>JAYESA010000004.1:98315364-98910364 GCA_036927795.1 Iris macrosiphon
ATATATAGATGCGTAGGTATGTGTATGTATATGTTAGATATATATTTTCTAGCCTAGATTATTAACTAGGAGTATATCTATTAGCATAAATAGCTAACTAAATAGCTAGTTAGAGGGGTATTAGAGCGATACCTCAATACCTTGAGATACCAAGGTATCTCAATACCTTGAGATATCCAAGGTATTGAGTTTCGAGCGGAGTATTTGAGCAATAGCCTAGGTTTGAGTTTAGAGATAGGTTTTTATGTATATGTGTATATATTTACGCGTGCTAGCATAGGTTTTAGCGGGTATAGACGGGGCGTATAGCGTAGGGTGAGGTATCGGATACCGAGGCTATCCAGTATCTCAAGGAGGCGAGTTTGAGGGTTTATTAACTTAATGACCTAGTTTTGACCTAGAATCTTAGGAGCACCCTAGTTTGACCTAGACTTGACCGTAGTTGACTCGGTTGACCGCCAAAGTCAACTTTTGACCTAGTTTTGGCCCATGGTTGACTTTTTGGACCCAGATTTCACCAGTTTGACCCGTTTGACCTAGAACGACCCTAGAAGCCTATTTTTAGTTATTTTATATCTGTTTAACTCATTAGAAACCTGTTTAACCTTGTTTTTCGTAATAGGTTCTTGGGACACCAGTTCGGATCACTAGTTGCTCAAGACGTCAGGCGAGTACATTTTCTGATAGTTTTCATTATCTGATGATTATTATGATTCAGCTTCTAGTATAGTATCATATGATTATTCTGGCACAACACGGGATACTGACTGGTATTTCTGGATTCATTTACTTGTGACACGTATATTTCATGTTTCTGGCCTCTATTCTGGAATCACTACTGGCATCACCTACAGGCATCACTCATGTTTCAGGCTGGACTCATACTTGATTTACGTGTCGAGTCTTGGATTCACTTGTATTAGTCGGGGCGGGGAAATACTCGAGTAGACATGTAAACATTCACATCTGGAATCATCAGGAATCACTCCCTCTGGTCTAATTTGTAATGATAGCAGCCGCGCACCCAGTGCACGGTGAGCCGTACTTACCCCTAGCCATTTACATATCGAAACAAGTATTTCAAAGACACCGAGTTCATTTTTTCTAGTCTGGACTCACTTGCATTTCTTGCTGGTCTCACTAACATGTTTCTGGACTTGACTCACTACATGTATTTTATGCTGGATTCACTACACGTTCTTGTGCACGGACTTGATCTTAGTTTAGATTTCTTATATCTTGCAGTTATTACTATCTTGCTTCTGATATTCATGCATCTTTACCTTTATGCACCAGCGATATGTATATTTCTTGTTCCATACTTTATTTCATTCTCCTTGCTAATTGCTATAATTGTTTTATAGTTTTTATCATTTAAATGGAACTGCTGTTAGAGATATACTTGTTCCAGTCCTGACTAGACATATTTTTTCCAGAGTATCCGGAGGAGTGGTGTCCAACGTTTTATGGACCTGAGCCTATTGATGGTGCAGACAGGGACCTTCTAGTTTAGGGGTGAGTCCCGGGTTGGTAGCCGGGATCACTAGGACCTTGTTATTATTTTTATTAGCTTTTAGCACCGGGTTTGTCCCCGGTTTTAGATTGAGACCTTGTATTGTATATTATTCAGGAAGTTGTATTATTATTATTATTGATGTTGCGGTTGTGGTTGTAGTTGTTGTTGGTTAGACTTTATAGCTATTAGTCTTCTTTGTTATCTTATCGTGCTTAGATTCGTGATTGAGTATATTATGATTATCATTATGATATTGCTCCTCCGTTTGGAGTTGAGATCTTGACAGGTTTATATATTGATTGTGTGAGATTGTTAGTAGACCTAGACAGCGTTATACTGCCGATGCTGCGACGTAGGCTGGACGTACCCACGACTCATGCCCGATTTTTCGGGTGCGGGTCGTGACATATGGATACATGTAATTGATACATCTTATACCTTATGTCTTTAGATACAATGGTTTGAGCTTGGGTTTTGAGATTTTTCTAATTCTAGATAATACACTTATTTTTATTTTGTCATAATATTTTGTATACTCTAGATTGATCTATAATTTCATTATCCTAGATTGATCTCAATTCTTGTTAAAAAGATTTGTGTTATTATATTTTTATGAATATCTCTTTAGCAATTAAATTTGTTAAAAGCCTTTACCATAAATTTGAGTTATCATTTTTCTCCTATCCTTGCTTATTGAAGAGTCTATAAATCATTTTGATCTTTTAAAATGTATGTCCTTATTAGAAACTCTAAGTTTAAGCAAGTATCATTAGTGTTGGTGAATTAAGGTTCAATATAAATATTTTACTTGATAATTGTTCTCTTTGTTGGCCTTGAATGTTATATAGCTTGCTCTTTCATGATATCTTGTTAAGCTTTATTATCTTGGTTCACTCTCAGTTATTGATCATAAATTCTCTAGTATTTTCTTGATTTTGTTTATAAAACCATATTCAATAGATGATATTTACTCAAGTTTCATTTTTCAATCTATATATGATATGCTAGTTTACAAAAACAAGTTTATGAAATCTTTTAATATAATTTGTACTATATATATATATATATATATATATATATATATATATATATATATATATATATATATATATATATATATATTCTAAAATTAGTTTAAAAAATCATTGATTTAAACTTGTTTCATGATTGACATGTTAAGATTTATGATTCTTTAAATTAATCCTCCATATAAGTCATTAGAAAGCATCTCTTAAATTTCTCTTACTTATGAGTCATGATTTTATCGTAATGTCATTTTGTTTAATTTATTAATGATTTAAATCAAATTGACTCTTTCCATGTTTTCTATTGATTTGTGAGATTTTATTATATATATGGACTTGGAATTTCTGTTGAATTCTATTGGTGAGATTCGTTGGATCATGTATCATTTATTTGTTTCTTCTTGTTAAATGATCATAATTCTCACTACCATATTTCTAGAATAGTGGTATTTGTATCATTTTACATTATTTATATATTATGCATATAATCTATTTATATATAGTAATTATTATTTATTATGTTAGAGGACTAGACTACTTATTAGACTTTATATTAATGGACTTAACTAGACTTGACATGACACATTGAATCCAACATTTAGAAAAGCTACTTTGGACTCAAACTAGTCATCCCCCTTTCATTAATTAGTAGTTAGTTAAACACCACATTAGGAATAGAATATTTTTTAATTAAATTTTCATCATGACAACCTAATAGGGGTATTATGGACTTTTTGTATGAACCAAACCCTAGGCATGTAGCCGGCCCTAAAATAGGGGGAGAGATTAATCTCTCCTCATTAATATTCATTATATTTTCCTCCCATTTGCTGTTCTTTCCCAAATTAATTTATTACTCCACCAAATTCTATCAAACACTTTCAATCCCTTCTATATTCATCATCTAAGGAGCACTAGGAGCTTTGATTGGAAGGAACAATAGAAAAGAAGGAGTTTGGCTAGGATCTCATGTCCAAATCGTGTCCTAATGAGTTTTTATTAGAAAACCATCTCCCAATAGGTATAACCCTAAAATCCCTCTCTAAATTCGGTTTTATTATGTGTTTGACTATTAGGAGCCCACCCATAGATTATGAATACCATAGGAAGGAGAATGAGCTTTCAATGGTCCCTATTGTGACTTCTACATAGAGTTGTGCCCAAATTTGGGGTTTTGTGCTTATAGGTGAATTTTTTTCTCCATTCTTTATGGTAACTATTTATATTAGTAATATATAGATATATTTCATGTGTATATTTATCATTGGTTGAATATTTGGAAATTTGAAATGTAGGTTGATAGGGTATCATGACACTATAGAGAGTGTCTTCACTTGTGAACACTAGGTGTTTGTTAAAATGACTACTAGAATGTGTACCTAGTTAGAATGCTATATTCATATGTTAGTGTATACATATACATATATAAATATGTTCATATAATAAAATATACATATATATATGTATGTATCAGTATTGATATATGTAGATGAGGGTTGACTGTGATTTCTGGGTTCAATAGGAGCCAGTGTAGACTATGTTGGTATGTTGGATTGCTGTGTAGGGAACCTACGTAGAATATTTGTAGATAATTGGGTATAAATTTAAGTTGTATGCTAGAACTGGATACCAATAGCAGTTATATGGGTATTTATTAATGCACAACAAGAAGGGGGAAGAGTTAGATAGGTGAATCAGTGAATGGAGAATTGATGTACATATTGTTAAGGGTAACTAAGGTGTGAGGCTTGAGCATCCTTGAGTGGGAGGGGGTGTATTGTGTATCAAGTTTGTATTTGATACTTTGATGGGGTATCTTGTGCTAGTGTATCAGTCCTTGTGTCTGTGTGTGGACTGATACTCATGTATTAGTATACAATGATGTGTATTGATTATAGTGAAGCAGTAGGCTTGATGTGCACTCGAGGGACTTGGTTCAGTCCAAATTGTTAGGGTTGATGTGTGAAGTATGGAGTATCGGGTTAGCAACAGCAGTTACAAGGTGCTGCTTTATTGATGGACAGTTGGTGATGGCTTGGCTCGAGTGCATATAGCAGCAGGTATGCAAAGTGTTGAAGATCTTTAACTTAGCTCAGTTTTTAACGAAGGATTACTTCTTGCACTCATGTGCAACTACAGTAGCAGTATATGGTAAAGAAGTTGATTAGGGTCAATGCAGTCCCTGTAGTGTGCAGTGAATAATTCAAGTACAGGGTAGGAAAATCTGTTATGTTTTAGTAGAGAAGAAATGGGATATCACCCTATTGCTGATACATTATCTGAGCTTGACTTGGGGTATGTTAATTGAGGAGTCTAGAGTTTAGGTTTTAGTCATGAGTCTCTGTGCAAGGTCTGAACACAAATGTGAGAATACCTGAGTAAAGGGTTATTCATGAGAGTGAACACTGATACCTATATATCAGCAAAGTATCAATTAGAATCCTAGTGTTGTGCATTAAGGGTGTCTGCAAGGTGTAAGTTATGGTATCAGTTAAGTTATTGACTAGAATAGCTAAAGTAAGTTATATATATTATGAGTTTTGAGTTAAGGTATGGTGTGGTCTAGATATGTTAAGTACCAAGTTATTAGTTAGGGTATTATATGAGTATTGTCTAATATTAACTAAGTATTAGTGATAACTAGTCACTAAGGTCTTGGCATACTAAGTTATTAGAAGTTAAGTAATATAAATATTAAGTTACTAGTTAGGATATCAACTAGTATAAGCTAAGTATCCTTAGTATAATTAAATTAGTTAGAATAGAACTAATATTGACTAGATTGACCTAGTATGCCTTCGCGAACCTAGTATGGACTCAGAAATGGCCTAGAGACACCATACTTAGCTAGTTACATGCTTAAAATTCTAAATCACCAACTGACATTATCATTTCATATTTAGGTCATTTTGACTCCATTTTGGACATCGATTCCCATACATTGCTCAGGACCACAAACGAGTACATTCTTTGACAGTTTATATTTTTTTGATGATTACTATGATTCTAGTTTTATAGTGTTATACTTAATTTCTAATACAATGGATACACGGGCTAGTATCATAGATACATGTTATGAGGAGTCATGATTAGATCCATCGTACTAGCCCAGGACGGAGAAATATTAGCAAGTTATATGATCATACCCCACCTTACATGCATCATAGCTCACCCCATATCTCACGTAGGGTATAGCCTGACCATATTACATGCCTCATAACCTGTAATATATTATTAGCCTTACTCTTGCTCGCATCATAGCTAACCAGATGGTTAACCTGACCTTACATATATCATAGCTAATCATATATAACAAGCCTGATCTAGTACCAAGTCGATCATATAGCAAACTAATATTTCAAAGAACTTAGCCAGTATTTCTATTCCTCTATTTTCAGTTCATATATTGCTAGTATTTACATTATTTGCTTTTCTCTGCTTACCAAGTATCTATGATAAGATGATTGTCTCTCCAGTTTTCTTATATTCCAGTATTTTATTCCATCATGTATATTCATTACTCACTGCTTTATAGTTTTTATCGATATAAATAAAAATCGATGTTAGTTTATGTGCTTCGCTCCAATCCTGACCGGATAACATTTTTCAGAGGATCTCAAAAACTTTTATCCCATATACTATGGACTGGGAGTAGATAAGGGTTACATCCAGGAGCTTCAGGAGGATCTCGTTCCAGTCGAGGATCCATTAGTAGTGACTTAGAGCCTAGCATTCATATTGTACTTGGGATTGTTCCACTTTGAGATATTCTAAGTTGTACTATGTTTGAGACTTATGTTATTTTGAGTTAGCTAGAATCTTAGATTTATTACTATTATTTTGAGATATTTAATTCTAAACTTATGTGTTGGAACCTCTTTTATATTATTTTATATATTTATCGTGTCAATCATCTTCCTATAGATTATATTGTGATTGAGTATTGGTGTGACATTATATTTATATTCATCTTAACCTCCTTATGGAGTTGAGACCATTGACAAGTTATATATTATTGTGAGATGTGATAGATAGCGTTATGACCTAGACAGTATTCTACTACTGATGTTGCGGCGTATGCTAGACGTATCCATGACTCATGTCCAATTTTTGGGTATGGGTCGTGACATATTTTTATGGTGGTCCATGTAGGTCAGGGTCACAACTAATGCCATATCGTAGTAATGCTCGGACTTGGAGTACTATTACGAGCCTGCTATAGGATATAGGGTATAGGAAGAGAGTATACTCAATCACAACTAGAAAAAAATTGATCTATTAATTTTGTTATCTTTATCATTTTGAATATTTTCTTTCTATGAATATTACTGTCTATTTTTTATGATATTGTATCTTGTGCCTTATTGACTTCTTCTTATTTCGATCTGTCTTCAGGATGCCGCCGAAGACCAGATCACAGAGATCAGGACCCGCAGCTTCAGAGAGGTCTGCCACCTCTCGACCTCCTACCCGGGAAGTTGGAGTTGCTCCTCCTGCTTTACCTGTTCATATTAGAGTTTCGGCAGCTTTTAGGGGTCTTTCTCCCCCACCTTTCCATAGGGATACCCTAGTTTTGTGGAGGACCTTCCCCCACCACCACAGTTTCCTTTTTCTGGAAATGTGCCTACTAAAGGGGTACATGATTTTTTTTTGATCCAAGGCATGGTAGATGTCCTGAGGGTGTCGACAGAGGCCTATCGTATTCAGGCTGAGGCACAAAGGATACAGGCAGAGTCACACCAAGCGCAAACAAAGCTGATAAGAGAGAGCATAGAGAATGCTCACTATGTCGCCCTACAGGCAGTGGAGAGAGTTGCCCAGCAACATCCTTGTCCGCCACAGCAGCAAAGGCCAAGTACTATTGTGGACTTCAAGAGAATGTCACCTCGGGAGTTCAAGAGTACCGAGGGGATACTCTACGCTTACGACTGGTTGGAGGATATAGATAGGATCCTACGTTTGGATCAGATTGTAGAGAGCTTACAGATCGAGGCGGCCGGCAGCCAGCTATTTTATATCACACTCACTTGGTATCGCACGGAGCCTAGGCTTACCGCACAAGGACTTACTTCGGAGGCTTTCAAGGAGATTTTTAAGAAAAAGTTCTTCTCTGACGTGGCCCTGGTAGATTTGAGAGTTAGTTTCATGACTTAGGTCAGGGGAACATGTCAGTTGATGAGTATGCCACATAGTTCTGTCGTTTGAGCTATTTTGTACCATCCATGGTTCGAGACCCAGAAGATCGAGCCAGGAATTTCAGGAAGGGGCTGATGAGAGAGATCAAGTCGCGCACTTCTGGTCATTGCACCGCTACCTTTAAGAAGATTTTGATAGTGTCACGATCCGCACCCAAAATTTGGACATGAGTCGTGGGTACGTCTAGCCTACACCACAGCATTGGCGGTAGAACTCTATCTAGGTCTCAAAACTACTAATATAACTCACAAAATAACCTGTCAATGATCTCAACTCCATAAGGAGGATAATGAATATGCATATAATCATTAATTTATAAGGTACTCAATTACAATAACTATAAGAAGGTAAATGGCACGATAAGATAAAAAGATATAAGGAAGTCCTGACATAAGTCTAGAACATAACTCAAATAACAATAATAAGTCTAGAGTCTAACTGACTCAACATAAATAAGTCTCAACATAATATACCCAAGCATTACAGTTTAGAACAATTCAAAACATAGATAAACTAGACTAAATATGGTCTAAACAACTGCTGGTGGTGTCTCCTCTAAGAAGAGTGGCTCCTCTGGAATCTCTGAGATATAATCTCCATCTATTCTTGGACCATAGTGAGTAGGGCAAAAATTCTCGAGATCCTCTAAAAATGTTATCCAGTTAGGATTGGAGCGAAGCACAAATACTAACAGCAATTTCAATTATATTGATAAAAACTATAAGACAGTGTAAGGAAATACATGATAAAAACTACTAGAAAATAAGGAATACTTGAGAGACATTTAATCAGCATATAGATCTAACTAGCAATGAACATATATATGGAAATGCTAGAATGAGTGTACTGAAATAAAAGAATAGGAATTCTAGCTAAGTGTTGTGAAATATTAATTTGCTATGTGATCATCTTGGGACTAGATCAGGCTTGTTATATATGATTGGCTATGATACATGTGAGATCAGGCTAACCATCTGGTTAGCTATAATGCGAACAATAGTCAAGCTAATCATATATAACTAGCTATAAGGCATGTAAATGGTCAGGCTACACCCTACGTGATATGCAGGGTGAATTATGCATGTAAAGTGGGGTATGATCACATAATATTGCTAATATTTCTCCGTCTCCAACTAGTACAATGGATTCCAATCATGACTCCTCATGACAGGTATCTATGATACTAGCCCATATATCTACTGTATCGGAATCAAGTATAAACTACAACTAAAATCATAGTAATAATCAAAATAATAAAAACTGTCAGAGAATGTACTCGCTTGTAGTCCTAAGCAATGTGTGAGGTCGATGTCGAAAATAGAGTCACGAGGACCTAAACATAGAATTAGAGTGTTAAGGTGTGAAATAAAAGATGAGCATGATTAACTAACCAATAATGATATTTCTAGGCCATGTCTAAGTCCAACTAGGCTAACTAGGTCCACTAGTCAAATTCTACATCATACTAGTCCATATTAGTCAATACTAACTAAACTAGCCTTATACTAATTAGTACCAAGGTCTACTAGTTATATTAGTTAGGGTTTAACTAATACTAGATTTTATCCCACTAAATAGCTTAATACTTAGCATAAACCTTAATACTAGCTAATACCTATATACTTATTAACTCCTATTTAGTAATACCAAGTTAAAATCTTAGCATATATCTAGTATTACTAGCCATCAACATTACCTCTTGTAGTTGCCTGCAACTGAACCCTGCCCCATCTATTTCTGATGCTTAGCTTAATATTGCCACAATATACCTCAACCATCTACTCTACTATGCATCTGAATACCCCTTTATAATACACCACTCGTAGCAGTACAACCTTAGCCTTGATATCTGAACTGAACCAACACACTAACTGTAGCGCCCCGTTCTCCCGGTGCGGAGAGCGCGGCTAAGAAACACAAGACGGTATCGTTCGATCGGGATAGATTGAATTAAGAACTCGTCCTCGTTATGGATTTGTTTCTTCGGAATCGATTCCCATATTCAGTGGACTGCGCCCCCGGGATCGGCTTAGCGGCAGAGTCAGGAGGGACCTCTCCGCTGCTATCTTTTATTGCCTCGGTTTTCGATGTCGCTTGTTGCTTTCGTGCTTTGAGTTGGTTTTGGGATTTGCTTGTTTTCCTTGAACGGTTTCGATGGTTTTCATTGTTTTCGTTCATCGACTGCACTTCAATTCCGAGATTGGAAAGAGAGGAAGAAGTATTAATCGAGCTGTTCGTGTGCAGGTGAACGAGCAGTAGGCGGCTTACGAACGGAGTCGTGAAGCGCCTCTTTCCTTCTTCTTTCCAAAATCTAAGTGAGTGGCTACCAACCCGATTAGCTAGCTCTGCTTTCAGCTTCACTCCGTTGCCCCGATCAAACGATACCAAGTAATAATAAAAGAAACCAAGATAAAAGAGAATAGACTTGGTTAATACTGCTTGTCAATCAAACTGTGAACGGTTACTTACTTGTATGCGTGTTCGCTCGGAAATATTATCATATGCATAATACAAGTTAGAATGTATGCTCTTCTTTAAATTATGCTATGAACATAACTCATCCTGAATGCAATAATCTGATAGGGAGACTATGCCAAAGTAGCTCTCCTCCTGTTACTGTCCCGTGCCTGTTATTGCCCTGATTTGCCTCGACTGCTAACTTAGTGTATATGTTGATCACGGACAACTTGTGCACAAGGTCTTAGTTCCTGCGGACGGTCGCTGGGGCACTGGCACCGATCCGATCCGGACGGAACTCCTGAATAGTCGCCTGTATCGGATGAAATAACTTGTGACGCCCTGTTCAACTTTCCGTTACTCGTTATTTCATTCATGTACTATGCCCCGTCCATTATGGCATCCCACCAGTGATCCCCTGTATATTTAAACCTGTTGCATACTAACTTGTGTCTCCGTGGCAGGGAAGGCAAGGTAAGTATTGTGCAGGTAATTCAGACGGTCAGGTAAAATCCACCGAACGGTGGCACGTTCATTACAGTAAATTCAATATGCTGCTTAACTGTAAATGAACTAAGGCAAGATAGAAACCCACAAATATGCATGCTTCTCTAAACAACGTGTTGATTGGTATAGTCAGGCTAGCTCGCCTTCACCAGCATGTTTCGATATGCTGACCCTCGTTGAAACAGGTTCTCCGTACCAAGGCGAACCGAGCGAGGAGCCGAAGTCGTCTACCCGATCCAGTCCAACTGTTGGCGCATCTTTACCGCGCCCCCGAAGCATTTTGGAGTCAGGAGCCTGCAACTCTTCATACACAAATGCAGCTCCGTGGCAAAGCGATCCTCCAGCCTGGAGGTCTTTATCGTTTTGAGTTTATAAAAGGATGTAATGTACAGGACTGCTATCTCATTTTGAGTCAACCCTTTTGTAAGCCGTTCGGCATATTAGCTGACTCGTTCAGGAGTTTGTAATAGATGTTCATATCAATAAAGAGAACTTTTCTATGTTTCAAATCTGTGTTTCGATTTATCTGTGTACTCTGAATACGTGCTTGCTATGCAAATCATTAAAGCCTTGTGCGGGTGCAACTCCAGGCCCGCACGGCAGTCACGACTCGGGGGACGCCTCGGGGCGTGACATAGTGGTATCAGAGCACAGATTCAAAGTTCCTTAGACTTCGTGCTGGAAAAGTTCCTTTAACGATCGAAATTCCTGTGCGAACTCTTGAACTCGCTAGGCCAAAATGAGATACATTCATGCAATAAGTCCATAATACATTATGATCCTAATGTAATTTACCTTCTTTTGAAGGAATGGATCCAGCGCAATCTGCAGCGCAACCACCGATCGAAACACAAGAGAGCAGTTCGGGTAATTCGGGAAGCTCTCGAAGCCAAAGAGGCATGTCTCAAGTCGACCCGCTTGAGCGGGTAATGCAAATATTAGAATCGCAACGACAACGAGACGATGCTCGTCAAGCTAAGCTCGAGAGTAATCTAGAGACCCGATTCTCAGTCCAACAGAAGCAGGTCGATGCCCTGCAACAAATCGTTCAGACTTTGGCTGCCAACTATTTCGCCGCAACAGTAGCGACTCCGGCGGAACAGCCCGTGCTTGAAGTGGAGACGCCTCAAATCCCAAGGCCGAGGGACGTGACTGCCTTCAACTTGGGCCATTTCAAGAAAGTCTGCAACACCCCGTTCAACGGAACTGAGGACCCAGTGGTAGCTCTAGATTGGCTAGCCGAGATTGAAGACCACTTCACTCTGCTAGAGGTCCCCGAAGATAAGCGCGTCGCCTGCGCGCAACTGCAGCTCCGCCTCAACGCACACGATTGGTGGGACGTGCATCGACGATCTCTCCAATTTGATCACGGAGAGGAGGCGATCTCGTGGACGACCTTTCGTGCCGCGTTCGAAGAGGAGTATATACCGCCTCCAGTACAACGTCAAATGGAAAATGACTTCGTGCAACTAAGGCAAGGCAGGATGACAGTTAAAGAGTACTCCGCCGAATTCAACCGACTCTCCAAATTCGCTAGGGCCTATTTACCTGATGCAGCGAGTCGAGCTAGAAGGTTTGAAGGTGGTCTCCATCCTGCCATCCATTCGCACGTGGTCAATAATCAGTACGGGACAATGCGTGAAGTCATGAATCACGCCCTATCTCTGGAACCGCAGTATCCTCACGTTTCCACCGGCGCTGTGCATACCTACAATCACAAACGCCAAGGCAACGAGGGAGGAAACAATGCTGCAAAGCGTCACAATGACGGCGGTTCACGAAAAGGAAATCGGAGGCTAATTTGTCATTTCTGCAACAAGCCGGGGCACACAGCGAACAATTGTCGTAAGCAGCTTGGGCATTGCCTCCTTTGCGGTGATTCCAACCACCAGCTAGATGCTTGTCCCCTCCCGGATCTCCGTGCTAAGCATAATGCTCCCTAACGGTAGGCCCTGTTCTTAAGTTTCGGGACGAAACTTCCAATTGGTTGGGTAGGATGTAGCGCCCCGTTCTCCCGGTGCGGAGAGCGCGGCTAAGAAACACAAGACGGTATCGTTCGATCGGGATAGATTGAATTAAGAACTCGTCCTCGTTATGGATTTGTTTCTTCGGAATCGATTCCCATATTCAGTGGACTGCGCCCCCGGGATCGGCTTAGCGGCAGAGTCAGGAGGGACCTCTCCGCTGCTATCTTTTATTGCCTCGGTTTTCGATGTCGCTTGTTGCTTTCGTGCTTTGAGTTGGTTTTGGGATTTGCTTGTTTTCCTTGAACGGTTTCGATGGTTTTCATTGTTTTCGTTCATTGACTGCACTTCAATTCCGAGATTGGAAAGAGAGGAAGAAGTATTAATCGAGCTGTTCGTGTGCAGGTGAACGAGCAGTAGGCGGCTTACGAACGGAGTCGTGAAGCGCCTCTTTCCTTCTTCTTTCCAAAATCTAAGTGAGTGGCTACCAACCCGATTAGCTAGCTCTGCTTTCAGCTTCACTCCGTTGCCCCGATCAAACGATACCAAGTAATAATAAAAGAAACCAAGATAAAAGAGAATAGACTTGGTTAATACTGCTTGTCAATCAAACTGTGAACGGTTACTTACTTGCATGCGTGTTCGCTCGGAAATATTATCATATGCATAATACAAGTTAGAATGTATGCTCTTCTTTAAATTATGCTATGAACATAACTCATCCTGAATGCAATAATCTGATAGGGAGACTATGCCAAAGTAGCTCTCCTCCTGTTACTGTCCCGTGCCTGTTATTGCCCTGATTTGCCTCGACTGCTAACTTAGTGTATATGTTGATCACGGACAACTTGTGCACAAGGTCTTAGTTCCTGCGGACGGTCGCTGGGGCACTGGCACCGATCCGATCCGGACGGAACTCCTGAATAGTCGCCTGTATCGGATGAAATAACTTGTGACGCCCTGTTCAACTTTCCGTTACTCGTTATTTCATTCATGTACTATGCCCCATCCATTATGGCATCCCGCCAGTGATCTCCTGTATATTTAAACCTGTTGCATACTAACTTGTGTCTCCGTGGCAGGGAAGGCAAGGTAAGTATTATGCAGGTAATTCAGACGGTCAGGTAAAATCCACCGAACGGTGGCACGTTCATTACAGTAAATTCAATATGCTGCTTAACTGTAAATAAACTAAGGCAAGATAGAAACCCACAAATATGCATGCTTCTCTAAACAACGTGTTGATTGGTATAGTCAGGCTAGCTCGCCTTCACCAGCATGTTTCGATATGCTGACCCTCGTTGAAACAGGTTCTCCGCACCAAGGCGAACCGAGCGAGGAGCCGAAGTCGTCTACCCGATCCAGTCCAACTGTTGGCGCATCTTCACCGCGCCCCCGAAGCATTTTGGAGTCAGGAGCCTGCAACTCTTCATACACAAATGCAGCTCCGTGGCAAAGCGATCCTCCAGCCTGGAGGTCTTTATCGTTTTGAGTTTATAAAAGGATGTAATGTACATGACTGCTATCTTATTTTGAGTCAACCCTTTTGTAAGCCGTTCGGCATATTAGCTGACTCGTTCAGGAGTTTGTAATAGATGTTCATATCAATAAAGAGAACTTTTCTATGTTTCAAATCTGTGTTTCAATTTATCTGCGTACTCTGAATACGTGCTTGCTATGAAAATCATTAAAGCCTTGTGCGGGCGCAACTCCAGGCCCGCACGGCGGTCACGACTCGGGGGACGCCTCGGGGCGTGACACTAACTCCCGGCTATCAGACCTATTGTTATCTATCCTGCTATCTCATTGTTGATAATGAATCAATGATACCCTCTAATTCCCCTAACTGACTGCTAATGCTGCAAATGTCCTTGCTCAATACTACAGTTATCCCAAGGATTGGGACTGTTGTTCCATCAATCTATCTTAACAATTTGGACTAAACCAAGTCCCTTGAGTGCACATCACTGTGTATTGATACATGAGTATCAGTCCGCACACAGACACAACGATTAATATATGAGCACAAGTTAAAACATCATAGTATCATATATAATTCACCTCTACTGCTACTACTGTGCTAAGGTTAATATTTGTTCACTCAAACCTAACTCCTCTTAAGTCTGATACTCAGTGACACTCACTTACACTTAATCCTCACTTGGTATCACACCCCAACATTCAACTCACTCAAGCTCACTGATATACTATACCTCATACACACTCAAGACCCCCCTACACACAAACATAAATTTAGTTACTAAATCCACATTCCCTCTATTTTCCTGGTGCACATTTTGTACCTCACTGATACATGCAATCTCTGATACTCACTTGATACTACCCACAAAGCACACCATGAGCCTCTAAATATCAGTATCACTTCCCCCCCTCTCAAACTAGTCAATATTTGAGCCCCCAAAGACTGGATACAACTACTTGAACCCCAATGCTCTAAACAGCCTTACTTGTATTGCCCCATGCCATATCAACTCGATCACACAACCAAAAACTGAACACTACCTACTAAACACAGTGATACTCCCTGTTACCTGAAGATTCTTCCTCAAGGCTTCTACTAGATAAATCTCTACTATACTAGGAACTTACTGCCACCAGGTATTAGTTAACCACAGTGTCTTGATGGCACTGCTGCTATGGCCTAACCGACTGCACAGTCCAACCCCTCACTCACTGGACTCACTCACTTAAATAGGAACTGTGCACTATCATATGGCACTTCATGTCATAATTTGTATATTACTCTGAAACTAACTAAGCCCTGCATACCTCATACACTAATCTTGTTCAAGTCAATTGTATACACATGCCGTTCAGAGCTGCTGCACTTAATGCCTGCAGTGCTCATTCCACAAGTCTTCCCCCCATATTTGTACTTGCACTTTGCAGTGCCAACCTGCAGATTCACTCTGTCACCATCCACATCAAACCACAGTACCCACACCCAACACTGACACTAACAGCAAGTATTCAGTACTTGCTCGAGCAGTGCCTTGCTGCTGCTAGGCTACATTGCCTGAGCCCAATACCTTCCCTCACTCTGATACACTCATACACCCGACACCCCTCTAGCACACACACAGTATATAGCAGCATAGGCACGACACATCTGATACACTAGTTATACTTAAAACAACATACATATATATATATATATATATATATATATATATATGTGTGTGTGTGTGTGTGTGTGTGTGTGTGTGTGTGTGTGTATATCCGATAACATATGAATTAGGCACCATAAATAGGTATACTTCCTATTAAACATTTCATTAAACACCTTGAGTGCACCCATGTGATACACTATGATAACCACAAATCTTCATGCCAAAACCCCCAATATATAACTAATAACACACACACACACACACACACATATATATATATATATATATATATATATATATATATATATATATATATATATATATATAGTATGATTAGTTGTTATAAAAAATTGGGGAAAATACATCCTTAAAACACAAAACCCTAAATTTACTTATAATACCATGAAGAAAATATTTTGAAAAGTAATAGAGACTCATGCTCTCCCCTTATGGCTACTCCTAAACCATTGGTAGGCTCCTAATGGCCAAAAAAATGATAAAAATAGAATTTAAAGGAGAGATTTCAAATTTTTACTTATTGGGAGATGGATTCCCAATGGAAAATCAAGGGTTCTCTAGCCAAGCCTCTTCTTCTCCAATGCTCCTTGAAATCTAAGTTTCTAGGCTTCCTAGATGAGGAAAATGAGAGAGATTGGGGTTTTAAATTCTGAAATTTGGTAGAAAAAGAAAGGGTTTGGGGAAGAGCTAATTCTAGGGTTTTCCTTCATGAGCTATTATGGATTAGAGGGAGGCTCCCTCTCTCTATATAGGCCAGCCACACCTAGGGCTTCGGGTTTTAAATGCATAAGGTCCTCAATGCCCTTATGGTTAGTCATGAAGAGTTATTCAAAAAGTTGGGTTAAATCTTAAGTGAGAGGTTTAACTATATTCTAATTTAATAAATAGGGATAAATTAGTGGGTTTAAATATGACTAGTCTAATATAAAGTCCATGGTCACATCAAGTCTAGTCCACTAACCCATATCATTATTAATAATAATATAATATATTATACATATCATGTAACTGCAACATAATATATATTTAAATATTATAAATGACATCAATGCCCCTATTTTAGAAATATGGTAGTGACAAATAGAAGCCTAGATTGCTGAGGATGATCTAGATCTCAGGACCAAGAGGGGTCGCAACATTTTTGTGGGTGCGAGTGACAGCACGAGATCATCTAAGCGTCCATATTTTTAGTAGCAGTAGAGTCTGTTTCAGCATCAGTACCAGCAACACCAAGCACCAGTTCGTGGACATGTTCAGCTGCAGCCGCAGAGGCAGACCCAGCCAGCTATCCAGTATATGTACTGTGGGAAGACAGGACATACGAGGGAAATCTTAAGGAAGAGGTTGGACCAGTTTGTCTTGCGGATCATCACCCTATCAGTTGAGGGATTGCCCATCGATTCAGACTCGTACAGCTAAGGGTGGAACAACCCCTCAGAGGGGACCCGCCAGAGCACCTACATCACTAAGAGGCTAATAGAGGGGACCTCCAATTCAGCTACAGCAACAGAGATTTACCCAGTACCAGTAGCAACAGAGAGGTGTACCCTAGGGCCGAGCATTCTCCATGATTGTCAAGAAGACCAATCCAGTTGGAGACATGATTTCAGGTTCAGTTCTTCTTGATTCTATTCTAGCATTTACTTTATTTGATTTTAGTGCTTTCCATAGTTTTGTATCTATATCTTTTGCTTTTAAGCATCATTTAGAGGCTGAATCCTTGGTTATGACTTACAAGATCACGACTAGGGGTGGCATTATCCTAGTTAGTAATTTTTGCAATGATCGAAGAATTATATTGGGAGGCAGAGAGTTGAGTGCATGCATACTCGTAATACCATTTCCGAGCTACGACATTGTACTCGAGATGGATTTGTTGAGTTTGCACCATGCTAGTATAGATTATCGTGGAGGTAGGGTATTATTTTTACCGCCAAGAGAGCCAGTGTTTGAGACTGTCAAAGGAGTAACAGAGCAGAGCGAGGGTATCATCAGTGGAGCCATGGTAGAAAAGAAGAAACTACCATATCCTTTGATAGCTGGGTTCGTAGATGTATTTCCAGAGGAGTTTTTGTTATTGTTGTCAGAAATAGATGTTGAGTTCTCTGTAGACTTGGTGCCAGGCGTAGAGCCGATATCACAGCGCGTCTATAGGGTCAACAACAGCGAACTGGTAGAGTTGAAGAAGCAGGTTGATGTGTTACAGGATAAGGGCTTCATCAGGTCCAGTTCATCACTGTGCAAGCTCCGGTATTATTTATACCGAAGAAGGATGGGTCGATACGCATGTGTATCGACTACAGGGCTCTAAACAACCTCACTATCAAGAACAAATATCTGCTGTCAAGGATAGATGGTCTCTTCGATCAGTTGAGTAGAGCAAAAGTATTCTTGAAGATAGACTTGAGGTCAGGCTACCACTAGGTGAAGGTGAAGGTGAAGAAGGAAGATATTTTGAAGATATCTTTTTAGACTTGGTATGGCCATTTTGAGTTCATAGTGATATCGTTTGGGTTAACCAATGCCCCAGTGGTATTCATGAACCTGATGAACAAGGCGTTCCACCAGTACCTTGATAAGTTCATGGTGGTATTCATTAATAATATTCTTGTGTATTTGAAGACACCAGAGGAGAATAATGAGCACGTGAGGATAGTTTTGGAAACTCTCAGGAAGGAGAAGCTTTATGGAAAGCTTTCAAAATGTGAGTTCTTCCTTGACAATGTTGAATTCCTTGGTTATGTGGTGACAGTTGACTGGATCTCAGTTTACCCAAAGAAGATCGTGGCAGTGGAGTTATAGGCTACTCCAAGTTAAGTGGCAGAGATTAGAAGTTTTTTTGGGCTGGAAGGTTATTACAAGATATTTGTACATGACTTCTCCAGGATTACAGAGCTGATGACTAGGTTGACCAAGAAGAATATAGATTTTGTCTGGACAGAGGATTGTCAGGCTGCTTTTGATGAGCTGAAGAAGAGATTGACAACAGCTTCAGTATTGACATTGCGATCAGGGACAGGTGGATTCACTATCTATAGTGATGCTTCAGGAAAGGGTTTGGGTTGCGTTCTTCAGCAACACGGGAATGTAATTGTCTATGCTTCCAGGCAATTATATCCTCATGAGAAGAACTACCCCATCCACGATTTGGAGTTGGCAGCAGTCATCTTTTCTGTAAAGCTGTGAAAATACTATCTGTACGGAGAGCATGTGGAGATCTTTACGAACCATAAAAGCTTAAAGTACTTATGTACACAAAAAGAGCTAAACATGAGGCAGAGGCGATGGTTGTAGCTGATGAAGGACTTTGACATTTTATTATAATATCATGCAGGGAAGGCCAACGTAGTTGTCGATACCTTGAGCAGGTATCTGATGGCTATGTACTTGACGACGGACATACACTTGTTGGCCGGTCTTGAGAGCTTGGGCATTGAGGTGCTAGTTCCTGGTATCGATATAAAGATATGGGGATTGTAGATAGAATTTGAGATGATAGACCGGATCAGGGCTACGCAGTACGATGATATGGATCTGAGGAGTATCAAAGCACAGGTCCAGGCAGGGTTATTGGAGGACTTCATCATTGCTGATGATGGATCATTCCGGCAAGGTACTAGATTGTGTGTGTCGAATGGAGAGTTACATGAGGAGGTTCTGTAGTAGGCACATCGCTCTTAGTACTCTATGCACCCGGATGCCATAAAGATGTATAGGGACCTGAGGGAGCACATATGGCGGTATGGTTTGAAGCAAGAGGTGGTGCGCTTCATATCCATATGTTTAGTGTGCTAGCATGTAAAGACAGAGAGATAAAGGCCATATAGTTTACTTCAGCCTTTACCTATTCTAGAGTGAAAGTGGAAGCATGTGACCATGGATTTTATTTTGGGGCTTTTGCGTTCTCCAAAAGAAAAAGACGCAATTTGGGTCATCATAGACAGGTTGACCAAATCGACTGACTTTTTGCCATTCAAAGTGGGTACGTCTATGGAGAAGCTGGCAGAGTTGTATGTGTGATAGATTGTCAGATTACATGGAGTTCCTGTGAGCATTATCTCAGATCAAGATAGCCATTTTACTTTTTACTTCTGGAAGAGTTTGCAGGCTAGCTTGGGCACCCAGCTCAAGTTTAGTACCATATATAACCCCAAGATAGACGGGCAGTCGGAGACGACTATTCAGACTCTCGAGGATATGCTTCGTACTTGTGTTATGAATTTCGGACATTCTTGGTAGGATTATCTTCACCTGATAGAGTTTGCTTACAATAACAGTTACCAGGCCAGCATTGGGATATGGCCTTTTGAGGCTTTATATGGACGGAGATATCACACTCCTTTATCTTGGGATGATGTTGGTGAGAGAGCCTTATTGGGGCCAGAAATGATTGTGGATGCAACAGAGAAGGTAAAACTTATTAGAGATAGACTTCGGGTGGTGTAGGACAGATAGCGTTATTAGGACGATAGCCACCGGAGACCTTTGGAGTTTGAGGTATAGGTTTTGTTTGTGATTGCTTATCATTGCTTGTTTTAGATTGTATGTTAAGGCTATTTTTTGTTCTAGGTTGGCATTATAATGTTCTTACGATTTCTCCGACATGAGGCACAATTCGCTTTAGTGGAGACAGAAAGGTTAGTCCACGGTACATCGGATCCTTCAATATTCGTGCAAGGGTCGGTGCAATAGCCTACAAACTAGACTTGTTGCCTGCACTAAAGGGAGTACATTACGTGTTCCATGTGTCACAGTTGATACGGTATATGGCAAATCCTAGTCACGTACTAGATCACTAGGAGATCAAGGTTAGTCTGACTCTCAGCTATCTAGAGCAACCAGTGGAGATTTTGGATCAAAGAGAGAAGGTATTACGAAACCAGATGATTCCTCTGGTTCGTGTCGCGTAGAGACATCACTCTCCGGTAAAATCAACTTAGGAGAGCGATCATAAAATGTGCGAGCAGTACCCTTATCTCTTCGAGCCTTGAGGTATTGTTCTTCTTATTCTGTTGTGTTCTGTATTAGTTTAGTTTTTAATTTTGAGGATAAAATTATATTAAGGAGGGTAGACTTGTCACTACCATATTTCTAGAATAGGGATATTTGTGTCATTTTACATTATTCATATATTGTGCATATTATCTATTTATATATAGTAATTATTATTTATTTATTTAGAGAACTAGACTACTTATTAGAATTTATATTAGTGGACCTAACTAGACTTGATATGACACATTGAATCCAACATTTAGAATAGCCACTTTGGACTCAAACTACTCATCCCCCTTTCATTAATTAGTAGTTAGTTAAACACCTCATTAGAAATAGAAGCTTTCCCTAATTAAATTTTTATTATGAAAACCCAATAGGGGCATTGTGGATTTTTTGCATTATCCAAACCCTATGCATGTGGCCGGCCCTAAAATAGGGTGGAGAGATTCTCTCTCCTCTTAATATTCAATATATTTCCCTCCCATTTGGTGTTCTTTCCCAAATTGATTCATTCATCCACCAAATGCCACCAAACTACTTTCAATCCCTTCCATATTATTATCTAAGGGGCACTAGGAGCTTGGATTGCAAGGATCATTCGAGAAAAAAGGAGTTTGGCTAGGAGCTCGTATCCAAATCGTATCCTATTAAATTTTTATTCGGAATCTATCGCCCAATAGGTATAACCCTTAAATCCCTCTCTAAATTATGTTTTTACTATGTATTTAACTATTATGAGCCCACCCATGGATTTGACTACCCATAGGAAGGAGAATGAGCTTCCAATGGTCCCTATTGTGACTTTTACATAAAGTTGCACCCAAATTAGGGGTTTTGTGCTTATAGGTCTATTTTTCCTCTATTCTTCATGATAACTAATTATATTAGTAATATATAGATATATTTTATTTGTATATTTATTATTGTTGAATATTTGGGGATTTGGCATGTAGGTTGACAGTGTATCATGACACTATAGAGAGTGTCATGACTTCTGAACAATAGGTGTTTGTTAAAATGAATACTATAGTGTGTACCTAGTTAGAATGCTATATTCATATATTAGTGTATACATATACATATATAAATATATTCATATAATGAAATATACATATATATGTATCTATCAATATTGATATATGTAGATGAGGGTTGATTATGATTTTTGGGTTCAGTGGAAGCCAGTGTGGACTATATTGGTGTGTTGCCTTGCTGTGCAGGGAACCTGCGTAGAATATGTGTAGATAATTAGGTATCAGTTTGAGTTGTATGCTAGAATTGGAAAAATATAGTAGTTATTTGGGTGTTTATCAATGCACAGCAAGAAGGAGGAAAAGTTAGATAGGTGCATTAGTAAATAGGGAATTAAAGTGCACTGTGTTTAGGGTAACCAAGGTGTGAGGCACGTGCATCCTACAGTGGGAGGGGGTGTGTTGAGTATCAAGTTTGTATCTAATACTTTGATGGTGTATCTTGTGCTAGTGTATCAGTCCTTGTGTCTGTGAGTGGACTGAAACTCATGTATCAGTACACAATGTTGTGTACTGATTATAGTGAAGCAGTAGGCTTGTTGTGCACTCGAGGGACTTGGTTCAGTCCAAATTGTTAGGGTTAATATGTGAAGCATGGAGTATCAGGTTAGCAACAACAGTTACAAAGTGCTGCTGTATTGATGGATAGTTGGTGATGACTTGGCTCGAGTGCATATAACAGCAGGTATATAGAGTGTTGAGGATCTTTGACTTAGCTTAGTTTGCAATGAAGGATTATTGTTTGCACTCATGTGTAACTGCAGTAGCAGTGTAAGGTAAGGAAAGTTGATCAAGGTCAGTGCTTTCCCTGTAGTGTGCAGTGCATAATTCAGGTACAGGATAGGAAGATCTATTATATTTCAGTGGAGATGAAATAGGGTATCACCCCATTGCTGATACAGCATCTGAGCTTGACTTGGGGTATGTTAGTTGAGAAGATAGGTTTTGTAATGAGTCTCTGTGCAAGGTCTGAACACAGATGTGAGGATACCTGAGTGAAGGCTTATTCATTTGAGTGAACACTGATACCTATATATCAGCAAGGTATCAGTTGGAATCATAGTATTGTGCATTAAGGGTGTCTGCTAGGTGTAAGTTATGGTATTAGTTAAGTTAGTGAGTACTGTATCTAAGGTAAGTTATATATATTATGGGTATTGAGTTAAGGTATGGTGTGGTCTAGATATGTTAAGTACCAAGTTCTTAGTTAGGGTATTATATGAGTAGTGTCTAATATTAACTAAGTATTAGTGATAACTAGTCACAAAGGTCTTGGCATACTAAGTTACTAGAAGTAAAGTAATATAAGTATTAAGTTACTAGTTCGGATATTAACTAGTATAAGCTAAGTATCGATAGTATAATCAAATTAGTCAGAATTTAACTAATATTGACTATATTGAGCTAGTGTGCCTTAGCTAACCTAGTATGGACTCAGAATAGCCTAGAAATACCATACTTACCTAGTTTCACATGCTTACCATTCCAAATCACCAACTGACATTATAATTTCATATTTAGGTCATTGTAACTCCATATTGGACATCGATCCTCACACATTACTAAGGACCACATACAAGTACATTTTCTGACAGTTTTTGTTATTTTTTATGATTACTCTGATTCTAGTTCTGTAGTGTTATACTTGATTTTTGACAAAGTGGATACAAGGGCTAGTATCATAGATACCTGTTATGAGGAGTTGTGATTGGATCCATCATACTAGCCGGAGATAGAAAAATATTAGTAAGTTATGTGATCATACCCCACCTTATATGCATCATAGCTCACCCCACATCTCACGTAGGGTGTAGCCTGACAATATTACATGCCTCATTGCCTGGTATATATGATTAGCCTGACTCTTGCTCACATCATAGATAATAAGATGGTTAGCTTGACCTTACATGTATCATATCTAATCATATATAATAAGCCTGATCTAGTCGCAAGCCACATAGCAAACTAATATTTCAAGGTACTCAGCCAGTATTTCTATTCCTCTATTTCCAGTTTATACATTGCATGTATTTACATTATTTTCTTATCTATGCTTATCATGTATCTTTGATATGATGATTGTCTCTCTAGTTTCCTTATATTCCAGTATTTTATTCCAGCATGTATATTTATTACTGTCACTACCACATTCTAAAAACCGGGATATTTTTGACTTTTTATATATATTTGATATTGCGTGTATTTAATTTAAATAATTGCATGAGATGTGTATTTATAAATATATTATATACTGTGTTCGTTAATGTTTGAGCTGGTAGACTTGACCTAGAGGCCCACTAGATGAACACTTGATCAAATTATAGGGTTATGTATTAATTTGTATTAATTAGAATTTAATTATTTGGAGGTAGTAATTAATTACCGTAATTTTATTTAATTGTTGCCCCTTACCGTTGCTTCAATATTTGGAGCGCTATCCTAGCTTTTGTCTTCCAACAAATTTCGCAACCTTGCCCTAGACGTGCCCGCCTTCCATTCTGACCTTTTTGTAACTCATAATTATGCTCTCTTGTGCTTCATTTTAGCCGCACAATATTCGTCGCGGACTTTTATTTAATTTCTAAATAAATTCCTGCTTTGTATCGTTGTGCGTTCCAATTAGAATTGGAGGCAATCTCGACCCATTTTTTATGCAACCCAAATTAGGGTAATATTATGTTCTGAGTCTTCTTCACTAATGATATTTGTGACCCACCCTAATTTTGGCCCCATGTACTCCTAATTAATTTTAGAACACCGTTTGCATTATTTCTAATTAAATTGGGGATACCATTTTGACTAATTCCGTTTAATCCCAATTTAATCCAAATACCCCATTAATTAAGCCCATACAAAACACACAACACCCCCTCACTCTACAAAATACCAAACACCAAATCGCCCACCAAATTTTTATCATTTCATGTGTCTGTGCAAATACCCAAATTTAAGGGGGCTAATTTACAAATATTACATTAGGTGTCAACACCCCATTGGTTCAAACCAATGGAGAAGCCCAAATATTTGACTAGTCAACAACCCTCATCCTTACATGAATAAAATTTCTCCATGTCAAATCCTGACCACCCATTCAAAATAGGTGCATCAACACCACTCATTTCCCACTCACCATCTTATTTAATGTCACTTCCCACCATCTTCCCAACCATGACCTAATCCCCAAACCTAGGGAAGCCCCCATCTCCTCCCTCCTCACAAGCCCTCAACCGTAGCCACCCTCCTTCCTTTTTATTTTTCCTTTCTTCTTCCCTTCTTCATCTTTCTTCTTCTTCTCCTTCCTTTTTTAAATTTTAGAAAGGAGGGGGGAATCATCTCCATCTCCACTGTTCACCCGGACACCCCGGCCCCCTTCTCCGGTCGATCCGCCGGACATCACCGATCCTCCATCCTCAGCTTTGGCCCCCTACTCCGGTCAGTCTCACTTCACCACCCTCGACCCGAAGCTCCACCATCACCAGCCAACATCCCCCTTCTCCGGCCGACTCCCTGCATTCCCCGGCCTTCACCACATCGAGCCACCACCATCAGAACTCATCACCATCCGTTCACCCCTACTCTGGCAGCAATCCCGAGCTCCACCCAGTCCGCCCAAGACACCCGCTCGACCACACACAGCCCCCCACGATACCGCTCCACCTTCGACTCTGACCCGCGTCGAGCCCCCGACTCCCTGCATCCTCCCGGCACCACCAGCCCCCTCCACACCAGAGCCGACCCATCCCGATCTGCCACTCCGGCCAGCTTTACCGTCGAGCCAACCACCGTGACCGCCTCACCCCACCTCTCGATACCTTCCCCGAGCCTCTCCCCCTCAGCTGCATCCCTCCGACCTCCCGCTGCATCCCTCCGGCCACCCCGCTGTAATAGAACCACCAACTGCAACCTCCCTCTGCTCGTCCCTCTGGCCAGAACTACCACCACCACCACGAACATCTCCTCCACCACCATCAATAGTCCGGCGAGCCCAGTCCAGCATCACCCCCGGCGGCCACCCGAAGCAGCAGCAGCAGCACCATCATCATCAACTGTCACCACCACCACCATCGGAACCACCACCCTCCACCGTGAGCCTCCCTCTCCCTCTTCCCTCCTTCATTGGTAGTGTATATACCTATGTATTAGTACATATAATTTAGTGTATATGTATTCATATACATATATGTATGTATTGGTATATTTTCATATAGAATATGTGTAATAAAATACGTATTTTTGGTATATATATATATATATATATATATATATATATATATATATATATATATATACCTATATATATATATATATATGTATGTATTTTGGTATGTATATATATGTAGCATATATATAATTGTATTGGTATATATTTATATACGTATATGGTAAATGTATTATTTTGGTATATATATATATATATATATATATATATATATATATATATATATATATATATATATTCAGTATATATATATTCCTCGTATACGTATAAATATTGGTTGTATATATATATAAATATGGTATGTATATTTTTAAACATATATATATATATATATATATATATATATATATATATATATATATATATATATATATATATATATACTTCTATTAGTGTATATACATTCATACATATTTTGTACGTAATTATTGATATACACTTATATATATTATGTACGAATTTAATTGGTATATATATTATGTGTATAATATGTATATATAGGTACTAGGCGACCCAAGTATAATTACGGATACCCCCGTCCTTACATTGACCTGTAACCCTGTAAATGTTAGTTGACTGCCACATATACACTGACGTACTGGCAAGCCCCGTTGTAGAAGCATGAAAAGTACGTCGGATAACTCTACGCAGCATGTTGATACAGGGCAACATAAACAGAGGACCTCAGAGCCAACAAACATGCAACAGAGCTTTTCCGCTGGGCATAGCGTAAAATATAGGCTCAAGGACCATCCGCGTATTGCAATAGGTCTAGGCTGCTTCAGCGTAAACAGGGTGCTTCATCGCCTTTATGGCGTAAAACTCATCCGCTCTTAAATGCAGCATTGAAGTGTACAAGGGACGCTTCATATTCCCCGAAATGAACCTGACAAATCGTGCAGTAAACCTGACATATGACTCCTGACAAAGAGTACTCCACGACTACCCAGGCGACGACTATAATGATGGCGCGGCACTGTAACACTGGCTGTCATTTACTGCCATTTCCTTGACGTAGACCGCTTCTACGCATACAAAGGAGTACGTCGCCCAGTTTTACATAGGCAGATGTGAGCTGTTTACGCTCCGCAAAAAACAAACAGCCTGCCACGTCAAAAGCTGCACTTCGTACAGGGCTCGAGGCATGTCTCTGCATTTAATGCGCAGAGCGATGACAGGTTCTCAAGGCATGTCTCTGCATTTAATGCGCCGAATACTGACAGATGCCCGAGGCACGTCTTTGCACCTTGCGCAGGCCAAGTGACAGACCTTCAAAACACGCCTCTGTATTTAATGCATAAGATAATGGCGGATCTCCATATTTAATGCTGGGGATTTGATTAAATATCACCGAACCGTCATTTAGTGGCATCCCCTTTGCGTAAACTACTCTTACTCATAAAAGGGATACGCTA
The DNA here is from genome assembly GCA_036927795.1 of Iris macrosiphon. Taxonomy (NCBI): domain Eukaryota; kingdom Viridiplantae; phylum Streptophyta; class Magnoliopsida; order Asparagales; family Iridaceae; genus Iris; species Iris macrosiphon. The sequence goes on from JAYESA010000004.1 coordinate 98,342,842, forward strand.
CCCAGTTTTACACTGGCAGACGTGTGCTTCTTACGCTCCGCAGAAGGCAGACAGAACGCCATATCAGCAGTTACTCTTCTTACAGAATTCGAGGTGCGTATCTGCATTTAATGCACAGAATGATGACAAATCTTAAAGATAAGCCCCTGCATTTAATGCGCATGATGGGGAGAGATCTCTGCATTTAATGTAAGAGATTTGATTATATCTTCAAGAGTCGTAATTTTGGCTAAAGTGTCCATATTAACTCGGCTTCTACGCCTACTCGACTTCTACGCCTGCTCGGCTTCTATGCCTACTCGGCTTCCACGCCTGCTCGGCTTCTATGCCCACTCGGCTTCTATGCCTACTCGGCTTCTACGCCTGCTCGGCTTCTATGCCCACTCGGCTTCTATGCCCACTCGGCCTCTATGACCACTCGGCTTCTACGCCTACTCGGCTTCTATGCCTACTTGGCTTCTACGCCTACTCGGCTTCTATGCCTACTTGGCTTCTATGCCATGGTGACAGTCATTGGCTTCTACGCCAACCTCTTCTACACAAGGGATAACTACCTACGTGGCTTCTATACCGTGATCTTCATAGCAGCTATACGCGTTTGTCCCTTAGTTGGACACGCATCACATGCTCACTCAGAAGATCATCTATACGCAGGCATTGGTTATTTTAAACCGTCGTATAAAAGGGTGTTGTACTTTTCACTACTCGGTTTCTACGCTGACTGTGTGGTCACTGTCACTAAAAACTCTATAAATAGAGACCTCTATCAACAGAGGAACAGGTCGAAAATTTGAAAGGAGGATTAGAGGTCAAAAAGGAGAGAGAGAGAGAGAGAATCCAGAGCTCAGGCAAAGAGAAGGGATCGACGACTTTGGCATCGGGCATCCACCCTCTTTAGCAACCCTCGAAGCTGCTTTCTGTCTTCCATGGCACTTCTTCAAACATCGTGTGGTCCAAGGGCTAAAGTGATCGACTGCAGATTAGACACCCATAGCAATATTTACCCAGATTAAATAAATTGTACTTCGACGTTCCTCATGTAGGACCAAAATTGTACAATCTTGTTTGTAAACACCGATAAAGCAGGGCGGGGCTTTCTTCTTTTAAAAATAAAGAACCTTGTCGTTTCTCGTACACTTTTACTTTCGTTTATATATTTTTATCTGAAACAAGATGGCGACTCTGCTGGGGAGTTCTTTCTCTTCTGATGAGGAAGCAATTGCTCAACACGATACAGTATCCGTGGGATCCGTGAAGAAGATACTGGTCGTCCAGTTCGACCAATCTGCCTATGAAGATGTCACGCCCCGATCTCCCACAGGCAAATCGGCCGTTCCCGCTAGGCGGGAATCACCCTCGCCAGCGCTCCCGCGGAACGATCGCTTGACCCATCCGGGCGTGATGCCGCACGAGCGTGAGCCACGCCCGTGCAAGGCCATGGTTCATTGGCTGGCGGTTAGAGTTCTAAGCCACAGAGTCGCACAGATTGTCCGAGTGCAGTGGAGTCATGAACGCATAGGCGATCGGTAACAGGTTCACTGAGTTGACAAATATAGCGGAAGCATTGAAACACAAGTAAAGTAATCTCTTTATTGATATGAACAAGTATTACAGGCGGCGTATAGCCGAGATTACAAGTCGCTCAAGCCTCTCTCTCTGAAACAGTAAAAGCGTGCCAAGTGGCTACAATTTGGAATGATTGTATAGGCGATGGTCAGGCGATGTTCACAACTTATGTCTTGTATATGTGCTTCAGTCCCGAACGCACCGTTGCAAGGCTTCAGAGGGAACTCCTGGCCTTAGCACGCACGAAGGAGGCGTTCGCACCGCACGAGGTTCTTCCGCACCCTGCATATCAAACTGGTGGATTATCAGTACATTGAATGCACTGGTGGGGAAGCTACTCGCCCGCTCGACAAATCCAAACACGTAATACAGGTTCCGTGCACAACTATTAAGTTGTCTTTCTAGTTGCCTTAGGATCAGTTTTTTGCAGCTATTGAATAGCTTAACGTGTCAGGCAGTGCGCCGTGCGATGTTTGAGGAAACACGGCGAGACTTACCATTTGTCCTTCCCTGTCCAAAGCAAACATTATTGATTTAAGCACGGGCAAGTATAAAACATTCAGGAGGCATACTTGATGAAAACCAAACCAATAGCATATGCAACAAGAGAGTCATTATGTCTTGATCATTCAGGTGTTTAGTTGTTTCTTGACACGATGCAATGACTCGTACGCGGATAGCCGCTAAGCGAGGATGACTTATCTATATGAACAGTTGTCGCTGGCAAAGCCATAAAGGACCGTTTTATAGTCTTGGGCGGTTGGGTGCGAGAGGTCTTGTATCGCTACACGTCACCTTGCCCGGGACGGTATGGAGCGAGACGCTAGGCCATAGGGGCGTTCACTCCATGCCGCCCACTCATGTTAGACTATCAAAAAGTTCCGTCCGGATCGGATCAGCTCCGGTGCCCCGGTGTAGCCGTCCGCAGGAACTTGAACGTTCAATACCTTGTGCACAGGTTGTACGCGACATGCAGTGGTTGGGTCAGTCAATTATCACGAGATACATAGGAACAAGAGTGCACTGGAATTGAGGACGCAAATGCACTTTGAACACGAGAACACGAGATACTTGAATCTTGATTCTGTACAGTGATTGACTTGTCTTGATGCATTCCCCTGGTTCGGGGCTGCCTGATGACCCAACGGTCTTAGATACTTGCAGGTAAAATCATGCACGGAATGACTGTTTGGTAGTCTTCCGAGGTTTGAATGAAAACAAGGTATCGCTTAAGCAGACAAGCATGTGTTTCTAAGGAACATAAGTAAACACGTTGCTCGGACCCGAAGGTAAGCCGAGAGTTGAAATCGTTAAGGGACTTAGCATGCGAGGGTCTGAATATAAGCAGTATTTCAATTTCCATGTTCTAGCATAGGCAATACAAGTTGGGATTATTCCCTTAGCTAGGTGCGTTGGATTTATTAGCATGCAGGGGTGAATCACCTAGCGACTAGCATAAATATTCCAGATTTTATGTGTGCTGGCTAAGCAAAGACAAGTTCACCGTAGCCACCCACCTTAGCGATGATTCGCCTCGGTAGAGCGATACGTCTGAGCGAGCCTCTGAAAGTCCAAGCCGGATCCCTGTAGGGGCAAGTCTGGATATCCTTTGCTTCTTGATCGAGGCAAAGCGGGTCAGGACAGCTGCACGATTGCCGTTTGAGACGGCAGTCCGCTTGAGTGGAACAGGGTGTTACATCCTACCCAACTTAGAAAAAGTCTCGTCCTCGAGACTTACTAAGGACAAGCGGAAATCTAGGATTGAGGCAATCCTAGACAAGTCGTTGCACTTGTTCATTTGGATCTTCACTTACACAAGCTTCGAAATCAGCATACCGCTTAGATTGGATCGTGTGCACTTTCGAAGGTACCTTCTAGCGTGAACACGTCAACCAGCTCAGTGATAGCGAAGTCTTAGCACTCGAGTTTCACCTTTTCTAGGTCTTGGATGGTGCACTAGTTCAAGGCGTCCCTCGAATAGATGCATTCAACCAAACTTAGGGTTAGTGAAAATCGGACAAGCTACTAGCGATACTCTCAAGTGGTTCGCACAGGTTGGCACAAAGGCCACTCGCAGCATACAACCAGACAAGCAAGCATAACATTCAAAACGTATTTTGAAAGTATTTAGACTTATTGTTGGAACATCCCATCGAAGCATTGAGAGAGAGCGTGCACATAACCCACGAACGAGCTTTCGAAACAGAGATATCGAATCAAAGTCCAAAGGCGTAGAAGCCAGGCTCTGATACGAACATGTCACGCCCCGATCTCCCGCAGGCAAATCGGTCGTTCCCGCTAGGCGGGAATCACCCTCGCTAGCGCTCCCGCGGAACGATCACTTGACCCATCCGGGCGTGATGCCGCACGAGCGTGAGCCATGCCCGTGCAAGGCCATGGTTCATTGGCTGGCGGTTAGAGTTCTAAGCCACAGAGTCACACAGATTGTCCGAGTGCAGCGGAGTCATGAACGCATAGGCGATCGGTAACAGGTTCACTGAGTTGACAAATATAGCGGAAGCATTGAAACACAAGTAAAGTAATCTCTTTATTGATATGAACAAGTATTACAGGCGGCGTATAGCCGAGATTACAAGTCGCTCAAGCCTCTCTCTCTGAAACAGTAAAAGCGTGCCAAGTGGCTATAATTTGGAATGATTGTACAGGCGATGGTCAGGCGATGTTCACAACTTATGTCTTGTATATGTGCTTCAGTCCCGAACGGACCGTTGCAAGGCTTCAGAGGGAACTCCTGGCCTTAGCACGCACGAAGGAGGCGTCCGCACCGCACGAGGTTCTCCCGCACCCTGCATATCAAACTGGTGGATTATCAGTACATTGAATGCACTGGTGGGGAAGCTACTCGCCCGCTCGACAAATCCAAACACGTAATACAGGTTCCGTGCACAACTATTAAGTTGTCTTTCTAGTTGCCTTAGGATCAGTTTTTTGCAGCTATTGAATAGCTTAACGTGTCAGGCAGTGCGCCGTGCGATGTTTGAGGAAACACGGCGAGACTTACCATTTGTCCTTCCCTGTCCAAAGCAAACATTATTGATTTAAGCACGGGCAAGTATAAAATATTCAGGAGGCATACTTGATGAAAACCAAACCAATAGCATATGCAACAAGAGAGTCGTTATGTCTTGATCATTCAGGTGTTTAGTTGTTTCTTGACACGATGCAATGACTCGTACGCGGATAGCCGCTAAGCGAGGATGACTTATCTATATGAACAGTTGTCGCTGGCAAAGCCATAAAGGACCGTTTTATAGTCTTGGGCGGTTGGGTGCGAGAGGTCTTGTATCGCTACACGTCACCTTGCCCGGGACGGTATGGAGCGAGACGCTAGGCCATAGGGGCGTTCACTCCATGCCGCCCACTCATGTTAGACTATCAAAAAGTTCCGTCCGGATCGGATCAGCTCCGGTGCCCCGGTGTAGCCGTCCGCAGGAACTTGAACGTTCAATACCTTGTGCACAGGTTGTACGCGACATGCAGTGGTTGGGTCAGTCAATTATCACGAGATACATAGGAACAAGAGTGCACTGGAATTGAGGACGCAAATGCACTTTGAACACGAGAACACGAGATACTTGAATCTTGATTCTGTACAGTGATTGACTTGTCTTGATGCATTCCCCTGGTTCGGGGCTGCCTGATGACCCAACGGTCTTAGATACTTGCAGGTAAAATCATGCACGGAACGACTGTTTGGTAGTCTTCCGAGGTTTGACTGAAAACAAGGCATCGCTTAAGCAGACAAGCATGCGTTTCTAAGAAACATAAGTAAACACGTTGCTCGGACCCGAAGGTAAGCCGAGAGTTGAAATCGTTAAGGGACTTAGCATGCGAGGGTCTGAATATAAGCAGTATTTCAATTTCCATGTTCTAGCATAGGCAATACAAGTTGGGATTATTCCCTTAGCTAGGTGCGTTGGATTTATTAGCATGCAGGGGTGAATCACCTAGCGACTAGCATAAATATTCCAGATTTTATGTGTGCTGGCTAAGCAAAGACAAGTTCACCGTAGCCACCCACCTTAGCGATGATTCGCCTCGGTAGAGCGATACGTCTGAGCGAGCCTCTGAAAGTCCAAGCCGGATCCCTGTAGGGGCAAGTCTGGATATCCTTTGCTTCTTGATCGAGGCAAAGCGGGTCGGGACAGCTGCACGATTGCCGTTTGAGACGGCAGTCCGCTTGAGCGGAATAGGGTGTTACAGAAGACATGCTTCAAACAGGGGGTAGCTCTCACTCTCTCTCAGTCCAAGATAACAGGAAGCTGCGTAAGGTCTGGATGCCCAAGACATCCTCTACCATTCCTGTGGACTCTCCGACCTCTCCGATTTCTCCGACCAACGAGGTTGTAGCATTGCTCCCTCCGCGCCTTGCGCGTAAAATTCAGTCACCTGTCTCTGGCAGGGCAGACAAAACATCTGGCAATGCCTCAGCGCTAACCCAGAGGTATACTCTGCGCTCTGCGCATAAAATTCAGTCTCCCGTCCCTGGCAAAAAAGACGAAACTCCGCAGAGCACTAGTCCAGAAGCCTACACCGCGCTCTGCGCGTAGAAAACAGTCTCCCGTCCCTGGCGGAACAGACAAACTTTCTGAAAATGCCTTAGCGCCAAGTCAGAAGTTCTAAACGTGCTCCGCACGTAAAAATGCATCTGCCTTCAGCGGAAAAGCAGATGATCCCTGCAATCTACGCAAGGAAAAGCAAGCGGCGGACTACTCAACTTCTCGGCCTTTACGCCAGCAAGGGAAGAATCTGCCAGCCCTCCGGATTACGCGAGAGGCTGACGGCCGACTGAGGACATCCTCAGCTTTACGCCAATCAGAGCAGAGCTCCAAATTACGCCGGGAGAAGCCCCTCAGCGTAAAGAAGGCTCAATTTACGGAAAGACACCCTCCTCGGGGATTATCCGCCACTTAGATGGCCAACCTGTTGTATACAGAAGGCATAGGGAAAACTAGGGCTCCCAACATCCGCATGCCCACTGATGTGAACAGAAGGAACAAGCCCTCTTCTTCTTCTTCGTCTTCTTCTTCTATATAGACTCCTGACCGGCGTGACTATCTGATCCAGAAACACAAAGACCAGGGTCATAAACAGGCTTCAGTTCCCCTAACGGTCAAACGCAGGGAGATTTTGTGGGAAGATGCATCAACATCTAATGTCGTCATGACAGGTGGACTACGTGAAGATTTTATCTTTATTATTCCTCCAACTCGCTACGACCAACATCCAATAGTCTTCGATCGCATGCGGAGCAGCCCGATCATGCAGGAAGAATTTTGCGAGTCTAAAACTGGCAGAATACAAATCCACAGATATAGCCCGCAAGCATTAAAAATTATACAAAACATGGGTTATGATTTGAAGCTGAAATAAGGCCTCAACGATGGAAAGGGCAGACGAACATCGTTGCATGGTAATTCTTACCGTCAACAAGCTCGTTTTGGGTTGGGGTATACTGCATCTCTTGCGAAACCCAAATCTTCAAAGTCTAATCCTGTACAACCAGAGGCAGGTCCTGCTAAATCAGCTTCTGTAGACAACTGCCACGATATGTCTGGGGGTAGCCTACCTCGACAAAATAGGGCGGCATCCAAAGTTAGGGGAAGAATTCCCTCGAGATCCGAAGATGATGCAACGACAACGATCTTTTCGAAAGACCGTAAAACTCAGGCATCAGGAGCCCGAAGACCAAAAGGGACTTTCTCCTTCAATGAAGATGACATCATTGAAATCTTTAATATGTTGTTAGAGAAACGCAAGCTTCAACTTCCCGACATCAGACATCCTGAGAAAGCTGGCAAAGTTGATCACCCAGATTATTGTCTCTTTCATCGGTACATTCATCATCCTACAGAAGCGTGCTATGTACTGAAAAGGAAAATCCAGGAGTTGATTGACGCTAAAGTCATCACTTTGCATCTGTAAACGAAGGGATGATCATTGCAATAACAATTTGCTCTCCTCAGGAATATACCTGAGGAAGAGTCCCTAAAATTTCCCAGTGAATTCTTCAGGACTATCCTCATAAAAAAAGAAAAAAAGAAAAGAAGAACCACTCCACAGTGAATTGTTGTCCAAACATTTCATTTCTTCAAACTTTCTGAGTTTCTGGCTATCGATTATCATGTTCATATTATCTCTGATATCGGTTATTATCTCAACTTAACACCCGTACTTAACTCTAAGTAAGCCAGTGGTGTTGAGTCCACAAAACTGCCATGTCCATATTACCTTTGAGCAGATGTTTAACTCCATCCCTGATGGAGTCACAACCAAAGAGTTTGTCATGTTCATATTACCTCTGAACAAACTTTTTGAGTTTCTAGCTATCGATTATCATGTTCATATTACCTCTGATATCGGTTGTCATCTTAACTTAACACCCGTACTTAACTCTAAGTACGCCAGTGGTGTTGAGTCCACAAAACTGCCATGTCCATATTACCTCTGAGCAGATGTTTAACTCCATCCCCGATAGAGTCACAACCAAAGAGTTTGTCATGTTCATATTACCTCTGAACAAACTTTTCGAGTTTCTGGCTATCGATTATCATGTTCATATTACCTCTGATATCGATTGTCATCTCAACTTAACACCCGTACTTAACTCTAAGTACGCCAGTGGTGTTGAGTCCACAAAACTGCCATGTCCATATTACCTCTGAGCAGATGTTTAACTCCATCCCCGATGGAGTCACAACCAAAGAGTTTGTCATGTTCATATTATCTCTGAACAAACTTTTTGAGTTTCTGGCTATCGATTATCATGTTCATATTACCCCTGATATCGGTTTTCATCTCAACTTAACACCCGTACTTAACTCTAAGTACGCCAGTAGTGTTGAGTCCATAAAACTGCCACGTCCATATTTCCTCTGGCAGGGCTTGTCCCAAGCCTATTATTTGCTCTCTCGTGCGCAACAAATGATAGCTCCACCAAAGATCCCCCAGTGGGATATCTCCATCTTCATTAACCCGCCGTACCAGGGGCCGGTCCTTCGAGACCAACTACGGCGGACAAAGGGAAGCAAAAGGAAGTATATTTCGACAAACCTGTGAAAAACATCCAAAACAAAGGTTTAGAGAAGCCGTACAACTTCGACATCCTGGCCCAATTGGCTAATACACCAGCCAGATTGTCTATCTTCGAACTACTCAGGCTCTCCCAAGATACTCGTCTAACCCTGAGCGAAGCACTGATGCAGGCGGATGCATAATTGACCCAGCTCAAGTCCCCTGACGAAGAACCAGTGGCATGTCCTCAATGCAACAGTGTGATGGTGGTGGTCCCGAATATCACTTTCATTCAAGATGACATGCTGTTAAAATATAATAGGCATGATAGGCCCCTCTATCATACCGGGTACGTCGGTTCCATGGAGGTCGACCGGATTCACATAGATCCGGGATCATCAATCAGCATCATTCCCCATAGTCTGCTTAGGCTGCTGAGAATTCCTACCAGCGAATTGGCCTACACCACCACTACGATCGTGGGTTTCAACGCCAGAAAGAGTAAGCCATTGGGGAAAATTCGTCTGAGGATCCAGATCGGCAACCTCAGATCAGTGGCCACGTGTTATGTCATTGATTCAGAGGTGTCCTACAACATTCTGCTGGACAGACCTTGGATCCACGACCACAACATAGTTCCTTCGACTCTACATCAATGCTTTAAATATGTAGACGCCCAGGGAACAGTACAAACAGAGTTTGCCGACCTAAACCCGTTTAGAGGAGTAGAATCCTACTACTCCGATGCCGTGTTGTACTCTCAAGACTACACGGAAGAGGTGACAGATGAAGCAGAGAAGGAATCCCACCGGGAGCCAGAAGAACCCTCTGCCGAACAACCACTGTCAATCAAGGTGAAAGGACGGATTACTCGTCCAAAAGCCATGGAGCCTATGGCGATCCACCTGAAAAAAACCAGGTCAGGAAAAGGGGGTGATCCTCTAGTGATCACTTTGGACCAGAAGCCTCCATCCTTGGTCATCAACCTTCGGCGCAGCAGGCAGCCTACCGATGTAAATACGACCGGGAACAAAGTTTCAGATGATAATAAACGTCCTCTTTTCCAGTATATCGACGCTCAAATTCTGAACCAGGAATCCTCTCCCCATGATGATATAGAACCTATAGCGCAAAAATTCTTGGAAGCTATAGATTCCTATCATCCGTATATGTGGGAAGTGGCGTCATCATCCAATGTCACCACGACATATGGACTGCATGAGGATTCTATCTTCATTGTCCCACCTACTTGCAGCAGTCAGCATTCAATAGTCTTCGACCGCATACGCAATAAATCGATTGTACAAGAGGATTCTCCCGACGACGACGTTAGTAAAATACAGGTTCACAGATACAGCCCGCAAGCTTTGAAGATCATACAAAGTATGGGTTATAAAGAAGGAACCAGGTCTCAACTTCAGGAAAGGCAGACGAATGCCGCTGTACGGCAATCCCTACTATCAACGAACTCGTTTCGGGTTAGGGTATACTACCTCCCTTGCAACTTCTGAGACAAACGAGGATATCTTTTCCTCTTCTCGAAATGGCTCAGCGCCCTCCGACTCATCTCATGCTCTCGAACGAACATTATCGATAAATATGGTAGTGACAGATTCCTTCGAAGCAGACGAACAAGAATCTGAACTATTTGAGAATGACGCTTGGGCTCAGCAAATGGATACACAATGGGAGTTTCACTTCGAGCAGAGAGAACCTCCCACTGAAGATAAAGTTATCCAGATTGACGTTGGGATGAACTCTCGCCAAAGCCGATATTTATCAGTGATAATCTTTCCGAAGCAGAAAAAGAAGAAGTTATCCAGCTGATAAAAGAATATATCGACGTCTTTGCGTGGAATTATGAGGACATGCCAAGCCTTGATCCAAAGGTGGCTACTCATAAGCTCAATATATTGCCTGATTCAAAGCTTGTGAAGCAGCACCAACGCCGGTTCCGTCCGGATATGATGGACGCCATCGAAGCTGAAGTCAAGAAGTTGATAGCCTGCGGCTTCATCCAAGAAGAACAACATCCCGACTGCGTCGCCAATATTGTCCCGGTCATGAAGAAAAATGGGAAAATACGTGTCTGCATCGATTACCGAGATCTGAATGCAGCCTGCCCCAAGGATGAGTTTTCTCTTCCCATCACAGACGTCATGATTGACAATACATGCGGTTTCGAGCGTATGTCTTTCATGGACGGATTTTCAGGATACAATCAAATCAAGATGCATCCTGAGGACGAGAAGCACACTGCCTTCCGGATACCATTGGGAGTATATTGCTATACAGGCATGCCCTTCGGATTGAAGAACGCTGGGGCTACGTACCAATGGGCTATGAGTAACATATTCTATGAGCATTTACGCAAGACAGTAGAGTGTTACGTGGATGATGTAGCTGTCAAAAGCCGCCTCAAGGACAATCACCTCCAAGACTTGAAGACGGTATTTGAATTGATGCGCCAACATCAACTCAAAATAAATCCTACAAAGTCCTTCCTGGGGGTATCCAGTGGCAAATTCCTGGGATTTATCATTACCGCCAAAGGCATTCAAGTGGACCCTGATAAAGTCAAGGCCATCTTAGAAATGCGACCGCCCCGTAATCTGAGAGAACTCAGGGGATTTCAAGGTCGTCCGGCTTATATCCAGAGATTCATATCCAACCTCTCTGGGAGATGTCAGCCCTTTTTCTCGTCTCATGAAGAAAGGTGTATCCTTCATATGGGACGAAGCCTGTCAGCAAGCGTTCGGTGACATCAAACGCTACCTCACTAGCCCGCCAGTTCTGGTGCCTCCAGTCATAGGAAGACCATTTGTGCTGTATGTTCGAGCAATGGATCATTCTCTGGAAGCTCTTCTCGCGCAGAAGAACGATATGGGCCATGAGCAGGCTATCTACTACCTCAGCAGGATGATGGTCGGAGCCAAACACCGGTACAACCTAGTGGAGAAAGAATGCTTGGCTCTGATGTTCGCTATCCAGAAAATGCGGCACTATGTCACAGGCCAAACCATTTATATCATCTCCAGGGTCAATCCTCTACGGGTACTAATGAATAAGCCAAGTGTTTTTAATTCTCGACTTGCGACTTAGGCGATGTTATTAATACCATATGATATGGTGTACGTCCCTCAGAAGTCCGTCAAAGGCCAAGCATTGGCTGATTTCCTAGCTGCTCATCCGATCCCGGAGGCCTCCAAGTTGTACGAGGACATTCCCGACGAAGTTGTAGAGTGTAATTCCGCAATGGTAGGTGATGCATGGCAACTATTCTTCGATGGTGCCTCCAGAACTGGTCCCAGGGGAAACGTGGTGTCGGGAGTAGGGATTGTCCTGGTTACTCCTGATAAGCTCGTTATCTACCGAGCATGTTCTCTTAGCGAGCCCTGTTCTAACAATGTGGCAGAGTATAAGGCTCTACTAATCGGGCTCCAAATCGCTAAAGAATTAGGCGTCGAATCTCTGGAAGCTTTCGGTGACTCTCTTCTGATCGTCAATCAAGTCAGAGGAATATATGAAGTCCGGAATCCAGACCTCATCCCTTATCACCGAGCAACGGTCGAGATAGCCGTGACATTCAAAGGATTCTTCCTGGAATATGTGCCCTGATCTCAGAATCTGGAAGCTGATGCCCTAGCCAGTCTAGCTGCAGATTTAGCTATTCCTATAAGAAGGCAGAATTCAGTAATCCTTTTTAGCAGAGATTTATTCTGTGTGAAAAATAACTTTCACATAGAATGCAGCTACGCTGTAACTCAGATCCTCCCAGGAGAGACTGGATAAGTCCCTTTATAGATTTCGTAGCATACAGAATCTTGCCAGAGGACCCTAAAGAAGCGGTATCCGTCAAAAGACGATCGTTACGCTTCTATTTCGAGGTATCCTCACAGTGCCTATATCGTCGGACATACGACGGACAGCTATTGAGATGTCTCTCAGATGATGAGGCACAGCGGATCATCCATGAAGCTCACGATAGTGTATGTGGAGCACATCAACCCGGGCCTAAGCTACAGGATCGCATCAGAAGAATGGGCTATTACTGGCCTACTATGATCACAGATACAATAAAGTACGCAAGACAGTGCAGCACCTGTCAGGTCTATGCAGACTTTATCCATCAACCTCTTGAACATCTACATCCTATGGTTGCGTCCTGGCCTTTTGAAGCATGGGGTATGGATATCATTGGTCCTATTCACCGTCTTCTTCCAGAGGTCACCGGTTCATACTGGCCATCACGGATTATTTCTCCAAATGGGCAGAGGCGATCCCTCTTGCTGAGGTGAAGGCATCTAATGTGATTAGCTTCATCAAGCATTACGTCATTTATCGCTTCGGGATACCCCGGAGAATAATTCATGACAATGGGCCTCAATTCATCAGCCAAAAGTTTTATCGATTTTGCGATAAAAATTGGATACAAAATATGGCCTCTACGGCATATAATCCTGCTGCTAATGGTTTGGCGGAAGCTTTCAACAAAACTATTATCAAGCTCTTGAAAAAGTTTGTCTCTTTGAATAAGAGGGATTGGAATGAGAAGCTGGGAGAATGTCTCTGGGTATACCGCACAACGGTGCGAGCACCAACAGGTTGTACCCCATTCTCACTTGTTTACGGGAGCGAAGCAGTTCTCCCCATCGAGATCCAGATTCTGTCACTCAGGATAGCCGTGGCTAATGAGCTGACTCAAGAAAAGAAGTACCTTTTAAGGCTTCAAGAGCTAGAAGGATTAGACGAGAAATGCCTCCAAGCTCAACAGCGCATAGCGTTCTACCAAGCACGCATTTCCAGAGCTTTTAATCAAAAAGTAAAGGAAAGAGTGTTCAAAGTTGGCGAGCTAGTCTTAGCTGTGAGAAGGCCGATGATTCTTACTCACAGAAGCAAGGGCAAATTCCAGTCCAAATGGGAAGTCCCTTATGTGATCGAGACGACATTCTCAAATGGCGCTTACAGGTTAGCCAAGCCTAATGGAGACCTATTAATGGCTCCTATCAATGGCAAATTCCTGAAAAGGTACTACGCTTAACCTCCTTTTGCTCAAGTGGAGTATGGTGAAGATCTTATTCTGACAAAACTACTTCCAAAACGAAACTAGTTGGATCGTATTCTATCATGTTCATATTATCTCTGAATAGATGCGTCCTGCTAAAACTTACCGAGAGTATATCACGTCCATATTACCTCTGATATCACTTCCACCCAAACCTATCATTTATATTCCAAAATGATGGGTCCACAAAGTTAGATGAAAGCCTTTTTATTATTCCCAGAACAAAGGGAGCAAAAGTACACTGAAAAGCAAAAGAAAAGCAAAAGTACATCATTTAGGGGGAGCGGTCAGGTCGTGAAGCTGCTGCGCCAGTGCGGCCATCTTCTCAGTCCTGGAATCCAAGACATCATTGCTCAGGAGGGACAGTTTGGCTCTAGCCCGAAGAAAACCAGCACGGGCGGCTCCTGCACGCGCCAAGTTCTGTTGTGCTACGCCCAACCGGCCATCCGCCATATCTAGAGCTTCCGACGATTGAGAAGCCCACTCCTTTGCCTGAGCAAGTTTTGTTTCCAGCCTGTGGACCCTCGCTATATTCCCTTCATGCTCGGCCTGACACTTCGTTTGAAGAGCAAAGGCCTCCTCTAGGACGGATTTTCCTCCATCCATCTCCTGCTGATGTGTCTGGATGGATTTATTGACGCCTTCCATCTGTTCAGTAAGCCGCGCAGTCATGGAGTCGTATCTAGCCTGGACCAGATCTTCAACGCTGTCTCGAGCTAGCTGCAAGTATTCGTTAATGGGTTGCTCCAAACCATTAACTATCTCCTCCAGCGCGTCAGATACCCCAGTGTCATTGAATTCTCGGATCGGCACTATGGAAGCCCGGGAGGCCCTCCTCAGCGACGCAAAGCCCAAATTCTTCTCCAAAACCATTGATATTAACATTTTCAAGGTGGCATAGAAGATACCAGTGTACTGCGCGGTCAGCGCAACTAGATCCGAATGGACGCTGGGAGTGGCCGCGATAGTGGCGAGTCCCCCTACAAGAACAACCGCAGACGATGTTTCCACGACCGTCGCCTCAACAGGAGGTGCGACAAAAGAAGAAGCGCCAACAGCGAACGATGGGACCGGCGTACTCAAAGGAGGCATTGTCACAATGACAGGCTCGTCCTCCTTTTGATATGCCAGGATCTCGTCGCCATGCGAGCCGGCACCCGAAGATATCTCTTCTTCAAAATCAGGCACCTCCGTGTCACCGCCAGGACCTGACATAGAGTCAAAGGGCGCATCTACACTGCCCTCCCCGAAGATGTCTTCTCCTGAAAAGAAAACAAAAGGAAGTTAGTATCGAAATAATGTTAACTTTCCTAAAAAGAGGCGTGAAGACGATATTTACCCATGACCGACGGCATATATGTCGCATCTGCAGCCAGTACAGCTAAATTATTTCTTAGTGATGCTAGGCAAGCTGTCATACCTGGAGAAGGGGGTGCTCTAACAAATACTAGCGAATGCTCTTCCAGGTCCTCGTCAAATTCCAACCGAGGCTCATCGGCTGGAATCTCGCTGGGTGCACTAACAGACATGGCGGGGGTCTCTCCCGATGCTGATCCGGATAAAGATATCCTCATTCGGCTCGGCCCCGAAGGCGATCTCATTCCACTACCTGAAGCAGTAGCAGCGACAGCAGCCTCCAGCAGGAATTCTCCGGCACCACCAGCCGGGACTGTCGAGGGTCCCTCTCTAAAAGGCGAGGAACCTCCAATCAAAGAATCATCTCCAACATGGGGAGATGCAAGCTCACTTCTAGGAGCCTCAATACCAGAAATCCGGAGAGGACGATTAACCGTCTTCTTCTTCCTCTTGCGAGGGGAAGTCTCCTTCGGAGTAGGAGCCCTACGCTTCCAAGAGATTACCAAAGGCCCTGCAGGCAGAGGTACTTTACCCCTCGATACCGCCAACAGAGGCTCATCTGGAGTGACGGACTCCTTACCCTCGTCAGAAGAAACCGAGGGAACTTTGACTCTTCCCCCAGACTTGGAAGAAGGTACCATAAAACTTCCATGCATATCAAAATTGTGATGGAAGGTGTTGGTTGCCATATAGAACGGGGCATACGAATGGAGAATGCACAGCTCCGTAGAGAGTGAAAGGACGGGCACGGTAAAAGTTGCCTCAGTGCAACCCATGATGAGATATCGCCATCCTCTGGCTCCATCAATGAGTCCACCCCTGGACCTGAAGCTGGTGACGGCATTGCCCATATGCAACTGGTCGTACCCGAATTGCCTGGCAAACCGACTAGACAAGTAGGGCTCGAAGAAGCAATGGTCTTCACTCCTGTACAATAGGTGGGAAGGTCTAATGCAGACCAACCAATTAAAAGACTCGGGAGAAAGAACGGTCTTCCCGTCGCCTACGTCCTGAAGTCTGATCCCCTGTTGATTAAGATGTACAGGGAGAACAGTGCAGAAGAGCTTCCAGCTGTGACTAAGATTCAGCGCCCGCCGACAGTCTATAACTGTGGTCACGTTCCAGGAAGATTTCTGGTAGTTCCACAAGAAACTAGCCCCCGAACTACTGCCAGAGCCAGGAGACATAACCCTGGGGTTATGAAGAATTAACCATCCTATCAGATACAGGTATGGTAATTCTACCCTGGGAAAGCTATCGCGCCGAGTTTCATCGTCGAGCAGGACGTCAGTCATGGCCCTCAAGCCAGCTTGAATGCGGCACACCATGGCAGGGAGCAAGCCCAGTCTTGCCCCGAACACCAGACGCAAGGCAGGCCATAGCGTGTTGCGATGAATGCGGTCCGCAGATGCGATGCCAGGTACCACCACTGGGCGCAGCCATATGGAGAGAAAGCCAGCCAGTTGAGCTTCCCTAGACAGAGGCCTGCGGCAGCGTCTCAAATAACTATAGGCCTTGGTGCCTACGGGATACTTTCCTATCCCCTCGTCGAGGATCAAGTCCGGAGCCCCAGCGTCTTCCATGAGATCGTCGACTACCTGAGCATTAAGCACGCTCATAGGATTCATAGGCAGATCCTTGCCTTCCAATACCTTCTCCGGCTTAGCGGTCTTGGACCGGTGAAAGAAGAGGTAGGACGTCCATTTACTGACGTGAGCCAAATCTGAAGGCTCGTTATAAAAAGCGGTACAAGCAAGGTAGTGGCACATCAGCTCCTGATACACTTCCACTACCCGAGGGTCCGAATCCCCTAGCTCCCGGTTCGTAGGAACATACTCTTCATATGGAGTATCCTCCATCGGCAGTCTCGAGATCTCTGCCATCTCGTGGACGGCCAATCGCAACTCCCCCAGTGAAGTGGCAAAAGTCCCGGTGAGCGAGATATATTGCTCCATTAGTGCCAGAAACAGGTTGGGGTTGAGAGGCAACCCAACACAGGTGGCACTCACAGCTGCAAACAGACCAATGTTCTCCAACTCAGTCTGAAAATGCTTCAGGGCCTAATCAGCTAAGCGAGCCCATCGAAGATTTGTGGGGGTAATCCACCCGCCTGTCCGAGGGTTCACCTTAGGGTATACTCCCCTGCGCCCCATGAAATCATTATAGAAAGTCGGTAGTTGGACCGGCTGGATCACTAAACTGTCTTCACTCGGGACACTGTCCGGGTACAGTCCCCTGAACATCGTCACATTACCAGTAGGGCGGCTGACAAAAGACCCCTGGTCCGCTCCTTTCAGATAAAATATCTTTCCCGGCCTGCCGTGAAGATCAGGAGTCGGCGTCCATGACATCCTCCTGGGATGTGTAGCATGGAAGAATGCCGAGATGGGATAGTCTCTCGGCATCTTGGGCAGATACAAAACCAAGCTCCCGGCAGAGAAAAACCCAGAATTCCTTCTTGGGCTTCGTCTGGGACTGCTTGTCAATCATGTCCCCGAAGAGGAAAGCTGACTTTATGTATTGGTCCCCATCTATGTACGTCAGGGGCTCTCCGTTCATCATGCTCAGCAGCATCCGCTCTCCTTGAGCCGATATCAGGATTTTCCTTCCTTCAGGATACTGGGGCCCGGAGATAGGAAATGTCACGTGCGACAGATCCTCCAAATAGTTGGAGTGCAGCATCCCGGCGGCAGAACCCATCACATTGGCTAGCGGAGATGCATGCAAGTTAACTACAAAAATGCAAGAAAGTCAAGTCAGTTTCTATAATCTTGCAGCATATGCCAAAAAATTAATAGTCTGTGCTTTACGCCAAGACTGTAAAAACTTGATCATTACGCTGGAATCTCATTCCACGGCGTAAAATTTAAGACTGGCAGTATACGCCAAAATTTGAGTTATTACGCTAGAATTTCCATCCCTGCGTGACACTCAAATTATATAGTATACGCCAACTTTTGACAAGTCTACGGTTTTACGCCAGACTGCAAAAATATAGAGTTTTTGCGCTGACACATTAGAAATGTGGGCGTAAAAGATAAAACATCTCTGTGCATCATCTTCCTCGAAGAGGCTATCAGCACAGAAGATGACCTAGCGCGTTCACGTACAACGTGTGCGAAGGATTTTTAGTCGTTCGTTTTTGTCCCAAAAACTCTACCTTTAAGACCGGGTGCACTGCTAGTCGGCGGGATGCTCCGTTCAGAATAAAGCTCGCCGTGCCCGACGGAAGTCGCCCCCGCTTGAGCAGAAGAACGAGAAGAAGAAGCAACCTTCTTTTTCGTAGAGGAGGAGACTTATTTCGAGGCCATTACTGGAGACTTTGAAGACTCGGAGAAGAAATGAAGAACTCGAACAGACAAAAGCTTTCTTTCGCAGAAGACGGATGAAAAGTTTTTCTCTCAGAAACTTGGGGTATATATAAAGTTCGGATGGACTCCTCGAATCCCGAACCAAATCTCACATTTAATATTTGGTTATGATTGGGGACTACGTCAGCCTATTTACTCAGAGAAGACGGACAATCAGCGAATTCGAAAAGTTTTCGTGCGCAGAAGATTCGCGGTTTTTACGCTAAGGAGCTTTCTACGCTCGACAGCTATGAATCTACGGTTTTACGCTCACATGCTACAAGTCTATGGTTGTACGCCCGGATGCTCTCATGCTTGGTAGCTTTTATGCTCGAGAGGCTACGAACCTATGACTTCACGCTCAGCAGCTACGAATCTATGATCTCACGCTCAGTGGCTTTTTACGCTCAGAGGCAACAGAACCACGACTTCACGCACGAAAGATTTTTTTTTCAGAAGCTACAAATCTACTGTTTTTACGCTAAGGAGCTTTCTACGCTTGACAGCTACGGATCTACGGTTTTACGCTCACTGGCTACAAGTCTACAGTTTTTACGCCTAGATGCTCTCATGCTCAGTAGCTTTACGCTCGAGAGGCTACGAACCTACGACTTCACGCTCAGCAGCTGCGAATCTATGATCTCACGCTCAGTGGCTTTTTACGCTCAGAGGCAACAAACTTATGATTTCATGGTTCACTTTTCGCATATCTGAAAGATGCGCAGGCCAGTACAGTACATCTGAACAATTCTCAAAGTGGTCAATTGCAGGAGTATACACAGAAGATACTCCTCCTTGACCTCAAAATATCCCAAGTACCCAAGGCATACAGAGTTTAAACATTCAAAGCTACTCTTCTTCATGGGTCGATTCAAAGTTCATCCAGAATCTAGTCTGAATATTTCGTCTAACAGTTCAAGATGGCGACTCAGTTTCCACCCAGTTCTCGCCCTGTTTCAAGGGACTTTCGAGAGACCATTCTTGAAAATGACGGTCTGAACAAAAACTCTGTTCATCAGAAGTAAAAATAGTTCAGAATTCTACGCGGTTCCTCATTCCTAACAGCAGGACAGTTCGAACACTCGACTGCTAAAGCGGCTTTCTGCGCATCCTTAGTTATGCGTAAAAGATAAGACAGGACCTAGCACTCTTTCTAAAACAGAGTCGGTGTAAAGTATCTGACGTGTCAAAGCTACACATATTCAGACTTCACAGCAATATATAGCAAGACGATCATATACACAGAAGAAAGACGATTTTATTAAGATTAAAGTCATGATTACATATGAGGAAAATCCAGTCTATAAGGGTTTTTCTTCATTTTGGTGATTTTACATATAAGGGAAATTCCGTCTACAAAGGGTTTCCTCATCGTCGGCTGAAGATCGCGCCCAGAATTTGTTCTGCTAGGTTCTCGCATGGGCGAAATTCTTCATCCATCTTCTCCAGCAGCCAGTCTGTGACCGCAAACCGACTGACATATTGGTCAAACGGCGAGAGGATACAAAACTGGGCATAGACCCATCCTCCAACAGAAAAGCAGGGTAAATCTGCTTTCCTATACCCAACGCCGTGACAGATTGAGTTGAGATATTTCACCCAACTCAATCTCGGACAGCAGCCAGTTTGCCCGCTCTTGTCCGCAGGTAACGAGATAAGGTACCGCTTGTAACCCTTCCTCTCTCCCGAAGAACCGCCATACAAAGTTGTTGATTATCCCGAGAAAGGAAGGCTATGATATCCTTCCATGATCCATCATTGTAGAGGACATTTGCTCGAAGACGCCGTCTTTTTTGGCTCCTTACATGCTGGAAGAACATGGTCTCCTTCTTCCTCAAGTCGACCAGACGAACTCCGACCATCATCTCTGTGTGGTGAAGGAGATGTGGGAGGTTAACTCCTCAGCCTTTCTATAGGTGAAAGAGATCACACCGATCCCCAATAACTCCGCCATAAAGTCAGCCTTGAAAGAACGTGTCAGACTTGACCGTTTCAGGCTCCATTCAGAGCATTTCAAATACCGAGGGACGGTTCATGCTTCATTCAAAGCGTTTCAAATTACGAAGAATTTGAAAGCTTTGAAGGGGGTCTTGTAGAAGCATGAAAAGTACGCCGGATAACTCTACACAGCATGTTGATACAGGGCAGCGTATACAGAGGACCTCAGAGCCATCAAACGTGCAATAGAGCTTTTTCGCTGGGCACAGCGTAAAATATAGGCTCAAGGACCATCCGTGTAGTGCAATAGGTCCAGGCTACTTCAGCATAAACAGGGTGCTTCATCGCCTTTATGGCGTAAAACTTATCCGCTCTTAAATGCAGCATTGAAGTGTACGAGGGACGCTTCGTATTCCCCAAAATAAACTTGACAAATCGTGTAGTAAACCTGACGTCTGACTCCTGACAAAGAGTACTCCACGACTACCCAGGCGACGGCTATAATGATGGCGCGGCACTGTAACACAGGCTGTCATTTTTTGCCATTTCCTTGGCATAGACCACTTCTACGCATACAAAGGAGTACGCCGCCCAGTTTTACACAGGCAGATGTGAGCTGTTTACGCTTCGCAGAAAACAAACAGCCTGCCACGTCAATAGCTGCACTTCGTACAGGGCTCGAGGCACGTCTCTGTATTTAATGCGCAGAGCGGTGACAGGTTCTCAAGGCACGTCTCTACATTTAATGCGCCGAATACTGACATATGCCCGAGGCACGTCTCTGCACCTTGCGCAGGCCAAATGACAGACCTTCAAAATATGCCTCTGTATTTAATGCACAGGATAATGGCGGATCTCCATATTTAATGCTGGGGATTTGATTAAATATTACCGAATCATCGTTTAGTGGCATCCCCTTTGCGTAAACTGCTCTTACGCATACAAGGGATACGCTGCCCAGTTTTACACTGGCAGACGTGAGCTTCTTACGCTTCGCAGAAGGCAGACAGACCGTCACATCAGCAGTTACTCTTCATACAGAATTTGAGGTGCGTATCTGCATTTAATGCACAGAATAATGGCAAATCTTAAAGACAAGCCTCTGCATTTAATGCGCAGGATGGGGGCAGATCTCTGCATTTAATGCAAGAGATTTGATTATATCTCCAAGAGCCGTTATTTCGGCTAAAGCGTCCACATCAACTCGGCTTCTACGCCTGCTCGGCTTCTACGCCTGCTCGGCTTCTTGCCCACTCGGCTTCTACGCCTGTTCGGCTTCTATGCCCACTCGGCTTCTACGCCTGCTCGGCTTCTATGCCCACTCGGCTTCTATACCCACTCGGCCTCTATGACCATTCGGCTTCTATGCCCACTCGGCTTCTATGCCTGCTCGGCTTCTATGCCCACTCGGCCTTTATGACCACTCGGCTTCTACGCCTACTTGGCTTCTATGCCTACTTGGCTTCTATGCCATGGTGACAGCCATTGGCTTCTACGCCAACCTTTTCTACACAAAGGATAACTACCTACGTGGCTTCTATGCCGTGATCTTTGCAGCAGCTATACGCGTTTGTCCCTTAGTTGGACACGCATCACATGCTCACTCAGAAGATCATCTATACGCAGGTATTGGTTATTTTAAACCGTCGTGTAAAAGGGTGCTGTACTTTCTACTACTCGGTTTCTACGTCGATTGTGTGGTCACTGTCACTAAAAACTCTATAAATAGAGACCTCTATCAACAGAAGAACAGGTCGAAAAATTGAAAGGAGGATTAGAGGTCAAAAAGGAGAGAGAGAGAGAGAGAGAGAGAATCCAGAGCTCAGGCAAAGAGAAGGGATCGACGACTTTGGCATCGGGCATCCACCCTCTTTAGCAACCCTCGAAGCTGCTTTCTGTCTTCCACGGCACTTCTTCAAACATCGTGTGGTCCAAGGGCTAAAGTGATCGACTGCAGATCAGACACCCATAGCATTATTTACCCAGATTAAATAAATTGTACTTCGACGTTCCTCGTGTAGGACCAAAATTGTATAATCTTGTTTGTAAACATCGACGAAGCAGGGCAGGGCTTTCTTCTTTTAAAAATAAAGAACCTTATTGTTTCTCGTACACTTTTACTTTCGTTTATATATTTTTATCCGAAATACCCGTATTATTTTGATCGTCTGTCTTGCCCAGCAATTACAGACGTGACGCCCGTGCAACTTGACGCACTTGACCCTAGTTGACTAGTGCCATACCTGGCATAGCCCTGAGGCCAGTATATTATGATTGTGTGTTAGTGTAGCATCTGATACAAATGTTATATTTATGATATGTCTATAGGACTGTTGGATCATCCAGGCAATACTCTGGAACAGGACGTTGGTATTACCAGCTAAGGACCCAAGGCAAGTACATTATCTGATAATTTCTAATTGTTTGATAATTTCTATAATTTCAGTATCTAGAAATGTTACATCTGATTCTTGACACTGTGCTACACGGACAAGTAAATAGATTGGATCTTTAGTCATGAGATGTTACATTGGTTATCGTATTGACATTGTACATGACATTGATATTTGACATTGATATTAGATATCGTACATGATATATTGGACATTGATCGTGTATCGTGACGTGTCATGATTGGATCCACAGTACTAGTTGAGGGCGGGGGAAATTGCTAGTGAGAGATGTGATCAAATACCTATCGTACAAGTTTAAATTATTGGTGTTAATTATACGCCTCACGTATGATTAGCCAGGCCATGTAGCTATCGTACAAGTCCCAAGCCGATCACATTTCGAAACTACTATTTTAAACACTTAGAATGGTTACAGTTCTCTATTTTAGATCATATACTACATCACCCGTATATGATATTGTACCTTGTTCTCTTCATTTCATATATGCACTGACTGTATCATATTGCCTATATTGCCTGTCTCTTTACATTGCTTGTCTCTTTATACTGCCTGTCTCTTTATTTTGCCATTGTATTTATTCACTGTCTTCTCTCAGTATCTAGCATTATCTGTTTATTGTTTTATAGTCCTTATCAATTAATGAAACTATTATTTGAGATGTACTTTGCTCCTTCCTGACTGAAAACATTTTTCCAGACTATGCCTTAGAGGACTGGTATCCAACACTTTATGGACCACAGGGTGAGTAGCTACAGACTTGGACTTGGTAGTTCAGTTGTGATTCCGGGAGGTCTAGCCGGAATCACTAGTTATCTAGTTAGTTCTTTTAGCAGATCATTTGGTACCAGATTTGTCTCCGGCATACTTGTTGAGACACGGATATTTGTTGAGTTAGATTATTTATATTTAGACTTGTGTTATATTTTATTTTATTTCTTCGATATCTTATTGTGCTGTAGTTATATGATTGAGTATGTTGTTCATATTATTGTGTCACCCGTGCCTCCTTATGGAGATTGGATGCTCGTGTGAGATTGCTTAGATAGTATCATGACCTTGACAGCGTTCTATCGCCGATGCTGCGGCGTAGGCTGGACGTACCCGCGTACTCGTGTCCCAATTTCGGGTGCGGGTCGTGATAATTACTCACTTCTTTATAGTTTTTTATCAATATAAACGAGAATTGTTGTTAGTTTATGTGATTTACTCCAATCCTGACTGGATAGCATTTTTTAGAGGATCCCGAGGACTTTTGTCTCATGTACTATGGACTGGGAGTAGATGAGGGTTACATCCAGGAGCTTCCGGAGGATCCCGTTCCAGTCGAGGATCCATTAGTAGTGATTTAGAGCCTATCATTCATATTTTATTTGGGATTGTTTGACTTTGAGATATTTCGAGTTGTACTATATTTGAGACTTATGTTGTTTTGAGTTAGCTAGACTCTTAGATTTATTGCTATAGTTTTGAAATGTTTAATTCTAAACTTATGTGTTAGAACTTCTTTTATATCATTTCATATCTTTATCGTGTCGTTCATCTTCCTATTGATTATATTGTGATTGAGTATTGGTCTGACATTATATTTATATTCGTCTTGTCCTCCTTATGGAGTTGAGACCATTGACAGGTTATATATTATTTTGAGATGTAATAAATAGTGTTGTGACCTAGACAGCATTCTACCTTCGATACTGCGGCGTAGGCTGGACGTACCCACGACTTATGGCCAATTTTTGGGTACGGGTTATGACAATATAATAATTTTATTGTCAAGATAATTTGTTACTCTAGTATGGCTACTCATTGTTTACTACATATTAGCCTTTGCTACTTGATCTATATTGGTTTTTATTTAAGTATAAGCAAAGCTTGGTCATTACCCCGTGATGGGTACTTATGTGGTAAAACATATTTGGTCCATGTAAATTAATCAATAGATTGACTTTCGCTTTAATAGATAGTCATGGACATGATGTTATTGTTTTGTTTTGTTTTGGTTTTTAACATTTGAGCTATATTATTTCTTTCATCATGTTTGCTTTAATTTAAATTATTCAAAAAATTTATGGTGACATTTTCACAAAAGGTAATATATGTTGACATAGATTATATCTTATGAGTTTCTACTACTTAAATCAATTTGTGTTATCTTCTGATTAAAATACATGCGACATTGTTCATCATCCCTGACAGATAGGTTTGAGAACACAAAAATTTTCAAAATTTCTTTTGGCCATAAAACCTTTAATTTAAATCAAAATTCAAAATTTTAAAAGTCAATTTTGTATAGAATCGAAAGATCTACAACATAGAAAACTTAGTTTTGAAGGTTTTGAAACTCTAATAGATCAATTCCTAGAAAATCCTAAAAACACAAGTTTTAAAACCTAGATCTACTCAAAACCATCAACCAAAATCAAAAATACCAAGAACTAAACTTGTAGAGAATACAAAGGAGAACATTTTTTATCAAACATACTTTTTATATAATAAAATATGCAAAAATCCAAAAATGGGTAGTTTTTACACTTGTGCATGATGTACTTGCCTAAGGTTTAGCTCTTGGGTATGGGCTTGGGGAAGAAAGGAAAGAGAAGAGAAAGAAAAATGAAAGATGGGAAGGAGAGAGAAAGAAGAATGAGTTATATATGAAAGTTTGGGTTAATGGTGACCATTGGATTCTTGTCAATCCATGCCACCACTCCTAAACCAATCATAACCACACAAACAAAACCAAGTGCCCGTGGATAATAACCGTGCAAGTAAACCAATTACCCATTGGGTAAGAACCATGCATAAACATTAATCATATTTTATCTAAAGAAAAGCAATCATTAGTAAATATATGAAATAAATTATAGTAAAAATACTTGCGTATCTCGGATACGAAAATTAATACAGAAGAGTCTCACACACCTTGTACTTCTCATCATCAAATCTAACCCTCATTGCAGTCAATTGTCCAGGCATGATCCATTCTTGGATTGGTTAAACCAATCGATGACGAGCCTTCTGATCATTTATCACATTGCTAATCAGCTTAGCGACAACCGAAGAAAACTGTTTCTCGATCACCTCGGCCCTATTTGTATGTTTTCTACAAAATATTAGAAAATAATATGATAGGTTATATAATATATACATAATAAAAATATACAATTGATAAATTAAAACTAAAATCAAATTTACTTTTACTTTGAAGTGTTTGAACAAAAAATGGATCAGAAATATCACTATAGTTGATCCAAAGACCACCATAGTTGTATCTGAGAAAATTGACAAGTTCTCTCTATACTGCCGACGTTCGATACATATACATATATAATTACATTAAGGAACAAGTGAATATATATATATATATATATATATATATATATATATATATATATATATATATATATATATATATATATATATATATATATATAATGAAAATGTAGACTATGTAATTGAATCAAATATAAGTTAACTTACTTTGTAGACCCATTAGTCCATATCTCCATCCAGATCTCATCCGGCGTTACACATGGAGGGTCATCTCCATGAAGCCAAGAACATTGGTATTCGAAGGCTCCTCTGCTTCATGATCATCCGGGTCAAAACTAGGCCTCGTAGTATCAAAAAAATCATGCTCAGAATCTCGCCGTTGTAATCGGATGTCATGCCCAAGCCCTAAAATACATAAGACTAAGATACATGGCAATCTCCAGTTACATATCTAGCAGTCTCTAGTCCCACTCAATATATATATGTTGCCTAGAATCACAAGTCTCTATCATAATATATATGTCTCAATCCACAAGAATACAAAACAAAGGAATAGACAATATATACAATGGTTTGTACCTCATGGTACACTTGTCCGAATAGACTCGAAAGAAATAATATGCATCTACGAATGCTAGGCTATTAAGTAGATATAAATAATGTTATGAAATATATACTACGAAAGAATAATTACCTAAAATGAGAAGATAATCATCAACAATCTATTAGAAGAACTCCATATACATAACTAACTTAAGAAAGAAACAAGGTCCTTAGAGGAACATAATAAGATACAATAACCTGCTAAGATATGAAATGAATATAAATATGCAAGGGATGACCTAACCATCTACATGAATGCAACTGAGGATAACGTTCGCATATAGGGTCTCTCCTAAACAAACAAGAATTCATGGGCAACAAGTAGAGCTCATCCGAGTCATTAGCGGCAATCAAATAAAAAATAAATCATAGCCCCTACGTCTACTGATTGTCATCCCCTCCTTATGATACTGCCATGTCATATATACAATATGTATAGTTTGTAACTGTTATGGCTATTAATACAACAAATATGGCAGTTACATTCTATTCGTCATATATTTCGTATGTATCGATGGCCAATCGAGTAGTCCGTGTCCTATCATGAATATCATATACCGTGTCATGTCAGTGAGTAAGCTATAGGATATATAATGATATCCCATAACTAATCCTTGATGTATATATAAATACAAGAACAAGAATTGACACCATCATTGATCACACCCAAGTCTATCTTTGACGCATAGTATATATCATGTACTAAGAAATCAAATAAGAAATATAAATATAACATGCAAAAATATATAGAATAAATAGTAAATAATGGCAAGATAAACATGCTTGGAAGTTGAATGTCATGCCCCGATCTCCCGCAGGCAATCGGCCGTTCCCGCTAGGCGGGAATCACCCTCGCCAGCGCTCCCGCGGAACGATCGCTTTGACCCATCCGGGCGTGATGCCGCACGAGCGTGAGCCACGCCCGTGCAAGGCCATGGTTCATTGGCTGGCGGTAAGAGTTCTAAGCCACAGAGTCGCACAGATTGTCCGAGTGCAGCAGAGTTTAGGAACGCATAGCGATTCGGTAACAGGTTCACTGAGTCGACAATTATAGCGGAAACATAGAAACAAGTAAGTAATCTCTTTATTGATATGAAACATGTATTACAGGGGGCGTATAGCCGAGATTACAAGTCGCTCAAGCCTCTCTCTCTGAAACAGTAAAAGCGTGCCAAGTGGCTACAACTGTGGAATGAATGTACAGGCGATGGTCAGGCGATGTTCACAACTTATGTCTTGTATATGTGCTTCAGTCCCGGACGCACCGTTGCAAGGCTTCAGAGGGAACTCCTGGCCTTAGCACGCACGAAGGAGGCGTCCGCACCGAACGAGGTTCTCCCGCACCCTGCAAGCAAACTGGTGGATTATCAGTACATTGAATGCACTGGTGGGAAAGCTACTCGCCCGCTCGACAAATCCAAACACGTAATACAGGTTCCGTGCACAACTATTAAGTTGTCTTTCTAGTTGCCTTAGGATCAGTTTCATGCAGATATTGAATAGCCTAACGTGTCGGGCAGTGCGCCGTACGATGTTAGAGAAAATACGACGAGACTTACCAACTTACCATCTTCTTTCCTGTCCAAGGAAAACACGTTAATTCACGCACGGGCAAGTATAACATTCAGGAGGCATAACATATGCAAACACGAGGGTCATTTTAACAGGATCGTTCAGGTGTTTAGTTGTTCTTGATGCGATGCAGTGACTCGCACGCGGATAGCCGCTAAGCGAGGATGACTTATCTATATGAACACGGTCGCTGACAAAGCCATTATGGACACTAGTCTTAAACGAGAGTAGTTTACAACGAAAGTACAGTGGTGCTACAAGCCATCTCGTTTAGTACAGTAGACTATACAGTAAGTTCAGCCATGGAGCGGATGGTATGCAGCGAAAGAATGGTGGGTGCTGCACACTATCTCGTCCAGTACAGTTGGCTGAAACAGTGGAGTTCCATCCGGATCGGAGCGGCCCCAGTGCCCCGGAGACCGTCCGTGGAACTATGCCTCGTTTTTGAGTTGTCCGCGACATGCAGGTCAGGGTCAGGGTCAGTTTTCCTTTACTAGATACTCGAGTACTGTAGAACAGGAGTACAGTGGTACAGTGGTACAGTAGAATAGTATAACAGTAGTACAGTAGTGCACGATTACAGGAGGTGCTTGAATCATGATTCTGTACAGTGATTAACTTGTCTTGATGCATTCCCCTGGTTCGGGGCTGCCTGGTGACCTAACGGTCCCGGATACTTGCAGGAACATTCAGGCACGGAATGACTACGTAGTAGTCTCCCGGGGTTTGGATGAAAACACGGTAACTATCAAGCAGACAAGCATGCGTTTCTAGGAACATAAGCAGGCACGTTGCTCGGGCCCGAAGGTAGTCCGAGAGATGAAACCATTAAGGGACTTAGCATGCGAGGGTCTGAATGTAAGCAGTATTTCATTTCCATGTTCTAGCATAGCAATACAGGTTGGGATTATTCTCTTAGCTAGGTGCGTTGGATTTATTAGCATGCAGGGGGTGATTCACCTAGCGACTAGCATATACGATTCCAGGTTTTATGTGTGCTGGCTAAGCAAAGACAAGTTCACCATAGCCACCCACCTTAGTGATGATTCACCTCTGTAGAGCGATACGTCTGAGCGAGCCTCTGAAAGTCCAAGCCGGATTCCTGTAGGGACAAGTCTGGATATCCTTTGCTTCTTGATCGAGGCAAAGCGGGTCGGGACAGTTGCACTATTGCCGATTGAGTCGGCAGTCCGCTTGAGCGGAACGGGGTGTTACATCCTACCCAACTTAGAAAAAGTCTCGTCCTCGAGACTTACTAGGGACAAGCAGTAATCTAGGGTTGAGGCAATCCTAGATAAGTCATTTTTACTTGTTCATTTGGATATTCACTTGCACAAGCTTCAAAATCAGCATATCGCTTAGACTGGATCGTGCGCACTTTTGAAGGTACCCTCTAGCGTGAACACGTCAACTAGCTCAGTGATAGCGAAGTCTTAGCACTCGAGTTTCACCTTTTTCTTAAGTCTTGGATGGTGCACTAGTTCAAGGCGTCCCTCGAATAGATGCATTCAACCAAACTTAGGGTTAGTGAAAATCGGACAAGCTACTAGCGATACTCTCAAGGGTTCGCACAGGTTGGCACAAAGGCCACTCGCAGCATACAACCAGACAAGCAATCATATCAATCAAAACGCATTTTGAAAGTATTTAGACTTATTGTTGGAACATCCCATCGAGGCATTGAGAGAGAGCGCGCACATAACCCACGAACGAGCTTTCAAAACAGAGATATCGAATCGAAGTCCAAAGGCGTAGAAGCCAGGCTCTGATACCAACCTGTCACGCCCCGATCTCCCACAGGCAATCGGCCGTTCCCGCTAGGCGGGAATCACCCTCGCCAGCGCTCCCGTGGAACGATCGCTTTGACCCATCCGGGCGTGATGCCGCACGAGCATGAGCCACGCCCGTACAAGGCCATGGTTTATTGGCTGGCGGTAAGAGTTCTAAACCACAGAGTCGCACAGATTGTCCGAGTGCAGCGGAGTTTAGGAACGCATAGCGATTCGGTAACAGGTTCACTGAGTCGACAATTATAGCGGAAACATAGAAACAAGTAAGTAATCTCTTTATTGATATGAAACATGTATTACAGGCGACGTATAGCCGAGATTACAAGTCGCTCAAGCCTCTCTCTCTGAAACAGTAAAAGTGTGCCAAGTGGCTACAACTGTGGAATGAATGTACAGGCGATGGTCAGGCGATATTCACAACTTATGTCTTGTATATGTGCTTCAGTCCCGGACGCACCGTTGCAAGGCTTCAGAGGGAACTCCTGGCCTTAGCACGCACGAAGGAGGCGTCCGCACCGAACGAGGTTCTCCCGCACCCTGCAAGCAAACTGGTGGATTATCAGTACATTGAATGCACTGGTGGGAAAGCTACTCGCCCGCTCGACAAATCCAAACACGTAATACAGGTTCCGTGCACAACTATTAAGTTGTCTTTCTAGTTACCTTAGGATCAGTTTCATGCAGATATTGAATAGCCTAACGTGTCGGGCAGTGCGCCGTGCGATGTTAGAGGAAACACGGCGAGACTTACCAACTTACCATCTCCTTTCCTGTCCAAGGCAAACACGTTAATTCACGCACGGGCAAGTATAACATTCAGGAGGCATAACATATGCAAACACGAGGGTCGTTTTAACAGGATCGTTCAGGTGTTTAGTTGTTCTTGATGTGATGCAGTGACTCGCACGCGGATAGCCGCTAAGCGAGGATGACTTATCTATATGAACACGGTCGCTAACAAAGCCATTATGGACACTAGTCTTAAACGAGAGTAGTTTGCAACGAAAGTACAGTGGTGCTACAAGCCATCTCGTTTAGTACAGTAGACTATACAGTAAGTTCAGCCATGGAGCGGATGGAATGCAGCGAAAGAACGGTGGGTGCTGCACACTATCTCGTCCAGTACAGTTGGCTGAAACAGTGGAGTTCCATCCGGATCGGAGCGGCCCCAGTGCCCCGGAGACCGTCCGTGGAACTATGCCTCGTTTTCGAGTTGTTCGCGACATGCAGGTCAGGGTCAGGGTCAGTTTCCCTTCACTAGATACTCGAGTACTGTAGAATAGGAGTACAGTGGTACAGTGGTACAGTAGAACAGTATAACAGTAGTACAGTAGTGCACGATTACAGGAGGTGCTTGAATCATGATTCTGTACAGTGATTAACTTGTCTTGATGCATTCCCCTGGTTTGGGGCTGCCTGGTGACCTAACGGTCCCGGATACTTGCAGGAACATTCAGGCACGGAACGACTACGTAGTAGTCTCCCGGGGTTTGGATGAAAACACGGTAACTATCAAGCAGACAAGCATGCATTTCTAGGAACATAAGCAGGCACGTTGCTCGGGCCCGAAGGTAGTCCGAGAGATGAAACCGTTAAGGGACTTAGCATGCGAGGGTCTGAATGTAAGCAGTATTTCATTTTCATGTTCTAGCATAGCAATACAGGTTGGGATTATTCCCTTAGCTAGGTGCGTTGAATTTATTAGCATGCAGGGGGTGATTCACCTAGCGACTAGCATATACGATTCCAGGTTTTATGTGTGCTGGCTAAGCAAAGACAAGTTCACCGTAGCCACCCACCTTGTGATGATTCACCTCGGTAGAGCGATACGTCTGAGTAGCCTCTGAAAGTCCAAGCTGGATTCCTGTTGGGACAAGTCTGGATATCCTTTGCTTCTTGATCGAGGCAAAGCGGGTCGGGACAGTTGCACTATTGCCGATTGAGTCGGCAGTCCGCTTGAGAGGAACGGGGTGTTATATTGAATGGCGTTTTAACGAAGATCCGGATGATAACTCGTCCAATAGGCAATGGTACGAAAATTAGAATCTGAATAGATGACACTGGATGCTAAAACAAACATAAATAATGTGTCCAAAATATGATATTATGGAAGGCCTACCTATAAGTCTAAATTGGATACATGACAAAATAAACAGTTTCGAGTCAAAATAGAATCCGTATGTGGGCCCGCATTGTACCAAATTTAGGTCAACCTAGGCCAATTTTGGCCGACCTCTAAACAAGTCAAGTTATATGTCAAACAAAGTCTAAACTATGGTATAGTCTCATCGAAGATTCTAAAATTGGATTTCGATGAGCCAAACACAAAAATAACGGTCAAGTCATATTGTGGGGCCCACGATACGACCATCCAGTCGACTATCTCAGAATTTGAAAAACTTGGGTCACTGGACAAGTTAGATGCTACTTGTCCAATGGCACAAACCTTATCACATATGACGATAGTACACAAACTAATTACAAAATTTCTAAATTTTTTGCCACGATAAAATTCAACATATAAGGGTCAAATGTATTGCTCACACACGACCAATTTAAATTTCTTCGAATCCCACACGTCGGAGAAAATCGTATTTGCCTTTCGATGCAAGCGATTTGAATCAGGATGGCCCATCTTATCAACACGACCCTTGATCGACATTTTTATGGTTTAAGAAAAGTATTTTTTGATATTTTTGGATCAAATTTTAACTAGATATATTTTGAATTAATTTCTAGAATTTATAAAGATTCTGAGGGGATTAATTGAGTGTTACCTATGAAATTCGATCATTATTTGATCAAAGGATCGGGAAGTACGACTGCCTCAAAATTTGGTAAACGTTGTCAGGTTCTGTGGAGAACTCTATGTTCACGGTTATGGTGACTTATATATGGTCGGCAGGGCTCGGGCTGCTAAGTGAAGAATCATGATTATTGCGGAAAGGTTCGCCAAGATCAAGGGTGTTAAGACTATTTATTTTGTGCCGATTGGAGGCACAGGTGCTCTAGTCGGTTCGCATCGTTAGATAGGAAATCAGACGACGGTGGGCCTTTTCAATATCGGGGTTAAGGGCAATTGGTTGGGAAGGGGCGAGGGAAGTTGGTGAGTTCTCCTTTGGATAAGACGAGGGGATTGAGATTTATTTAGTTATCGATCTCTTTTGGTTTGGCAAGGGTCGGGAAACATAGTTTATCAAGATTTATATGTGTGAGATTTGCTAATAATTTGAGTCTGAGTTAGTTTAAGATTTCCCTGATTTTCTTTTTATAATTTGATAGGAATTTGAATATAGGGATGAGATGGTAATTTATATACGTTTGAGGGGTTTGAATCAAGAATTATAACAAAATTTGAATCAAAAAATATGCTCTTCTGTGCGAATTCTATGGAGAAGGAAATGAACAGTGAATATTATTTATTCTTTTTTTCCTTATCTAGTTTTTGTTATTAGTTTCCTTCTTTTCTTTATTATGTTTCTTAATTATTCTATTTTCATAATTATTTACTTATTTACTATATTATATTATATTATATTATATTATATTATATTATATTATATTATATTATATTATATTATATTATATTATATTATATTATATTATATTATATTATATTATATTATATTATATTATATTACATTATATTATATTATATTATATTATATTGTATTGTATTGTATTATATTATTTTATTTATTTATATATATATATATATATATATATATATATATATATATATATATATATATATATATATATACACGCTCTTATATATTTATCTTATGTATTATAGAGATACTTATTAAGTCATTTAATTGATATTAAGTATTTCTATAGAACTAAAAGTTATATTAGGCTAGGTATTATTAACTGCTACATCATTAATTAATTTAATTATATTAGGAAAATTTAGGGGGATTTACAGGAATAACCGTCGACATCCATATACGTCTCTATATAATGCTCTCGCTCTTATGGTAATGAGATAAACTCTTCGTGTGAGGTCCACTTATAGTAATTTGGCGTGAAATCCTTCGAGTATTTATGAAATTTCATAATATCTTCTTTATAATATTTGATATTGTGACATCTCATACACGGACACTTGATTATATTGTCGTCCATGTACTGGGGGAATGCCTTAGTGAACTGGAGAATGCCTCTACCCTTTGCAATAATACTTTTGTTACTCCACACATGTCCTCAAAACAATGGTTGTACATCCACAAATGATGCCATAAGTAGTAGTTCATATCCATTTTTATATACTTCTACAAAGATGGATACACATTGTTCAGGACGGCCAGTACAAAAAATGTCCATCAAAATACAACTATTCAAGTATCAACTGTATATCAGTATTGATTAGTATTATTATTCCAATACACACATAAATTAGTATATATAGTTGACTCGGTGTCAATATCGATCATTAAATCCCCTAAAATTTATACCCATGTAATGAGTGACTCTGAATAACAACCAAATTTATATTATTTCTTGCTTACACTACCTAGGACACTACCAAGGATAATATTTGTTTGTTTATTTTTCTATATACGTAATTTGTTATACTTTATATATATATATATATATATATATATATATATATATATATATATATAACCAAATCTTTTATTGAATGAACCAATTGGCTACAAAACAGAGGACATCAGGGAAACCCGCACCCCTCCACCAATCAAAACCGTCGTAGCCTCCCCCTACCCCCCCCCCCCCCAAACCATGGGATGGAGTGAAAATAAAGCAAAACCCACCCAAACAACTACCCCCACCAAGATCGGACTCCTCAAACCATCCTACCCCCCCCCACCACACACACACAAAATCTGGATCCTCGTTATCCGGATGCCCACACAGAAGTAAAGCAAAATCTGGATCCTCGTTATACGAATGCCCACACAGAAGTAAATCTTTGTTTATCTGCCTCTTGATCTCCCCCGTAAGATTTTGTACTGCCCAACCTTTCTCCTCATACATTGTTTTATTTTGTTCTTTCATATAACTCAAACAATCCCCACCATAATCGAGCGCAAGTGCTGACTCGACGTGCTCCATCAAGAATATAAACAGTCCACGATAGAGTCTCCATTGTTTTTAATGTCCATCAGCCTTTTAAAATGATCCCAAAAATGTCTAGCCAACTCACCTTGGGAAAATATATACGAGACCGACTCCTCTTTAGTGTTCTCGCAGCAAGAGCATTTCAACGCCAACTTATAACCAATTGCCTTCACTGCCTCATTGAAAGAAGTTCGTCCTGAAGCATTCTCCACAGAAAATATCGACCACCTGATAGGAATACTAGTGCTCCAAATAAGATACGCCGCGGGATCCCTACTCACCTACTCTCTAGACAGCTGCCACATCGAGGAGATAGAGAAAAGCCCATTACTCCTCGCTGGCCACACCAACTGATCAGGTGCCTCCTTGAGGGCCAGACCTGATATATATATATATATATATATATATATATATATATATATATATATATATATATATATATATATATATATATATATATAAAATAATTTTTCATGTAATAGTTAACATATTCTTTTATTAATTTATTTAATAATACAAAATTTTAGTATTTATATATAATAATATTTATGGATTTACGTAGCTTAATTACCTTGCCTTGTATTACCAAGTTTAGTTGGTCCAAAAAATTTAGAAAATATGGTGATTCTAAAACGTTTGGGACAGGGGGTTTACAATTGAACCTCCAAGTCGCTTCCACCAATTGCTTAGACTTTGTTTACCCATCCTATCCCAATCTAAACCATGACCCTGGCCACGCATACTGGCCATCAATAGCGTATCAAGACTGTAGAAGCATAAAAATCATGCAGGCCGCATAAAGGCCATGCCCCCTCAACAGAATAACCAAGCCGCAGAAGCCACATGTGGCCTGATCAACCAAGTCACAGAAAAGTCGCATAGTATACTATATGCGGCATGAATGACCACAGAACAGGGAGGTCGCATAAAACCCCCCTGACAAAGATTTTGATATATGTCAGAAGCTCTGTGTCACGACCCGCACCCGAAAAATCGGGCATGAGTCGTAGGTACGTCCAGCCTACGCCGCAGCATCGGCGGTAGAACGCTGTCTAGGTCAACTATCTAGATAACTCACAAAAAAATCTGCCATGACCTCTCCAAAAGTAGGGCAACCACGCAATCAATATATAAACCTGTCAAGATCTTAACTCCAAACGGAGGAGCAAATATCATAATGATAATCAAGTACTCAATCATGAATCTAAGCACGATAAGATAACAAGAAGACTAACAACTCCAAAGTCTAACCAACAACTACAACCACAACCACAACATCAATAATAATAATACATCATCCAAAATAATATACAAACAAGGTCTCAATCCAAAACCGGAGACAAATCCGGTACTAAAAGCCAATAAAAACAACAAGGTCTCAGTGATCCCGGCTACCAACCCGGAGATCACCCCTAAACTAGAGGGTCCCTGTTTGCACCATCGACAGGCTCAGGTCCATAAAACGTCGGACACCACTCCTCCGGATACTCTGAAAAATATGTCCAGTCAGGACTGGAGCAAGTACATCTCTAACAGCAGTTCCATTTAAATGATAAAAACTATAAAACAGTTATAGCAAGTAGCAAGAAGAATGAAGCAAGTATGAAACAAGAAATATATAAATCACTCGTGCATAAACGTAAAGATGCATGGATATCATAGCAAGATAGTAATAACTGCAAGATACAGGAAATCTAAGCTAAGATCAAGTCCGTGCACATGAACGTGTAGTGGGTCCAGCATGAAATACATGTAGTGAGTCAAGTCCAGAAACATGTAAGTGAGTCCAGACTATAAAGAATAAACTCGGTGTCTTTGAAATACTTGTTTCGACATGTAAACGGCTAGGGGTAAGTACGGCTC
Source organism: Iris macrosiphon (assembly GCA_036927795.1). Lineage (NCBI taxonomy): Eukaryota > Viridiplantae > Streptophyta > Magnoliopsida > Asparagales > Iridaceae > Iris > Iris macrosiphon. The sequence goes on from JAYESA010000004.1 coordinate 98,379,750, forward strand.
ACCGCGCAGTGGGTGTGCGGCTTCTATCATTCCAGATTAGACCAGAGAGAGTGATTCCTAATAATTCTAGATGGAAATGTTTACATGTCTACTCGAGTATTTCTCCGCCCCGACTAATACAAGTGGATCCAAGACCCGACACGCAAATCAAGATAAGTCCAGCCTGAAACATGAGTGATGCCTGTAGTGATGCCTGTAGGTGATTCCAGAATAGAGGCCAGAAACATGAAATATACGTGTCGCAAGTAAATGAATCCAAAAATACCAGTCAGTGTCCCGTGTTGTGCCAGAATAATCAGATGATACTATACTAGAAGCTGAATCATAATAATCATCAGATAATGAAAACTATCAGAGAATGTACTCGCCTGACGTTCTGAGCAACTGGCGATCCGAACCGGTATCGCAAGGACCTAATGTGAAAAACAAGGTTAAACAGGGTTCTAATGAGTTAAACAGATATAAAATAACTAAAAATAGGCTTCTAGGGTCGTTCTAGGTCAAACGGGTCAAACCGGTGAAATCTGGGTCAAAAAGTCAACTCTAGGTCCAAAAAGTCAACTCTGGGTCAAAACTAGGTCAAAAGTTGACTTTAGCGGTCAACCGAGTCAACTACGGTCAAGTCTAGGTCAAACTAGGGTGCTCCTGAAATTCTAGGTCAAACCGAGCTTATTAAGCTAGAAAACTCACAAACTCGCCTCCTTGAGATACCGGGATACCCTCGGTATCCGATACCTCAACCTACACTATATACCCCGTCTAAACCCTCTAAAATCTATGCTAGCACACGTAAATATATACACATAAGCATATAAAAATCACTCCAATACTATTCCTAGGCTATTGCTCAAAAATTCTGCTCGAAACTCAATACCTTGGATATCTCAAGGTATTGAGATACCTCGGTATCTCAAGGTGTTGAGATACCGCTCTAAACTCAACCCGACTACCCTTCTAGCTAACTTACTATGCATAAACATATATATCTAGCTATAATCTAGGCTAAAATATTGATATCTAATACATATATGCATATACCTAGGTATCTACGTATATATCTCACATACCTTACATATATACCTTACATATATACCTTACCTTACACATACCTTACACATACCTTACATATATATATATATATATATATATATATATATATATATATATATATATATATATATATATATATACCTAGATATCTTACTATCTATCTAGCTATGTATATATCTATATATATATATATCTATGCATATAGATATAGATATAGATATCTAACTATATCTAACTATCTACCTATCCATCTATCTATATCCAATATCTATCTAACTATCTATTCACGTATCTACCTATGTATCTATAGTTATATCTATCTATCAAACTACCTATCTATCTAAGTATCTATTAATCTATCTATCTACTTATATATCTATCTATCAATCTAATCTATCTAACATCTATCCATCCACCTAGCTATCTATCTATGTGTCTATCTACTTATCTAGTTATCTATCTATCTATGTTTCTATCTATCTAACAATCTATATATCTATCTAACTATAGATCTAGCTATCTATCTATCTAATCTATTTATCTATCTAGATATCTATCTATCAATCTATCTATTTATTTAACTGTTTACCTATCCATCTAGTTATCTATCTAACTATGTATCTATATATCTAACTATCTATCCATATATCTATTTATCTATCTACCTATATATCTATATATCTATCTATCTTGATATTTACCAATATAGATAAACATATATCTATATCTCTCTCTCTCACTCGCTATACGCCAAAGCAATACACTGCTAGCTGCCCCTTAACCTTGCTGCTGCTGCTACTGTGCCTATGCTGCAACTGCTGCTGTGCCTATGCTGCAACTGCTGTTGTGCCCTTTTTGCTGCTGCTGTGGTGGCTGCTGCCCCACAGCAGCATGCTGCTGCTGCTATTCTCAGGTTCCAGTCCCCCCCTTCTCTCATACACACACACACACACTCCTATATACATATATATATCACTATATATATATACATACATATATATACATATATATAACTCTATAGATATATATATATATGTAGCGCCCCGTTCCTCCTATTCGAGGAGCGCGGCTAAGAAACACAAGACGGTATCGTTCGATCGGGATAGATTGAATTAAGAACTCGTCCTCGTTATGGATTTGTTTCTTCGAAATCGATTCCCATATTCAGTGGACTGCGCCCCAAGGATCGGCTTAGCGGCAGAGTCAGGAGGGACCTCTCCGCTGCTATCTTTTATTGCCTCGGTTTTCGATGTCGCTTGTTGCTTTCGTGCTTTGAGTTGGTTTTGGGATTTACTTGTTTTCCTTGAACGGTTTCGATGGTTTTCATTGTTTTCGTTCATTGACTTGCACTTCTATTTCGAGATTGGAAAGAGAGGAAGAAGTATTAATCGAGCTGTTCGTGTGCAGGTGAACGAGCAATAGGCGGCTTGCGAGCGGAGTCGTGAAGCGCCTTTTTCCTTCTTCTTTCCAAAATCTAAGTGAGTGGCTACCAACCCGATTAGCTAGCCTTGCTTCCAAGCCTCACTCCTTCGCCCCGATCAAACGATACCAAGTAATAATAAAAGAGATCAAGATAAAAGGGAATAGACTTGAAATATTGCTTGTCAACTAAACTTATGAACGATTATCATCTTGTATGCTAGTTCGTTTATAACTGTTCTATGAATCGTGCTAAGTATGGAAATATATGCTTGTTATGAAACAAACTGTTAGTAAGACTATGCAAAACTGTTTGGCTATGGAGCTTGCTCCTATTCGTTCGAAATTCGTTTGTAAATTCGTGTGAAATAATTCGAACTAAATGTGCTCGATCACGGACAACTTGTGCACAAGGTATTTTGGCTTCCGCGGACGGCCGCCAGGGCACTGGGGCCGATCCGATCCGGGCGGAAGAGTTCGTATAGTCGTTTGTCATGGACGGGATGCTATGTAGCGGGGCTCGCCACCTGCGTTGCATAACATTCTTGTCCCGAGACTATAAACCGTCCCTTTGTGGCATCAAACCAGTGATCCCTGTGTATATTTAAACCTGTTGCATACTAACTTGTGTCTTCGTTTCAGGGAAGGCATGGTAAGTATTGTGCAGGTAATTCAGACGGTCAGGTAAAATCTACCGAACGGTGGCACGTTCATTTCAGTAAATTCTATATGTTGCTTACTTATAAATGTACTAAGGCAAGATAGAAACCCACAAAAATAAGCATGCTTCACTAAACAACGTGTTGATTGGTATAGTTCGGCTAGCTCGCCTTCACCAGCATGTTTCGATATGCTGACCCTCGTTGAAACAGGTTCTCCGCACCAAGGCGAACCGAGCGAGGAGCCGAAGTCGTCTTCCCGATCCAGTCCAGCTATTCGCGCATCTTCACCGCGCCCCTGAAGCCTTTTGAAGTCCGAAGCTGCAACTCTTCATACACAAATGCAGCTCCGTGGCAAAGCCGTCCTCCAGCCTGGAGGTCTTTATCGTTTTGAGTTTATAAAAGGATGTAATGTACAGGACTGCTATCTCATTTTGAGTCATCTCTTTTGTAAGCCGTTCGGTATATTAGCTAACTCGTTCAAGAGTTTGTAATAGATGTTCATTATCAATAAAGAGAACTTTTCTATGTTTCAAATCTGTGTTTCAATTTATCTGCGTACTCTGAATATGTGCTTGCTATGCAAATCATTAAAGCCTTGTGCGGGCGCAACTCCAGGCCCGCACGGCGGTCACGATTCGGGGGATGCCTCAAGTGATTCTACAGAATTGGGTCGTGACATAGTGGTATCAGAGCACAGATTCAAGTTCCTTAAACTTCGGGCTGGAAAAGTTCCTTTAACAATCAAATTCCTGTGCGAACTCTTGAACTCGCTAGGCCAAAATGAGATACGTTCATGCAATAAGTCCATAATACATTATGATCCTAATATAATTTACCTTCTTTTGAAGGAATGGATCCAGCGCAATCTGCAGCGCAACCACTGAACGAAACACAAGAAAGCAGTTCGGGTACTTCGGGAAGCTCTCGGAGCCAACGAGGCATGTCTCAAGTCGACCCGCTTGAGCGGGTAATGCAAATGTTAGAATCGCAACGACAACGAGACGATGCTCGCCAAGCCAAGCTCGAGAGTAATCTAGAGACCCGATTCTCAGTCCAGCAGAAGCAGGTAGATGCCCTGCAACAGATCGTTCAGACTTTGGCTGCCAACCATTCTGCCGCAACAGCAACGACTCCGGTGGGACAGCCCGTGCTTGAAGTAAAGACGCCACAAATTCCAAGGCCGAGGGACGTGACTGCCTTCAACTTGGGACACTTCAAGAAAGTCTGCAACACCCCGTTCAACGGGACTGAGGACCCAGTGGTAGCTCTAGATTGGCTAGCAGAACAAGAAGATCACTTCGCTCTGCTAGAGGTCCCGGAAGAGAAGCGCGTCTCCTGCGCGCAACTACAGCTCCGCCTCAACGCACACGATTGGTGGGACGTGCATCGACGATCTCTCCAATTTGATCACGGAGAGGAGGCGATCTCGTGGACGACCTTTCGTGCCGCGTTCGAAGAGGAGTTTATACCCCCTCCAGTACAACGTCAAATGGAGAATGATTTCGTGCAACTGAGGTAGGGCAGTTTGACTGTGAAGCAGTACTCCGCCGAATTCAACCGACTCTCCAAATTCGCTAGGGCCTATTTACCTGATGCAGCGAGTCGAGCCAGAAGGTTTGAAGGTGGACTACGCCCTGCCATCCATTCGCACGTGGTCAATAATCAGTACGGGACAATGCGTGAAGTCATGAATCACGCCCTATCTCTGGAACCGCAGTATCCTCACGTTTCCACCGGCGCTGTGCATACCTACAATCACAAACGCCAAGGCAACGATAGAGGAAACAACGCTGCAAAGCGATAAAACAACGGTGGTCGGAACAAGACAAATGCTGGAGTGCGTTGTGAGCACTGCCACAGGCCGGGGCACACCATCGTTAATTGTTACTTGAAAAATGGGTCTTGTTACAACTGTGGCAGCAACGGGCACTTGATTCGAAACTGTCCGCTTCCGGATTGCCGCCAGCAACAAAATAATCCCTAACGGTTGGTTCTATTCCTAAGTTTCGGGACGAAACTTCCAATTAGTTGGGTAGGATGTAGCGCCCCGTTCCTCCTATTCGAGGAGCGCGGCTAAGAAACACAAGACGGTATCGTTCGATCGGGATAGATTGAATTAAGAACTCGTCCTCGTTATGGATTTGTTTCTTCGGAATCGATTCCCATATTCAGTGGACTGCGCCCCAAGGATCGGCTTAGCGGCAGAGTCAGGAGGGACCTCTCCGCTGCTATCTTTTATTGCCTCGGTTTTCGATGTCGCTTGTTGCTTTCGTGCTTTGAGTTGATTTTGGGATTTGCTTGTTTTCCTTGAACGGTTTTGATGGTTTTCATTGTTTTCGTTCATTGACTTGCACTTCTATTTCGAGATTGGAAAGAGAGGAAGAAGTATTAATCGAGCTGTTCGTGTGCAGGTGAACGAGCAATAGGCGGCTTGCGAGCGGAGTCGTGAAGCGCCTCTTTCCTTCTTCTTTCCAAAATCTAAGTGAGTGGCTACCAACCCGATTAGCTAGCCTTGCTTCCAAGCCTCACTCCTTCGCCCCGATCAAACGATACCAAGTAATAATAAAAGAGATCAAGATAAAAGGGAATAGACTTAAAATATTGCTTGTCAACTAAACTTATGAACGGTTATCATCTTGTATGCTAGTTCGTTTATAACTGTTCTATGAATCGTGCTAAGTATGGAAATATATGCTTGTTATGAAACAAACTGTTAGTAAGACTATGCAAAACTGTTTGGCTATGGAGCTTGCTCCTATTCGTTCGAAATTCGTTTGTAAATTCGTGTGAAATAATTCGAACTAAATGTGCTCGATCACGGACAACTTGTGCACAAGGTATTTTGGCTTCCGCGGACGGCCGCCAGGGCACTGGGGCCGATCCGATCTGGGCGGAAGAGTTCGTATAGTCGTTTGTCATGGACGGGATGCTATGTAGCGGGGCTCGCCACCTGCGTTGCATAACATTCTTGTCCCGAGACTATAAACCGTCCCTTTGTGGCATCAAACCAGTGATCCCTGTGTATATTTAAACCTGTTGCATACTAACTTGTGTCTTCGTTTCAGGGAAGGCATGGTAAGTATTGTGCAGGTAATTCAGACGGTCAGGTAAAATCCACCGAACGGTGGCACGTTCATTTCAGTAAATTCTATATGCTGCTTACTTGTAAATGAACTAAGGCAAGATAGAAACCCACAAAAATAAGCATGCTTCACTAAACAACGTGTTGATTGGTATAGTTCGGCTAGCTCGCCTTCACCAGCATGTTTCGATATGCTGACCCTCGTTGAAACAGGTTCTCCGCACCAAGGCGAACCGAGCGAGGAGCCAAAGTCGTCTTCTCGATCCAGTCCAGCTGTTCGCGTATCTTCACCGCGCCCCTGAAGCCTTTTGAAGTCCGAAGCTGCAACTCTTCATACACAAATGCAGCTCCATGGCAAAGCCGTCCTCCAGCCTGGAGGTCTTTATCGTTTTGAGTTTATAAAAGGATGTAATGTACAGGACTGCTATCTCATTTTGAGTCATCTCTTTTGTAAGCCGTTCGGCATATTAGCTAACTCGTTCAAGAGTTTGTAATAGATGTTCATTATCAATAAAGAAAACTTTTCTATGTTTCAAATCTGTGTTTCAATTTATCTGCGTACTCTGAATATGTGCTTGCTATGCAAATCATTAAAGCCTTGTGCGGGCGCAACTCCAGGCCCGCACGGCGGTCACGATTCGGGGGACGCCTCAAACGATTCTACGGAATTGGGTCGTGACAATATACACACTACCTTATATATATCTAACACACACACAAACTCAACACATATCAACACACACACACATATAATTATATACATATATCTATATATATATATATAAACACCCATATATATATATATATATATATATATATATATATATATATATATATATATATATATATATATATATATATATATATATATATATATATATATATATATATATACACACTAATATATATATATACATACACTCACTCTCAAACATATATATATATATATACCCTCACTCACACACACTCACTCAACACACACTAGCACACACACTCTCACACACACTAGCACACACTCTCACAAATACACAACCACACACACACAACACTCATACATATATATATACATATATACACACAAACTCATAATCATATATATATATATATATATATATATATATATATATATATATATATATATATATATATATATATATCAACACACTCACACACACTCTTACACATCTATATATATATATATATATATATATATATATATACACATAGGCATATACATACACAAGCACATAGATATAAATACACACATATATATATATATAAATATATATACATAAACACACATACATATATATATAAATATATATATATATATATATATAGACACTTATAAATATATAGAGAGAGACACAACACCACTCAACCACAACACACAACAACACGTCCCACTCACGCCCAACGACCCCGACTGTCACGACCCGCACCCGGTTTAGGGGCACAAGTACGTGGGTACGTCCAGCCTACGCCGCAGCATCGGCGGTAGAACGCTGTCTATGTATTGATACTATCTAACTAATGTCACGCAAATATCCAATCTCCATTAGGAGGCACGGATGACACAAATAGATGAACATATACTCAATCACAGGATTACAGCACGATAAGATTTCGAAACAGAAGTCTAAATTAAACACAACACAAGTCCACAAGTAATATTCTAACTCAACAATATCCAAGAATCATCAAAATGCCGGAGACAAATCCGGTACCAAATAGACTGTTAAAAGAACTAACTAAAAATAGTATTTTCCAGCTAGACCTCCTGGAATCACAACTACTATCAAGTCTGCAGCTACTCACCATAAGTGTCGGACAGCGGTCATCTAAGGCATAGTCTGGAAAAATATTTCCAGTCAGGAAGAAGCAAAGCACAATCTCAAATAACAGTTCCATTAATTGATAATGTCTATAATACAATAAAACATGTCATGCTAGCTACTGAGAAGACAGTGAAGTAATGTAATGACAGTTTAAGAGAGACAGGCAATAGCAATATGATACAGTCAGTGCATGTATAAAAATGAAAGAACAAGGAACAGTATCATATACGGGTGATGTAGTATATGATCTAAAAGTAGAGAACTGTAATCTATTCTAGGTGTTTGAAATAGTAGTTTCGAAATGTGATCGGCTTGGGAACATGTACAGTAGCTACAGGGCCTGGCTAATCATGGGTGAAGAGCATGATTAACACTTACAATTTTATATACTACAATAAGAGGTTATGATCACATTTCTTACTAACTACTTCCCCGCCCCCAACTAGTACTGTGGATCCAACCATGACACGTCACGATACACGAACAAGTCAAGTCTATCATGTACAGTGTCTAAATATACATGTCGTGTACAATGTCAATACGATAATAATGGTAACATCTCATGACTGTAAATCCAAGCTATACTAGTCCGTGTAGCACAGTGACAAAGATTCAGATGTAACATTTCATGATTTTTGAACTTATAGAATTTATCAAGAATTGGAAATTATCAGAGAATGTACTTGCCTCAGTCCTTAGCTGGTATTTATGGATGTCCTGTTCCAGAGTATCCCCCTGGGTAACCCAACAGTCCTATAAACACATCACAATATGACATTTGTATCAGAAGCTATCCTAACACACAATAGAATACACTGGCCTCAGGGCCATGCCAGGCAGGGCACTAGTCAACTAAGGTCATCTAGTAGGACTACGTATTTAAATAAACATCTTATTAATTAATATATATATAATTTCCATCCATTACAATTATAGATATATGTATAAATATATATATACTTTAAAATAAATGATTCTTGTATGTATATATAAACATAATAATTTGTACTTACAATATTTTATACATGCACCAATTTAAATGTATTTACAATATATATACATATATATTCCTTTTAAAATTACCTATTTGATTTATACTAGTGTATACTCACATATATGCCAAAAATACATTTTAGAATTTATACTAGCATATACTTTTTATTTAATAGATATTATAAAATAACCCAATGTATATATATATACATATACCCATACATTATATATACCATTAAATACTAACACATATACTACATGTTTACCAAGACAAATTTATATATATGTATACATACTTACATATCAAAATAACACACATATATATAACTACTTATATATATATACTAAAAATTTATATAAAAACATTATTTAATACGTATATGCACGTATACATCTACACACACATATACGTATACTTATCTATATACATATATATATATCTACATATTACATAATATATACAATACATGTACATAAACATAGAATACACTAAATATATATATATACCATACATATCCATGTATACATTAATTTAAATTACATAATTACATAATTACATACATACATACATTATATATCTACAATATTAAGTACACAATAGAATTTCAATAATACATTTTATATACTAATACAAAAATATATATATATACATTATGTATTTTAATATTTTAAATAAATGCTATTCATTTTCATGATTTAAAATATTGATTTGATACATATTTATATATGAGAATACAGTACAATATTCAAATTATATAGCATTTAAATAAATATATACAAATTTACATATTAAGAATTATACTAATGCTTATACAGAATATACATTTCTTAATTATATATATAACTCACACCTTAATTATATTAACATACTAATACATTAATTAATAACTACAAATATTTATACCAAACAAGGATTACTAAATATATATATACATGTATGCTCATTGTATATATATTAAAACATTTTAAGTATATATACGAAATATATATATACGTATATCAATATTTTATATACTAGAATCATATTAAATATATATATGTACACATACATATACTATTAAACATTAAATTAAAAATACATTTTTACATACCAATTAAATTAAATACATACTCATACATACACTTTAATTAAATATATACATTTACATCTATATTAATTTTACACATACATGTACCTACACATTGATTTAATATATACAAATACATATATTAGTATATACATGAACGTATATACGTATATATATATAAATATATACATCCATATATATATATATATATATATATATATATATATATATATATATATATATATAACTAAAGAAGAAAGAGGGAGAGAGGATTGCTTACAGAGGAGAGGGGGCTGCCGCTCGCTGGCCGGCCGCCGGAGGGGCAGAGGGCCGCCGGACCGCTGCTGGTGGTGGTGTGGTGTTGATGGTGGTGGGGGTGGTTATGGAGAAGAGGAGTTGAAGGTGAAGAGGGAGCAGTGGGGGTCCGGCCGGAGCACGGGGGAGCCGCCGGAGTTTACTGCGGTCGCCGGAGCAGTCTTCAGGGAGGAGGAGCTCGCAGCCGCCGGCTCGGCTAGGCCGGCCGGTCTCGGGGCTGGCCGCCAGGCTGCTTGGGAAGAGGAGCTCCGGACTCGGCGCCGGAGCACGGTCAGCCGCTGGACGCACGCCGGAGTCAGCAGCCGATGGTCGGCCGGACTACAGTATAGGAAGTTGAGGATCAGTATCCCCCCCCCTTTTCTATGTAAATTTGAATTTCAAATTCTAAATAGAACAATGAGAAGAGAAGGAGGAAGAAGAAGAAGAAAAAGAAAGAGAAGAAGGGAGAAGAGAAGAAAATCCTACGTATGAGAGAGAGAGGGCTTGGAGGCTTGAGAGGAGGTGGAGTCTTCTAGGTTGCCTAGGAATTAGGGTTGAGGGTACAAGGCATTAAATAGGATGAGAGAGGGTGTGATGTAAGGTGAGGATTTCATCCCTTGAATGGGTGGTCCAGATTTGTCAAGAGAAAATAATTCATGGGGGATTTGAGGGTGAGAGTTTAATTAAAATATTGGATTCCCTCATTGATTAAAATAATTGGGTGTTGGCACAAAATGTCAATTTGCAATTTAACCCCCTTAAATTTGGGAAATTGCACAAACACATGAAATGACGAAAATTGGGCGGGCAATTCGGGGTCCGGTATTTTGTAGGGTCAGGGGACACTGTAAGATAGGTATGGGCTGAATTTGCAGGGCACTGGAATTAAAGTGGGATTTTAAAATCAGATAAATTAGTATCCTCAATTTAAATAGAAATAAAATACAAGTTGTGTTCAACAATTAATTTGGAGTACTTGGGGTCAAAATCAGATCAAGTCATCAATACCAATATTGAAGAAGACTCAGAACAGAATATTACCCTAATTTGGGTCGCATGAAAAATAGGTCAAGATGGCCTCCAATTTTCGATTGGAACGCACAACGATACAAAAATAGGAAATTAAAAATAACGTCCGCGATGATTTTTGTGCGGCTCGAAATAATGCACAGGGAGCATAGTTATGAGTTGCAAAAATAGCAGAATTGAAGGCGGGCATGTCTAGGTCAAGATTGTGAAATTTGTTGGAAGACAAAAGTCTGGATAGTGCTCCAAATATCGAAGCAAAGGCAATGCGCAAAATATTAAATAAAATACAGTAATTAATTATAAACTCCAAGAATTAAATTCTAGATAAAATAATTAACCTCAAAATTCCATAAATTCTGACAGGTGCTCATCTACTGGCTACTAGGTCTAGTCTGCTATCACAAACACAATGAACACTGTCTATAATATAATATATTAAAGTACACATCACACAGTTATTTAATTTAAATATATATTATTCATGCAATTAATTTAATTGTAAATGACATAATATTAAATATTGTAAAAATTCGAAAATACCCCTGTTTTTTGGAATGTGGTAGTGACAAGTCTACCCACCTTAAAAGAATTTCGTCCTCGAAATTTAAAATCCTCATATTAGTGTTTAATCATACACATTATTATTTCCCTCAAATTTTATTCATCAACCATGAATCAATTAATAATCCACCAATTATGCCATGCTAATTTCTTAACCATTTATTTAAATCAATATTTATCCTCAAATTTATTCATCTTGTTCCTCTTGTCAAGTCATAACTCCTTCATGAATCTTTACTACAGTCAACACCAATAATCACGGTCTAAGAAAATTCTACCTATAGTCATACCACATACAATATAGGGGGAACATACATGGTTATGGTCTCATTTGTTAAGGTGTTACAGTCCATGTATCAGGGTGTACTACTAACTACATTATAACAAAGAATCATGCATACAAGCTACGGTACTAAGCAATCAATCAATCAAATAGATAGAAACAGAAGGAAGGAAAGAACAGAAATTGCTAACACATTACCTGCAGTATCGGTCTCCTCGACCGTCATCGCAAATGCCTGTCCTGCTGGGGTGGTTCCCTTTGCAGGTGCTGAGCAATGTACGGTTCCACAGGTAGCCTAACTGGATCCCTGTAGTCTGAAGCTGCGTGTTGGCTGAGAAGATGAGGGACTCGAAGACAATCCCTTACTCGATGTCCCGCAGCGCCACAGTGCAAACAAAGTCCTAGCCTCGTTCTACAGCTCTCCCAAAGGTGACCTGGCTTCTTACAGAAGTGACAAGTTCGTTGATCCTGCTGTACAGGAACTGGTGCCGGGTACTGCTGTTGATACTGAAATGCCCAGGGCTGTCGCTGGATAGGAACTGGTGCTAGGTACTGCGGTGGATGCTGAAATATCCATGGTTGTTGCTGAATATGAAATGGTACTTGGTACTCCTGTTGGTGCTGAATACGGGGATGCTTGGCCGGTCTTGCGCTATCATTCGTATCTCCAAAAGTATTGTGACTCCTCTTAGGTCTGAGATCCAGGTCCTCTTCTGCAACCTGAGCATCCATCAATATAGCCTCAAAGGTAGCGGTACGACGACCAGAAGTGCGCGACTTAATCTCTCTTGTCAGCCCCTTTCTAAATTTCCGGGCTCGATCTCCTGGGTCTCGAATCATAGACGATGCAAAACGGCTCAATCTACAGAATTCTGCAGCGTACTCGTCGACCGACATGTTTCCTTGAACTAAGTCATGAAACTGACTTTCCAAGGTTCCCAATGCCACGTCGGGAAAGAACTTCTCCTTGAAGAGTTCCTTGAAGGTCTCCCAAGTAAGTCCTTGTGCAGTAATTCTCGGCTCCGTGCGATACCACGTGAGTGCGATATCGAACATCTGACTGCCAGCGGCTTCTACCTTCAAGTTCTCCGGAATCTGGGTCAATCGCAGGCTTCTCTCTATATCCTCTAGCCAGTCGTCAGCGTAGAGTATTCCTTCGGTGCCTTTGAACTCTCGAGGCATCATCCTTTTGAAATCCACTATAGTGCCTGATCTCTGCTGCTGGCCAGGAAACTGTTGGTACTGTGCTACTTTCTCCAAAGCTTGGAGAGTCACTTGATGAGCATTCTCCATGTTTTCTTTCATCAGCTCGGTTTGTGCCTGGTACGCTTCTGCTTGCACCTTCTGAGCCTTAGCTTGAACTCGCTGAGCGTCTGTCGTTACTCTCTGGGCATCTACCATGCCTTGGATCAAGGTAAACATCTGCGTTCCGTCAATGGGCAAACCTCCGGGAATCGGAGTTGATGGAGGAGGAAGGTTGTCCGTCACAGCTGCGGCAATCTTCTGGACAGGTGGAGGAGGAGGATCCCCGATAGGTGCAGACACACCTACGTGCATCGGAGATGAAGGAAGAACTACGGCTGTCTGTCCATCAGGTAGAGAGGTGGCAGACCCCTCTAAAGCTGATGTTCCCGCTCTCATAGACCTTGTCTGCGGCGACATCCTGAAGACAGATCCCAAAGAATCAATTAGGGTAAAATGCGATATCATCAAGGAAGGACAGTATAGTTCTAAAGAAGCAACATTCAAGATAGATAGATAGATAGATTGGAAATAAACCTTAGTTGTGATTGCACAGGTCAAGATGCATCCAAGGTTTGATACTTCTATCCCCTAGGTATCACAGTTCTATCACAAGCACACTCACTGCTAGTTCCTTACTTACTGCAATCGCTAATACTAGTTAATCTTATCACTCAAGTGCATAACAATTGCAACACACTATACTAAGTACTGCTCTCTTCAATACAATCTTAAATGGACACCTAAGCCAGTTGGCAGTGAAATCTCAATTATGCTCAGGCCAATATATCCTTACACATGCATCTCACCTACTTATATTATAATATATCTCCCACTATAAAATCTTATCCTCAAATAAATTTTCCTCAAAAATAACTCCTTGAATAAAATTTAAAGTAAAATGTATACACTCCCTTCAAGGTCAATTATTGAAATACTGAAATGAAAACTTAATCACCTAAAAGATCCTTACAGCCTTGTCTAGGTTTATTGAATCGAATCTGAATCCTCAAAATAAAATTTTAATAACAATATTTCAACTCCTCATATTTCAAAATTTTGCAATTCATTGGAATCTTTAAAATAAATTTTAATAACAATCTCAATCTTCTTAGAATCCTAAAATTTGAAATTCATTTTCAATCTTCAATTAAAATTTTAAATCCACCTTCTGTAGTCCAATAGCTCTACTGTTAATCATTTTCACTGTCCTCACTGACGTGCATCTTTAATTTATACCATAAATCAGTCTATAAATTCCTCTTAATATGAAATCAACTCTATAATAAAGCAAAAATCCTAATTTAATACCTTAATTAACAACAGTCAAATCAATATCAATAAATGAGAATGGACAGAACAAGGGAATGAATTTAAATTGGAAGTTTTAACAAGATTCTCAGGGGTCATCCCAGGAATCTCTCAAGGAATTGTGATTGAGTATTTGCTCTCGTCCTAGTATCCTATGTCCTAGATTCTATAGCAGGCACGCAGTGGTATAACAAGGATGTCACACCACTACGACATCGCACAACTCGCGAAGTCTGACCTGCATGGGCCACCACTAAAAACGTGTCACGACCCGCACCCGGTTTAGGGGCACAAGTACGTGGGTACGTCCAGCCTACGCCGCAGCATCGGCGGTAGAACGCTGTCTAGGTATTGATACTATCTAACTAATGTCACGCAAATATCCAATCTCCATTAGGAGGCACGGATGACACAAATAGATGAACATATACTCAATCACAGGATTACAGCACGATAAGATTTCGAAACAGAAGTCTAAATTAAACACAACACAAGTCCACAAGTAATATTCTAACTCAACAATATCCAAGAATCATCAAAATACCGGAGACAAATCCGGTACCAAATAGACTGTTAAAAGAACTAACTAAAAATAGTATTTTCCAGCTAGACCTCCTGGAATCACAACTACTATCAAGTCTGCAGCTACTCACCATAAGTGTCGGACAGTGGTCATCTAAGGCATAGTCTGGAAAAATGTTTCCAGTCAGGAAGGAGCAAAGCACAATCTCAAATAACAGTTCCATTAATTGATAATGTCTATAATACAATAAAACATGTCATGCTAGCTACTGAGAAGACAGTGAAGTAATGTAATGACAGTTTAAGAGAGACAGGCAATAGCAATATGATACAGTCAGTGCATGTATAAAAATGAAAGAACAAGGAACAGTATCATATACGGGTGATGTAGTATATGATCTAAAAGTAGAGAACTGTAATCTATTCTAGGTGTTTGAAATAGTAGTTTCGAAATGTGATCGGCTTGGGAACATGTACAGTAGCTACAGGGCCTGGCTAATCATGGGTGAAGAGCATGATTAACACTTACAATTTTATATACTACAATAAGAGGTTATGATCACATTTCTTACTAACTACTTCCCCGCCCCCAACTAGTACTGTGGATCCAACCATGACACGTCACGATACACGAACAAGTCAAGTCTATCATGTACAGTGTCTAAATATACATGTCGTGTACAATGTCAATACGATAATAATGGTAACATCTCATGACTGTAAATCCAAGCTATACTAGTCCGTGTAGCACAGTGACAAAGATTCAGATGTAACATTTCATGATTTTTGAACTTATAGAATTTATCAAGAATTGGAAATTATCAGAGAATGTACTTGCCTCAGTCCTTAGCTGGTATTTATGGATGTCCTGTTCCAGAGTATCCCCCTGGGTAACCCAACAGTCCTATAAACACATCACAATATGACATTTGTATCAGAAGCTATCCTAACACACAATAGAATACACTGGCCTCAGGGCCATGCCAGGCAGGGCACTAGTCAACTAAGGTCATCTAGTAGGACTACGTATTTAAATAAACATCTTATTAATTAATATATATATAATTTCCATCCATTACAATTATAGATATATGTATAAATATATATATACTTTAAAATAAATGATTCTTGTATGTATATATAAACATAATAATTTGTACTTACAATATTTTATACATGCACCAATTTAAATGTATTTACAATATATATACATATATATTCCTTTTAAAATTACCTATTTGATTTATACTAGTGTATACTCACATATATGCCAAAAATACATTTTAGAATTTATACTAGCATATACTTTTTATTTAATAGATATTATAAAATAACCCAATGTATATATATATACATATACCCATACATTATATATACCATTAAATACTAACACATATACTACATGTTTACCAAGACAAATTTATATATATGTATACATACTTACATATCAAAATAACACACATATATATAACTACTTATATATATATACTAAAAATTTATATAAAAACATTATTTAATACGTATATGCACGTATACATCTACACACACATATACGTATACTTATCTATATACATATATATATATATCTACATATTACATAATATATACAATACATGTACATAAACATAGAATACACTAAATATATATATATACCATACATATCCATGTATACATTAATTTAAATTACATAATTACATAATTACATACATACATACATTATATATCTACAATATTAAGTACACAATAGAATTTCAATAATACATTTTATATACTAATACAAAAATATATATATATACATTATGTATTTTAATATTTTAAATAAATGCTATTCATTTTCATGATTTAAAATATTGATTTGATACATATTTATATATGAGAATACAGTACAATATTCAAATTATATAGCATTTAAATAAATATATACAAATTTACATATTAAGAATTATACTAATGCTTATACAGAATATACATTTCTTAATTATATATATAACTCACACCTTAATTATATTAACATACTAATATATTAATTAATAACTACAAATATTTATACCAAACAAGGATTACTAAATATATATATACATGTATGCTCATTGTATATATATTAAAACATTTTAAGTATATATACGAAATATATATATACGTATATCAATATTTTATATACTAGAATCATATTAAATATATATATGTACACATACATATACTATTAAACATTAAATTAAAAATACATTTTTACATACCAATTAAATTAAATACATACTCATACATACACTTTAATTAAATATATACATTTACATCTATATTAATTTTACACATACATGTACCTACACATTGATTTAATATATACAAATACATATATTAGTATATACATGAACGTATATACGTATATATATATAAATATATACATCCATATATATATATATATATATATATATATATATATATATATATATATATATATATATAACTAAAGAAGAAAGAGGGAGAGAGGATTGCTTACAGAGGAGAGGGGGCTGCCGCTCGCTGGCCGGCCGCCGGAGGGGCAGAGGGCCGCCGGACCGCTGCTGGTGGTGGTGTGGTGTTGATGGTGGTGGGGGTGGTTATGGAGAAGAGGAGTTGAAGGTGAAGAGGGAGCAGTGGGGGTCCGGCCGGAGCACGGGGGAGCCGCCGGAGTTTACTGCGGTCGCCGGAGCAGTCTTCAGGGAGGAGGAGCTCGCAGCCGCCGGCTCGGCTAGGCCGGCCGGTCTCGGGGCTGGCCGCCGGGCTGCTTGGGAAGAGGAGCCGCCGGACTCGGCGCCGGAGCACGGTCAGCCGCTGGACGCACGCCGGAGTCAGCAGCCGATGGTCGGCCGGACTACAGTATAGGAAGTTGAGGATCAGTATCCCCCCCCCCCCCTTTTCTATGTAAATTTGAATTTCAAATTCTAAATAGAACAATGAGAAGAGAAGGAGGAAGAAGAAGAAGAAAAAGAAAGAGAAGAAGGGAGAAGAGAAGAAAATCCTACGTATGAGAGAGAGAGGGCTTGGAGGCTTGAGAGGAGGTGGAGTTTTCTAGGTTGCCTAGGAATTAGGGTTGAGGGTACAAGGCATTAAATAGGATGAGAGAGGGTGTGATGTAAGGTGAGGATTTCATCCCTTGAATGGGTGGTCCAGATTTGTCAAGAGAAAATAATTCATGGGGGATTTGAGGGTGAGAGTTTATTTAAAATATTGGATTCCCTCATTGATTAAAATAATTGGGTGTTGGCACAAAATGTCAATTTGCAATTTAACCCCCTTAAATTTGGGAAATTGCACAAACACATGAAATGACGAAAATTGGGCGGGCGATTCGGGGTCCGGTATTTTGTAGGGTCAGGGGACACTGTAAGATAGGTATGGGCTGAATTTGCAGGGCACTGGAATTAAAGTGGGATTTTAAAATCAGATAAATTAGTATCCTCAATTTAAATAGAAATAAAATACAAGTTGTGTTCAACAATTAATTTGGAGTACTTGGGGTCAAAATCAGATCAAGTCATCAATACCAATATTGAAGAAGACTCAGAACAGAATATTACCCTAATTTGGGTCGCATGAAAAATAGGTCAAGATGGCCTCCAATTTTTGATTGGAACGCACAACGATACAAAAATAGGAAATTAAAAATAACGTCCGCGATGATTTTTGTGCGGCTCGAAATAATGCACAGGGAGCATAGTTATGAGTTGCAAAAATAGCAGAATTGAAGGCGGGCATGTCTAGGTCAAGATTGTGAAATTTGTTGGAAGACAAAAGTCTGGATAGTGCTCCAAATATCGAAGCAAAGGCAATGCGCAAAATATTAAATAAAATACAGTAATTAATTATAAACTCCAAGAATTAAATTCTAGATAAAATAATTAACCTCAAAATTCCATAAATTCTGACAGGTGCTCATCTACTGGCTACTAGGTCTAGTCTGCTATCACAAACACAATGAACACTGTCTATAATATAATATATTAAAGTACACATCACACAGTTATTTAATTTAAATATATATTATTCATGCAATTAATTTAATTGTAAATGACATAATATTAAATATTGTAAAAATTCGAAAATACTCCTGTTTTTTGGAATGTGGTAGTGACACCGACACTCACCAACACCCTAAAATATATAAAATATAACTCAAAAATTCTAGCACACACTCCCCGATACTAATCCAACGCGCGTACAAACCCGAAACAAGGAAACCAAGTCGAAATGGCCGTTCGGTCATTTCGACGAACACGCGGTGCGCGGTTCGGAAAACCTCCTGAAACGCACACCAAACGAACTCGGAATCGGCCCAAAATTTACCCACGTGCTCTAAACGATGCCTAGATCCTAGAAAAAGTACTCCCGTGTTGATTCTAGGTCCGTGGCGGAAACGCGCACGCACTTAGAATCGACGACGACGAAAAGCCCCAAATTCGCCCGAAACGCCCGTTTCTCCGTGACACGACTTCCCGTGTACGAACGGAGATACGCACTCACCCTCTAGACATCCGACAACGTCTACCTAGGTCCGTCTAACCTAGGGCATCACCTAAAATTGGACTAAATTCGGATTCCACCCTAAATCGACACAAAATCTAATGTTAAAGTCTCCAAACCCAACCAAACTAGTTCCAACTTCCTCCCACGGATAGCCTAAGGGTCTAGGAAGATTCTAAACTATTAATTACACTATAAAAGAGTAATTACAAGGGGAAAATTAGGGTTTACCTCTTGGAAGTTGGAATCCCAAGCCAAAATCTTCAAAATGCTCCAAATCTACCAAACCAAGCTTCCAAGCTCCCAATCCAAGCTCCAACACCAAATCTAGGATCTACCCACCTAGGTTAGGGAAAATGCAAGGTTAGGTTTAGCACAAGAAGAAGGAATGGAAGAAAGAAGGAAGAAAAAGGAAGGGAAACTTACTTGGAGAAGGAAGGAAGAAGAAAGAAGAAGTGGAGAAGAAGAAGTGAAGAAGAAGAAGAAGAAGAAGAAGAAGAATACAAAGGGGGGCTGCTGCTTGCTGGTACTACACGGTCGGGTGTGGGAAAATAGGGCCGGTCACTTGCTACATAAAGGGTTACATAAGTCCAAATGACCAAAATGCCCTCCTAACTTGGGTTTTGGGTTTCGGGGTTCCAAAAGCACTCAAACTAACTCCAAATCTCTCCCACTAACCCACTAAAAATATAATAAATATTCTAAAACCCAAAATAAGTCTCACAAGAGTGTGGGCTGGGTCGGACATGGGTCCACTAGGGTCTGACATGGGTCCAGGCTAGCCAAAATCCTAAAACAATCAATATAAAAATAATAAAATCAATAATTAATTATAAATACAATTAATTATAAATAATACACAATTAACCTAAATTAAAATTAAAAAAAATATCCGGCTCTGGAAATGGGGTGGTGACACTCTGACACATCATTCATTACTCTAAGATGCTTCGAGACTTATGAAGAAGATGGCTCAGAAAAAGACAACAAGTCACATCAATACATTAATTGCTTTAACAAATGTGCCATGCCACATATCCTATTTATGCTGCTACAAGATCCATGCGGCCTCGTCACCATACAGCTTAAGTGCCCATTTGACCAAAGCCTGACGAAAGCTTACCTGCGGCCACAACATCATGCGGCCAAAGTGTCCATTCGACCAAGGCCCAACGAGAGCGCATATGCGGCTACGATGCCATGAGGGCACAGAAAGACACATGCGACCAAGTTGCTATGCAGCCTCCAACTCAAAAGATCTTCCCATTACAACTGAAGAGATCTTCGTAAAGTTGGTGCTGACTACGTGTCCAGCTGACCAAGTCACGCACACAACGGGTTAAAAATAACCCCGAGATCTCTTCAACAGCATATCTCAACAAAGACCAAGTGACAATCTTTCCATGGCATACGGCTACAGTTACAACCGTATTCTATTGAAGAAGCTTTATGCGACCACCAAACATAGACATATACGGCACCTATAATCCCATCAACATGTTGGCTATAAATAGGAGCAACTTGGACATCCCAAAGGTCGAATTTTTCTGCTTCAAAGAGAGACCATACCCTCCCAGAGAGCTGCGTACGTGCACCCAAGCTCAAGAGAGAGAGAAGAGAGCACCCCTCACTCACGCGTCAGATCGTCAACAGAGTAAAGGATCCTCCATAGCGCTCTTTGTCCATCGTCACGTCCCAGAATCAAAAATTTGTACTTAGATTGTCTGTCTAGGACCTCTATGTATTTTCTTCTGTTTGTTTTTAAAGCAATCAATTTTAATAGAAAACAAGGTGGCGACTCTGAAGGGACGTCTTTCTCCACTTATGAGAAAGTTGTGACACAATCCGATGCAGCCAAGCTCGACTCAACTCAAAGGATGCTGGTGGTCCACTTTGACCAGCAAGCTTTCGAGGGGATGCCCTCGAAGGGAAGCGCTAGTCCTTCGTCAAGGCTGGCAAAGCCCAAGAAGATCCGCAGGACATGGGTTGGAAAGACTGTTGTGCCTCACCTAACTATGGAGCTTGCACTCATTGCCTCTCTCTCTGTTGCTGAAGGCGCTCGCCAGGCGTCTACCCAGGTTGTCCATGCGGCATCCTCGCCTGATGAAGAAAACTCTCAACACCCAAACTATAGCAGAGGAAAACATTACAATGCCAGATCCTTGGGTGCTGATGCAAGCTCTATGCAGCCAAGGATGCAGCCAAGGAGGAGGCCTTATAAGACTCGATATGCGGCATCGGTTGACGATCGCAAGCAGGTGGCCGCATGCGACTCTGGCAGCAGTCAAACCTCTATTTTTGACCAAATCTCACGCAGCGCTGACCCTATGTGTCATGCTAAGAATGGTAAAAACCCAAACTTGGACTCTTCATACTATGCGCATGCTAAGTCGAAGAAGTCTGGGTTAGTGCAATCTCGTCATGCTCAAGCAACTATCCATTCGGCTGATCGTCGGAGAGCACTGCTAACTGTTATTCGGGTCCCTGATGAAAAGCTATATAAGACCGAACCGTGAGTCCAGCCATCAGTGACAAATGGACAGGGTCCATCTCAAAAGTCTTCCACTGACGATCTGTGAAAAGTTCTTGTATGGACCCTATATCAGGAAGCAAAAATAATACCTACGCACCCGTGCACTCAGTCTACCCGTGCGCTCGGTCTACCCATGCTCACGAAAAGGGTGCAAAGGTGAGTCAGCCCTCGCCTGACTTGTCCAATATGATCAATCACAAGAAAAAGCCGAGGAAGGCAGCTATGGCATGTGAAGTATCCTTCCCAGGATATCACTATGCCAAAATCATCATCAATTGTTGTTGCAACAAAGTGACAGTACCTACAAGCAGGCAGTCGGCATTCCAACGACTGTACCCGAAGGCACCTATCCGACAATGATCCAAAGATCAGGTGCAAACACCAGATGAGAATGAGCTGCCCTTCGTCTCATGTTACTCAGCTCAGAAGGTCCCTTCCACTACTAGAGGAAGAAAGTCCAGCACCTCCAATCCGTCACTCTCAACTAACGCATTGAGAAGGCGATTACTAGGAGAACCAGCAACGAAACCTATGGAAGGAGTTTTTTAGGGCACCTGCTCGAAGAAGAAGTTATCAGGTGCTGGTGGTAGTTCTTCCTTAGAACCCCTATGGGTTACACAAGCTGGGGGTAGTAATCTACCGTACCAATACGATAATCCGATGTTCCGAAGAGATTATGATTCCCAAGGAACGGATATTGAAGTCCCTGGGGGTATCCACCCACGGAAAGAATATACTACCTCCTACACTTGGGTAAGTACTCCCTCTGAGTCGGAACAAGGAGCGGCACTGCCAACCTTCCCAGATGACTATTCGTTGTAAGAATCCGAAGCGAAAAGTGCTACATCTACTATCCCGTCTATCTCTCATCATGTAAGAACAACATACATGGTAAGGGATGAGCATAAAGGACCTAGTGATCAATAATGTCTCGAGGCCCTCGAGGCCATGATGCAGACCATGAGCAAATCAATACAAGCATTGACCTAAGCAATGCTAGACATCTAGGCAAGTGTATCCTCCCAGCAACCAAGGGCCCCAGGTTAAACAAATCAGGACCATGGGACCAATGGGGAATCGAATGCAACCGCTCCATCTTGAGGGGCCGTCATGCCCTACCAGAATCATCTGCTCCTTCTGCATCAGATAAAGCCCGAGAAGCAATAAGGGAAGTCCGGAAACTCCATGCTCGTTAGGACTCACTGGGCAGTCGGGACACACTACGCGATCTCGAAATACGGCAACCATACTCCCCGAGTGGAAAGATGTGCCATATCCGCCCAAGTATAAACCCTTCAATCTGAATCCAACTGACAGGAAGACATCCCCCCGGCAGTACATGAGTTATTTTAATATGGCAACGGGGCACCTACCTCGCATTGATGATCTCCTCACCAAGCTTTTTATGGGATCATTGTCCGGAGTAGCATTCGACTGGTTTTACAATCTGCCAGATAACTGCATCTCATCATTTGACGATCTCAAGGGTCTTTTTTCTCAAAAGATCTATGACAGAGGAAGCGACATGATGATGTCCTCCATGATGGATGTTACCCAAGGGGAAAGGGAACTCATCCAAAATTATATCGAGTGTTTCCGATAAGCAGTACGGAGGCTGCCTCCAGGCAATCCTGAGTCAACATTGATGGACATGTGCCGCCAAAACTTACTTCCGGAAGTCAGCCTCTGGATGGGCGATGGTCAGTTCAAAGATTAGACGTCATTCATCATAAGTGCTATTAGCGCTGAAAAGAAGGTCAAGGACGCCCGACTATTGGAAATCCAAATCCCCGTCTCCGATGGTAGGGGAAAACATCCCAACAACAACACCAACAATGCCTCCCACAACTTACGAGAGTTTAAATGAAGGAGACGATATGCACTCTCACTCTTCACAATCTTCCGCTTGGGACTCCGACATCAGTATCAGAGAGATGCTCAAGCAAACATTGTCTGCTAATATGGTGTGAGCTGACCCTGAGAAAGATGACGAAAATCCAATTAAACTCTATAAAGTAGAACCGTGGGCCCCACGCCTAAATACATAATTGAAGATACGGTTTGAACAACGAGAACCTCATATCGCGGACGAAGTCGTACAAGTCAATTTCGGCGACGAATCCTCCCCTAAACCTATTTTTATCAGCAAGAGCCTGACTGATGAGGATCAGAAATCCTTGCTACAGCTCGACAGGGAATACATTGATGTCTTTGCTTGGATCTACGAAGACATGTCTGGCTGGACCCATAAATCATGGTCCACAAGCTTAACATCTCGTTGAACGCTAAGCTTGTCAAGCAGCAGCAACAACGATTCTGATCGGACATCATAAACACAATCGAAGCTGAAGTCAATAAACTGATAGCCAATGGCTTCATCCGCGAGAAACAACATCCGGATTGGGTAGCCAATACGTGTCCGTCGTCGAAAAGAACAGAAAGATTTGAATCTGCATCGACTTTTGTGATCTAAACGAGGCATGCTCCAAAGACGAGTTTCCCCTTTCGATCACTGACATTATAATCGACAATACTTGTGGCTTCGAACGCATATCTTTTATGGATGAATTCTCAGGCTACAATCAAATCAAGATATCTTCTAAAGATGAGAAGCATGCATCGTTCAAAACATCAATAGGAGTATATTGCTACACAGTCATGTCCTTCGGTCAGAAGAACGCAGGTGCTACATACCAACGGCTATGAGCACCATTATTTTATGAACATCTGTACAAGACGATGGAGTGTTATGTTGATGACATCGTTGTCAAGAGCCGCTCTAATAATGATCACCTCTGAGACTTGAGGACTGTGTTCGACCTAATGCGTGCATACCGCCTCAAGATAATCCTACTAAATCCTTCCTGGGAGTCTCCAGCAGCAAATTTCTGGGTTTTATCATCACTTTCCAGGGTATTCACATATACCCCGACAAAACTAATGCAATCCTTGAGATAAATCTGCCAAAGAACCTCCGGGAACTCCGCGGGCTTCAAGGGAGGCTGGCATACATCAGAAGGTTCATATCAAACCTCTTTGGACGTTGTCAGTCGTTCACCCATCTCATAAAAAAAGGTGTCTCCTTTTTCTGGAATGAAGAATGCTAATGCGCGTTCGACGACATCAAGGTATACCTATCAAACCCTCCAATGCTGGTAGCCCCGGTCTTGGGGAAGCCTTTTCTGCTGCTTTATGTACGCGCGATTGATCACTCCCTCGGTACTCTATTAGCCCAGAATAGTGATGCAGGCCACGAGCAGGCCATCTATTATCCCAGCCGGATGATGGTTGACGAGGAGCACAAGTACACCCCCGTCAAGAAGGAATGCCTTGCTCTTGTATAAATGCCCAGAAGACTCAGCATTATGTGACTGAACAGACCATTTATGTGATCTCGCGAGTCAATCTTCTCAGAGTTCTCATGACCAAACCGGGGGCACTCAATTCCCGCCTAGTTACCTGGGCGATACTACTGTCTCCAAACGATATGGTATTTATCCCACAGAAAGCCGTCAAGGGTCAAGCACTGGCCGACTTCCTGGCAGCACATCTGATATTAGAAATCTCGAAACTCTACGACAAGATTCCAAACATTGGCAGGCTTAAATGTGACTTCATGCGAGGGTGTTTGGCGAATGTTCTTCGATAGTGCTTCAAAAACAGGGTCGAAGGACGATATTATTGCGGCGGTCGGGATAATGCTAATCTCCCCAAACAGTCTGGTCACCAACCATGCCTACTCTCTCACAAATATATGCTCTAACAATGTGGCAGAGTACAACGCCTTGGTCATTGGGCTCCAACTCGCCAAACAAGTAGGAGTGGAGTATCTAGAGGCCTACGGTGACTCCAAATTAATAGTCAGTCAGGTCGGGGGTGAGTACGAAGTTCGACATAAAGTCCTGATTCCTTACCACCAAGTTGCGCTTGGCATCATCTCAACCTTTGAGGGATTCTTTATTGAGCACGTCCCTCGGCTGCAGAACATCAAGGCTGACGCCTTGGGTGGCCTCGCTGCCTCCTTGGCAGTTTTAAACAATACCCATCAACTAATCATAGTGATCGATCGAGAGCTGGTCTACCCCAAGAATAACCTCTGCCTATGTTTGAGCTATGCGATAAAAGTACACACTGATATCCAAGACTGAAGGTTTTTATTCATTGGCTATGCAGTCTATGGAATTCTCTTTGAGAACCCAAAGGAAGCTACTTGCATCAAAAGATGTTCCCTATGGTTCTACTATGATACGGCTGCTAAGATATTGTATCGCCGCTCATACGATGGTCTTCTGCTACGATGCCTATCGAATACAGAAGCCAAACAGGCACTTCGGGAATCCCTTGATGGCATTTGCGGTGCCCACCAACATGGTCCAAAGTTGCAGGACCGTCTCCAGCGCTTGGGCTTCTATTAGCCCATAATGGTAGCGGATGTCGTTGACTATGTAAGAAAGTGCCAAGCGTGCCAAATCCATGTAGACTTTATCCACTAATCCTAGGAGTTCCTACACTTTTCTGTTGCATCTTGGTCATTCAAAGCCTGGGGTATAGATATTATTTAGCCGATTAGTCCACCTTCATCGAAGGGACATCGGTTTATCCTTGCCATCATCGACTACTTCTACAAGTGGGCAAAAGCCGTACCACTTGCGAAAGTCAAGACCTCTAACGTGATCATCTTTGTCAAGCATCACGTCATATACCGCTTCGGCTTGCCACGAAAGATCATCTATGATAATGGTCCACAATTTACAATCCATGCGTTCTACCGGTTCTGTGATAAAAATAGGATTCATAATGTAGCATCGATTACCTACAACCCAGCATCGATTGGTCTAGCAGAAGCCTTCAACAAGACCAACATAAAGCTACTCAAAAAGTTTACGTCTTCCAATAAGCTCGACTGGAACGATAAGCTGGGTAAATATCTCTGGGCCTACCGCACAACGGTCCGTACAACTACTGACAACACACATTTCTCTCTGGTATACGAAAGTAAAGCGATCTACCTGCTCGAGATCCAAATTCCTTCACTCCGAGTAACTCTCTCCAAACAATTAACCGCCGACGACAATCACCTGCGACGGCTACAAGAGTTAGAAGTACTCGACAAAAAACGTCTCTTAGCTTAAACGTCGAATTGAGTTATACCAAGTACGTCTCTCTGAAGCCTTCAATAAGACCATCAAAAAATTTCTCAAAAGATTTTGTGTCTTCTAATAAATGCGATTGGAACGAGAAGCTGGGTGAATGTCTCTAGGCCTACCGTACAATGGTCCGGACAGCTACTAGTCCAAATCCCTTCACTCTGAATGGCCCTCTCCAACCAATTAACTGTCGATGACAACCACCGCCGACAGCTATAAGTGTTAGAAGCACTCGATGAGAAACATCTTTTAGCTCAAACAGGAATTGAGTTATACCAAGCACGTCTCTCTAGAGCTTTCACTAAATAAGTAAAGAAGAGGACCTACCAAGTGGGTGATCTCGTCCTAACCGTGAGAAGATTGATGGTTATGACCCACAAGACGGCTAACAAATTCCAACCAAAATGGTAAGGCTCGTTCGTCGTAGAATCAGTATTCTCCAACGGCGCTTGCCGACTCGCGAAACCCAATGCCAACTTGCTCATGATGCGTATCAACGGCAAGTTCCTGAAAAAGTACTTCTTCTAAACTTGACTTGTACTCCCTTCATCACCAGTTGGGAATCAAGATGTACATCTCTACACTATTGGTTCTTCATCCCTTTCGATTGCCTATGTACAATATATCCTCTTCTTTATTAAGCCATTATCTGTATTCAAGAGTCTTGGATATGCAACAGATGATGGATCCTCAAAGTCTCTCCAGCAGAGCAGTCCTCAAGTCCACTTGCGCACTCCCAAAGTGACCAATCAAACCAATCATGTTAGAAGCTACCCATGTTTACATTTACCTCTGAGCTATCATCCTAACAATCTCTCCAGCGGAGCAATCCTCAGGTCTATCTTTATTTTTGGATAGACCACACCCAGCAAATCACTCCTCAGTGAGTTTCTCGAATATTGGTTCATGTCCATATTACCTCTGAACTACTTTCCTAATATTTCTCCCCGACTGAGTTGCCACATCCATATTACCTCTGAGCAAACCTCCAGGGTCTTGTCTATCGATTATTACGTCCATATTACCTCTGATATCGAATGTCATCCCCACTTATCACCCATACTCACCAAAGTATGCCAGCGGTGTTAAGACTACGAAGGTATGTCCTGGACATAGTCATATCTTTTGCCTACAGTGTCATCCCCACTTATCACCTATACTCTGATATTGAATGTATATTTTCTGAGGGTGAATCTTGACTCACTCTTTTACCTGCATATATCGTGATACGTGATATTTATCATATATTACGACTACGAAGGTATGTCCTGGGTAGAGTCATGTCTTTGATTTAGTCGTTGGTACCGACTTATCTCAAGACTTGACCCTTGTCTATTTTTGGGAATCAGCATAGGCCAACGAGGACGGATCCCTACTTAGCTGATTTGAGAGGCATATTTGTTCATGTGCCTCCAGCTCTTCTTCCTGGTAGTATAGTTGCTTGTGTATTTATTATATTGCTGATTGTTTCCATTTCCTGTCTATATGCCATGCTTTTTTTCTTAAGTTAGTTATGTTTTCTGGAGCTTCTTAGCTTTTGTATCTTAGTAAAATTTTGAGGATAAAATTTTTCTAAGGATGGAAGAGTTGTGAGACTCTGTCTCAATGTATCTATATTGGTATATGGATACATATTTTGTACTGAATGTTTTATTTTTTGGATTTCGTGGGATTTTAAAAATTAGAAAATTAAAACTTTACTTCCTGACCGTTATACTACAGTATACCGACGATATACTGCCCGGCAGATATATGATTTATTTTTTCAAGATTTCTCTATAAATAGAACTTGGTTTTATTTTATTTCTCTTTTCTATTTCTCTCTCTTCTCTTCATCCTTTCTCTCTCGAGCTTGGAGCTTAATTTTGAGACCTGGAGAGTGGTTTATAAACCCCTTCATGGTGGTAGAGTTGAAGAGTTAGGCTAGGAGCTCGCTGTAGACAAGTACACCTTGCCGAATTAATGAACTTCTTTTACTTTCTGTCATTTTCTTTCCTAGAGCTTTGGTTATGGCTTTTTAGCTTAGATTTGCTTTACTAATATTGTTCATCTTATTATTTCTAGTGTTTTGACCATTTCGGTTTTGATTTATGCTAGAATCTGGTCCCGTCCCTTTTTGGTAACTCGGTAACGAAGACGGTACCGGAGTTGTGACCATGAGATCTAGTCCATATTGTGATATATGACTTACCACTAGACTTGACTTCTTGTTAGACTTGGTTCTGGTGATTTTCGGGGTTTGATTTGGATTCCGGAATCAGATTTGTTGGCATAGTTTTTCCAGAAAACTAGCATACCGACGGTATACTACGGCATAACGACGGTATACTGATTTTGATCGACTTAGATTCTAGATATTTTTCTTGTGAATCTTGTCGGCATTCCGACGATATACTAGAGTATACCTATGGTATACCGATTCTGCCGACATTATTAGATATTTGTCTTGGCCGGCATACCGACGATATACTAGAGTATACCGACGGTATATTGATTTTTGGAATCCAAAATCTGCTGTCTTTTTGGTAGCTCTTGGCCGGCATACCGACGGTATACCGATTTGTTAGAATTTTTAGCTATTGTGAATTTTTGTCTCTGGACTGGCATACCGACGGTGTACTGGTGAGTACCGACGGTATACCGATTGTGCTCTCTTTCCATATAATTTTAGTTCTTGTGATGTTCATTATTCTTGCATGGTGCTTATGTGTAAACTGCTTCACCCTGTTAGTTGTGCATCGACAAGCGATTAGGGACTAGGATCGACTCGAGAAAGATATATAACCCCGGTACTTGTTTGGTTTAAGGGTTATAGTGTTAATCCCGAAGAGTTCCCAAGTTTCTTATTACTTACTGACCAATCGAGAAAGATCTATAACCTCGGTCCTTGTTTGGTTTAAGGGTTATGGTATCGATCTTGATGGAATTATATTTATGTTTTCTCATGGCTTGCTTGGTTGTACATGGCTTCACCCGGTTTCTCTTGGCTCCGTAATAAAGTGTTTATAGTGACTCATCGTAGTGCACTTCTAATTGCTTGTACATATATTTACTGTTGTATCTTGTCTTACTTGCGCCTTGAATTGTTAAATTCTTGGTCCAATCTTGCATTTGTGATTAAGATGGATTCTGCGGAATGCCACACCCAGAATCATAAAAAAAATTGTTAAGGATTAATAACTACTATAAAAATTAGATCATAGGAGGAAAGATTTTCCTGGTTGCATGTAGTCCCATTATCTCGGCTACACCAGGGAATTTGTAGCCTACCGTCGAGTAAGGCACACTTACATCTCACCGTCGAGTGATGCAACCCAGCTATGACATGACATTGATATTGACATTACTTTTACATTGACATTGTCCTTACATTATGTTTTCTTACTTATTGTCATGACCCGCACCCGATATAGGGACACGATTACGTGGATACATCCAGCCTATGCCGCAGCATCGGCGGTAGAACGATGTCTAGGTCACAATACTATCTAATCAATCTCACACAAATATCCAACTCCATAAGGAGACACAAATATCATAATATAATATGGAATACTCAATCACAGAATTAAAGCACGATAAAATATCAAAGAAAATAAACGAAATACAACACAAGTCTAAACAACAAAAATAGTCTAACCTGCAAACAATAACATCAAAATCTCAATATATGTTGGAAACAAATCCGGTGCCATAATCTGCTAAAAGAAACTAACTGAATAACTAGTGATCCCGGCTAGACCTCCCGGAAATTACACCTGGCTACAAGATTTAAGGCTGTAGCTACTCTCCCTGTGGTCCATAATATGTCGGAGACCAGTCCTCTAAGTCGCAGTCTGGAAAAATATTTCTAATCAGGATTTGAGCGAAGTACAAGCACTAACAGCAGTTCAATGTATATTGACAAAAACTATAATACAGCATAAAAAAATACATGATGGAGATAAATACTAGAAATAAGAAATACTTAAGGACATACCATCATCAATGGTACAACTAGAACAGTGAACTAGAAATACAAGTGCATGCTAGAACAATGAACTAGAAATACATGAATAAATATCTAGCTAAGTGTGTAAAACATTAGTCTATCATGTGATCGGCTTGGGACAGATCAGGCTTGTTACATATGATTAGCTATGTTTCATGTAAGGTCAGGCTATATACATAAGTCTATCATATTTCCAAAGTCTCGTCTGAACAATCCAATAGTCCTATATACATAATATAATAATAATATAATATCAGTCGTTATACTAGAATACAAACAACATGATTACTCTGAACTCAGAGCCTACGCTAGGGGTGATACTTGTCAACTAACAGGGTCAAGTATGCGTCTAACTGCACTGGTGTCATGTCCTCAAATGATGTACATAGCAAGACAGTCAACTCACTAACACCTAGGGTTATGCAAATACATATAAATACGGGACACCCACAATTTATCACTTATGGTCCTACAACACACACACACACACACACACACACACACATATATATATATATATATATATATATATATATATATATAACTAATTATTATACATACGCATGCACGCACACGCATACTAGTTTTTAGGTTTACCAACACTGGTTTTAAAATCAACCAAACTTTCATGAAATAACACGCTAGCCCTAATTACTATTCACATATGCACATACACACAATCTGAAAGGAAGGCAAGGTCGAACCTGCACGTGCACGAGAAGGAGGGGGTGACGTTGTTGCCGGGTTGCTACTCACCGGGAGATCGACGGTGATGATGATGATGATGATGATGATGATGATGAAAGGTCACTACTCCGGCAAGGATGGTCGTGGGGTGAAGAGTTGACTGCGAGGGGGTCGGGTGAAGTCCGGTGAAGGTGTGGTTGTGAGGTAAAGTCGGGATGGTCGTGGTGGTCCGGCGAGGGTCGAGTGCTGCGAGGGGGATAATTACAGTAGTGGAGGCGTCTCGTCATGGAGAGGTTGACGGCCGGTTGTTGTGAGGTGGGTGGTGACGTTGTAGAGTGGAGGTAGAGGAGACGTTTAGACGAAGGGAGTCAGGTCGTCGTACTGCTGGGATAGGCGATGTCGTGGGCCGGTGATGGCTTCTGTGTTGCTCGGGAAGTCGTAGACGAGCGATCGGCTGTGCTCGGGTGATAAGAAGATCGAGGTTGCAGTTAACGATGGTGGCGTCGTTGCTGTGGAGTTCAGGCGGTTCGGGGTCGACGGACTGGACTGGGGTGGTTGTGGCGGCCGGTCAGGAACGAAGACGAGTCGGTCGTGGTTGTAGGGGAGATAAAGGGAGAGGTAGTGGTGGAGGAGGAGCTCAGGGATGGTCGGGTCGAGGTGAAGTCGGGGAGGAGATGATCGTCGGGAGGGGGACTGTACTCATGCGGGGGTCGACAGGCTCGGCGGGATATCGTGGTCAGCTTGGGCTCCGGCGAGGACTGAGGTTGACGTCGGTGTGGCCGCTGCTCGGCGGTCAGGGAGTCATGGCGGTGTCATTCGGCGGAGGAGTCGGGCCGGGAAGTCGGGGTCTCTGCGGTCAGGCCGGAAAAGGGGATGAAGTTGATGAAGTTTAGGTTTGGTTTAGGGTTTGTAGTTTTTGAAGAGGGATGGTGAGGATGGTGATGTAGAAAATAATGAGGAAGAGTTTTGCATGGAGAAGAAGAGGGTGATGACAACCTAGAGATTAGGGCCAGCCATGTATTCCATGGGATGGGGTTGGCTCATTGGGAAAAGGGGTTAGTATGAGGGATTATATATAGGGAAGTGTGTGTGGTGAGGATGGTGCTTTATTTTGAATGAAGGGCCATAATTTATTATGAAGGAATGTGTACAACCAAAAAGGGGAGAGAGAGAGAGTGTGTTGGACTAGTCAAAGAGGGAGAGGATTGGTTCTTCATGTGTTGGGTCCAATGGGAAGTGGACACCTCACTACACTTTTGCATAAAAGCCCCCAACATTTGGAAAATTACACAAAAGGTGAGAATTAGGATTGGATGGGGGAAAATACCATGTTTGGTGTGATGTAGTGGCTAAAAAGGATGTGTGGTGTTTAGTATAAGTCTTGAGGGTGTAAGTGGGGGTTTGGTTTAGTGTTGGGTCTAGTTTTGGGTTAAGTTGGGTCCTTACACCAATTTAATAAAAAATAATGTAAATGGTGTTCTAAAATTAATTGGAAGTACATGGGGTTAAAATTAGGTGGGACACAAGTGTCATGGACGTAGAAGACTCAGAATAGAATATTGTCATAATTTGGGTTGCACAAAATGGGTCAAGATTTTGTCTCCAATTTTGATTGGAACACACAAAGATACAAAGTTGGATTTATTTGGAATTAAAAATAAACGTCTGCGATGAATATTGTAAGACTAAAATGAAGCACAAAGGGCATATATATGAGTTATACAAAGATCAGAATGGAAGACGGGCACGTCTAGGACAAGGGTGTATAATTTATTGGAAGGCAAAAGCTAGTGTAGCGTTCCTAATATCGAAGCAACAGTAAGGTACAACACTGAATAAAAATCACGGTAATAAATATAACCTCAATAATTAATCCTGAATAATACGAATTAAATCCATAATCCTATAATTCAGTCAGGGGTTCATCTAGTGGGCTTCTAGGTCTAGTCTACTAACTCATGCATTAAAGAACACTATATATATAATATATATATACACATATCATGCAATTATTTAAAATAAATACACACAATACTTATAATAAATAAAATGACAAAATTATCCCTATTTTTAGAAAGTGGTAGTGACAAGTCTACCCTTCTTAGAAAAATTGTCCTCAAAATTTAAAATCCTCAATAGTTGTATATATATATATATATATATATATATATATATATATATATATGTATGTAAATACCATCAAAATTTAAATTCATCAAACCATATAATCATGAAGTAAATCCATATTGTTATTTCACAAAATTTTCAAAATTCTATAAATATTATATTCCTGAAAATCTTCAAAATTAAAATCAAATTCCATTCTTATCACAATCTCCTCCAAAATTTTAAGTTAATAACTAAATAAAAAAAATTTATATCCAATCCTCTAATTTTAAATCCAATCAATGCATATTTATAAAATTTAAAATTTTATCCCAAAAATTTGAATTCAAACACTAATCCATTTGTGATCTTATTCCTCGATTCTTTTTCCACACAATACTCAAACACTGTAATACTTACGAAATCTTCAAATACAACATTCAAAATATAAGTTTTAAAATTTATATCTTGTAGTCAAATAAATATAATGGTAATCTTCTTAAATTCCTCAAAATTTAATGACAAATTCAATTATATCTTAATCTTCATAAAAATTAATGATTTAACAAAATCGTTAATTCTGCCATATTAAATTTTCAACTTTTTATTTAAATTAATGTTTATCCTCGAAATTTAAGGCACCTTGTCTCTCTCTGTCCAGTCATAACCTCTTCATTAATCTTCACTACGTTCAAACCCCCAACAATCAAAGTCTACAAAAATTCTACCTGCAGTCATACAACGTGCAACATAGAGAAAACATGCATGGTTATGGTCTCTTTTGTCATGGTATTATAGTTCTGTCAAGGTGTACTACTAACTACATTCTAACAAGAAAATTACTGATACAAGCTACAGTACTAAGGAATCAATCAATCAAATAGACGAAAAAGGAACAGAAGGAAAGAAAAGAACAGAACCTGCTAACACAACCATAGGTCAAATGATGCATCCAAAGTTTGATACCTCTATCCCTTTAGGTACCACTATTTCTACTACTAGCACACTCACTGCTAGCTCTCTTATCTACTAAAATTGTTTATACTAGTTGTTCTTATCACTCAAGTGCACACCAAGTGTAATACACCACACTAAGTATAAGTCCCTCTAATACGACTCTAGATGGACACCCAAGTCAGTTTGCAGTGTCATCTCAGGCATGCTCAAGCCAACAGATCCTTACACATGCATATTATCTACTTATATACTGATATACATCTCTTACCCACATATATCTAAGTATACCTATATATTCGCAGTCTCTAACAATCAAGGTACGCACAATTACACTAATTGTCTATACCCCTCAACTGTGTACTAAAATTTGCACTGCCTGGATTACTTGCACTATTACTCCTAATAATTTTTTATCCATATTAACTGATACACCAATCTAATATTATCACACGAGGTACTTACTGTTACTATCAAAATTCTCAAGTAATCCTTGATATAGAAATACTAGCACTATTAGTATAGTAACACTAGCTTCATCATTAGATTACCTTATCACACTCACTAGAACTCATGATCACTTGCACTAGTTATTAACTTCTAATGCACATGCTTTACTTCACTCCCAAAGGCAGCCATATGGTTCCATATCTCGATTGATGTATACATATTTTCTCTTAAATCTTTTACAGACTGATACACTAATCAGTGATACACTATATATCTTCCATGACCAATCTTGATATTTCTTAACCCATGGCACACTATTGGAATTTTCTAATACTCATGCTTCCACTTTTAAGAACTCCCACACTAATACTCATCATCCACTGTGCATCCTACAC
The DNA here is from genome assembly GCA_036927795.1 of Iris macrosiphon. Taxonomy (NCBI): domain Eukaryota; kingdom Viridiplantae; phylum Streptophyta; class Magnoliopsida; order Asparagales; family Iridaceae; genus Iris; species Iris macrosiphon. The sequence continues at coordinate 98,415,866 of JAYESA010000004.1, forward strand.
ACAATTTCTAGACACTCTTCCACCTATTGCTTCCAACACATCACTGGCCTCAATATCAGGTGATACATCCATCACTAGTCATATACCGGTACACTCATATCAAAACACATTAAGGCCCTACTTTTATTTGTAACACAAGTCTTACTACTTAGCACAGTGTATTCTTCTTCTCTCACACTCTCCTATTCACTTATGGGTATCCTCCTATGATGGCATACTCATTAATACCCTTTATGCATATACATTTCTTTACTCTTGGCACACCCAAGTATCAACCACCAAATTGGACATCATGCTCCATTAATTTTTAACATAATTTCCATGATACCTAATTATTTTACATGGATCACCCAACTACACGAATTCATGACTGGCATACTGACTCTGATACTAACTCCTGGAACCATCACTGATACTCTTTACTCCTTCTACCTATAGTACCAATACTAATTATAATTATACCTTATCAAAGAACCATTGCTACAGGGTACTACGCTATGGGTTATCTCTAGATTGATGCCTATTGCTCACATGTCCAACCAAGAACACTTCCAGACTCACAAGTCACACTCCCAACAGTCAATATTGATACTCAAGACACAGACCTAATTGTAAATCACTAATTATCATACTAACAAGGAACCCTAATGGAAAGAAGCTCTATAAGGAACTGGACTAAGGACTGAAGGTAACTCTACTGCTAGCAAGAAAACGATGGAACAAGGTCCTATAATAACATAAGTGGATAAGTATTTAGATGATACTTTAAGAACCAATTTAAGGTACAACCTGATAATCATACACGTCTGTCTAAAATTATGACACTCATAATCCTCGCCATGTCAGTAAGCATAGCTGCGATAAACGATAGGTTCCATAACTAAGGTATACAACTCTATAATCACGTAATCTAGAATTCTCACCACAAACCGGTTTGGCTGTGAGAAATTCTAAATTTCATAACTAAGATATGTATATCCCAAGTCAGGTTCCTATGTTTCTACCACGACAGCTAATGTGGCTATGATAAACTCTAGGCTCCATAACCAAAGTAGACGTTTTACCTTTCTCACTGTTCTCATCAATATATATCATCAGACGATACCATAATTTAGTCCATAAAATTTATCTCGATATGAAATCAAACTCAATAACGACACCAAGAATTAAATTTAAGAACTGATAAACAAGAATCAAATTCAATAACAACAAGTGATAACGGACAAAAAGAAGGGAAAAGGTTTAAATTGGAACTTATAATAAGATTCTCAAGGGTCGTCCCAGGAATCTCTCAAGAATTTTGTGATTGAGTATCCTCTCTCATCCTAGTATCCTATGTCCTATATCCTATCGCAGGCACGCAGTAGTACAACTAAGACGTCGCACTGCCACGATATCGTACTACTTGCGAAGCCTGACCTGCATGGGCCGCCACTGAAAATGTGTCACGACCCGCACCCGATATAGGGGCACGAGTACGTGGGTACGTCCGGCCTACGCTGCAGCATCGGCGGTAGAACACTGTCTAGGTCACAATACTATCTAATCAATCACACACGAATATCCAACTCCATAAGGAGACACAAATATCACAATATAATATGGAATACTCAATCACAGAATTAAAGCACGATAAGATATCGAAGAAAATAAACGAAATACAACACAAGTCTAAACAACAAAAATAGTCTAACCTTCAAACAATAACATCCAAATCTCAATATATGCTGAAAACAAATCTGGTACCATAATCTGCTAAAAGAAACTAACTGAATAACTAATGATCCCGGCTAGACCTCCCGAAAATCACACCTGGCTACAAGGTCCAAGGCTGCAACTACTCTCCCTGTGGTCCATAATATGTCGGACACCAGTCATCTAAGTCGCAGTCTGGAAAAATATTTTTAGTCAGAATTGGAGCGAAGTACAAGCACTAACAGCAGTTTCATGTATATTGACAAAAACTATAATATAGTATAAGAAAAAATATGATGGAGATAAATACTGGAAATAAGAAATACTGGAGGACATACCATCATCAATGGTACAACTAGCAATGAACAAAAATACAAGTGCATGCTAGAATAATGAACTAAAAATACAAGTGCATGCTAGAACAATGAACTAGAAATACATGAATAAATATCTAGCTAAGTGTGTAAAACATTAGTCTATCATGTGATCGGCTTGGGACAGATCAGGCTTGTTACATATGATTAGCTATAATTCATGTAAGGTTAGGCTAACCATCCGGCTAGCTATGATACGAGCAATAGTCAGGCTAATCATACATAACAGGCTATGAGGCATGTAATGGTTAGGCTGCACCCGACGTGAGGTATGGGGTGAGCTATGATGCATGTAGAGTTGGGTATGATCACATAATCTACTAATATTTCTCCGTCCCCAGCTAGCACGATGGATTCAAATCACGACTCCTCGTGACATGTCTCGATGATGCTAACCCGTATATCCATAATGTCAGAATCAAGTACGCTATACAACTAGAATCATAGAGATGATCAACATAATAAAAACTGTCAAAGAATGTACTCGCTTGTGGTCCTGAGCTGGCAATACCAATATCCTGTTTCCGAAGTCTCGTCTGAACAATCCAACAGTCCTATATACATAATATAATAATAATAATATAGCATCAGTCGTTACACTTGCATACACACAACATAATTACTCTAAACTCAGAGACTACACTAAGGGTGATACTTGTCAACTAACAGGGTCAAGTGTGCGTCTAACTGCATGGGTGTCATATCCTCTAATGTTGTACATAGCAAGACAGTCAACTCACTAACACCTAGGGTAATGCAAATACATATAAGTATAGGACACCCACAATTTATCACTTATGGTCCTACAATATATATATATTACAGTCATACCTAGTACTAGCAACCAATTTCCATGGAATATATATATATATATATATCTATATATATTAAACTAATTATTATACACACGCACGCAGATGCATACTAGTTTTTAGGTTTACCAATACTGGTCTTAAAATCAACCAAACTTTCATGAAATAACATGCTAGCCCTAATTACTATTCACACATGCACATACACAATCTGAAAGGAAGGCAAGGTTGAACCTACACGTGCACGCGAACGAGGGGGGTGACGTTGTTGCCGGGTTGCTGCTCGCCGGGAGATCGACGGTGCTGCTGATGATGATAATGATGATGGTGATGATGATGATGATAATTGTGATAATGATGATGATGATGATGACAGGTTGCTGCTCTGGCAATGATGGCCGTGGGGTAAAGAGTTGACTGCGAAGGGGTCGTGTGAAGTCCGGTGAAGGAGTGGTCGTGAGGTAAAGTCGGGATGGCCATGGTGGTCCGACGAGGGGCGAGTACTGCGAGGGGGATGATGACAGCAGTGGCGATGGCTCGTCATGGAGAGGTCGACGATCGGTTGCTGTGAGGCGGGTGGTAACATTGTGGAGTGGAGGTGGAGGAGACATTCAAGCGAGGGAAGTCGGGTCGTCGTGCTGGTGCGATAGGCAGTACCGTGGGCCGGCAATGGCTGTTGTGTTGCTCGAGAAGTCCTGGACGAGCGGTCGGCTAAGCTGGGGTGATGAGGAGATCGGGGTTGCAGTTAACGATGGTGGCGTCGTTGCTGTGGAGTTCAGGCGGCTCGGGGTCGGCGGACTGGACTTGGGTGGTTGTGGCGGTTGGTCGGGAACAGAGACGAGTCGGTCGTGGCTGTGGGAGAGATTAAGGGAGAGGTCGTGGTAGTGGTGGAGGAGCTCAGGGACAGCCGGGTCGAGGTGAAATCGGGAAGGAGATGATCGCCGTGGGGGCGGACTGCGCTCAGGCGGGGGTGGACAGGCCCGGCGGGATATCGTGGTCGGCTTGGGCTCCGGCAGGGACTGAGGTTGACGTCGGTGTGGCCACTGCTCGGCGGTCAGGGATTCGTGGCTGTGTCAGTCGATGGAGGAGTCAGGCTGGGAAGTCAGGGTCTCGGCGGTCAGGCCGGGGAAGGGGATGAAGTTGATAAAGTTTAGGTTTGGTTTAGGGTTTGTAGTTTTTGAAGAGGGATGGTGAGGATGGTGATGTAAAAAATAATGAGGAAGAATTTTGCATGAAGAAGAGGGTGATGACAACCTAGGGATTCGGGTCAGCCATGTGTTCCTTGGGATGGGGTTGGCTCATTGGGAAGAATAACGTAGCTAAATTTGTTTTATTTAGGGATCCTTTCTCCCATTTCTTTCGATCTCTCCCTCTCCCTCTCCCTCTCCCTCTCCCTCTCCCTCTCCCCCTCCCAAATTAGAAACCCGCGACGCCCCCTCCTCCCTCCCGGCGACCTCCCTCCTGGCGACCCCCCTCCGGCCGTGTCCTCCCCCCTCCTCTTCCTCCTCCTCCTCTAGGTAAACCTGCTCTCTCTCTCTCTCTCTCTCTCTCTCTCTCTCTCTCTCTCACAGGACACACATGGCACTGAAACTGACATGACACACACACGTTACAGACACTGACACAGACATGACACACACACTGACACGACACACACACGTGACCTAGGGTTAAGGTTAGGGTTTTTGACCTAGGGTTAGGGTTAGGGTTTTTGACCTGGGGTTAAGATTAGGGTTTTTGACCTCGGGTTAGGGTTAGTTTACTTAGCACCTGTAAATCGGTACAAGGTATTCAGTTGCAAATTAGCCCACAAACCAACACTCTAAAATACACAAATCAGGTTATCAGGATTAGGTTGATATAAGCAAGCTCATCGGGTCTGTGTAACAACTCAATTGTGTTTGAGTTTTTATGGGAAGTTGACAAGTACCTGATGCCACTCATAAAGGAGCTGATAATATATATTCGTTCAAAAGTATGGAATTTGTTTCATACTTGTACCTTCAAAAGAAGATACCAAGACTAAGGCTACTAGTAAAGTAGAAGGAAACTTTTTATGGTTGTTAACATGGCAATTTTTTATGGCAACTTGGAAAAGAAACCAACTGTTTATGCTCCAGTTGTCCGAGGCGAGAGCAAATGTTCCCCCGAGTAATTATTCCTACAAAATTACAACCTTTACTGAAGCAATTCAAGAAGGTATTACTATTATCTGATGAGGTATTACTATTATCTGTGTTTTTGACCTAGGGTTAGGGTTTTTGACCTCGGGTTAGGGTTAGGGTTAGGGTTTTCTGTACTTGTTCTCAGTGATGCAGTGTCTACAACCAGTAAATCGGTATTAATAAAAGAGCATTTGTATTATTTTGCAACTAAATACCTTTGTAACCGTGAGTTGTAAGCCAAGTTGGCTATTTAGAGCATTTGTATTATTTTGCAAAATATTAATAAAAGAGATTATTTTCATATATTATGTTGTGATTCAATTTGCCTTCTTACTTCCGTTACGATAACCTTGTTTTGAGATCAATTATTAATTGTGCATATCCATGCCTTGTATAAGTGCAATTTAGACTTGTACGACATCACGTCCAGTAATGACTTTTTGGTTCTGCGGAACCAGGATGTGACACTATCCCTAGTCCTAGTAGGTCCTTTGACTAATATTATATTAGCTCCTTACTGGTGTATATATTCGTTTATACCGCATATGTCCAAACCATCTAAAATAATTTTCTCTCATCTTATCTTCTATTGGTGTCAAATTCAACTTCCCACAAATACATTCATTTCTTATCTATTATTCATGGAGTTACCAATCATACACCTTAGCATTCTCGTTTCTGTCACACTTATTTTTTGGACATGTTCTTTTAATTGCCCAATACTCCTATCCATATATCCATAAAACATAACTAATCTTATAGTTGTCCTTTATGGTATTTTTTTTCAATTTCAATGTATCTTGCAATAACAAAGAATTGTATAAGTATTCTTCCATTTCGACCACTCATTTTAATTCTATGGACAACAACCTTCCCAATCTCTTCATGAATATTAATACTAAATACGAAAAAATATCGTTCTTTGGTATCTTTGTCCATTAATGTGTGCTTCTTCATTTTTGGTATCTTTTGTCCATCAATATGTACTCAGTTCCATTTTAAACCATTGATGTTGAACTTAATACTAATTTGTTGTAATAAAGGTATCCTTTGTATATATTTTTGTCTTTATTACTTTTAGTTTAGTCCCATATCAGTAAACTTCGTTTGCAATATCATGTTTCTTTTTTGAACTCACTCTTTTATCCTTAGTTTGCAGTATCCGCCGATACCAATCCAATTATATTCTTTGTTTTCAATTATATTGACCGATACATATTGACCGATACCCGATACTGATCAATTATATTATTTGTTTTCATCTATCTTACCAGATGGCACCCATGACCCGAGCACGTGCATGTCGCTTGAGAGAGACACCTCCTACTGTTAAGGAGGAAGTGATGCCTCCTACTGTTAAGGAGGAAGTTAAGGAGGAAGTGATGCCTCCTACTGTTAAGGAGGAAGAGATACCACCTGCTGTATCTCAGACGGGGAGTTCCAGTCACCCAGCACCTATAGCGGCTGTATCTTAGACGAGGAGTTCCAGTCACCCAACACCTATACCGGAGATTGATCACATAGACGTTGTTTATGCACAGTATCTGAGGGACTGGTATGTGCCCCAGCGTATTAGATATTCTCGAGATTGATACTGTGATGTTTCATATACTTTTATTGTGGTTATTGTGTGATTGTGATACTTATATATTATGCATTTTGTATGACTGTGATACTTATATATTATGCATTTTGTGTGACTGTGATACTTTTATTTTGTGTGTATTGTGTGACTGTGATACTTAAAAATTACTGGTGTTTGGTGTTCCACCGAAGGGGTCGGCGAACCCAAAGAATTCAACGGAGGGTTGCTCCTGGTCTATTTTTAATTAGAAATTCATAAATTGCAAGAGATTGGTAATGTGATACTTAAAAATTACCGGTGTTGAGTGTTCCACCGAAGGGGTCGGCGAACCCAGAGAATTCAACGGAGGGTTGCTCCGGGCCTATTTTTAATTAGAAATTCATAAATTGCAGAAAATTATATGGGTAATTTTTAACAATTTTTTTATTTTTCAATGAAAATTTAGCGACGTTTAGCGACGTTACTATACGTCGCTGAATACGTCGCTAAACACGTCGCTGATTACGTCGCTGAATAAGTCGTTAATTAGCGACGTTTAGCGACATTTTTGTACGTCGCTAATTTATCGACGATGTGTCACTAAACTTCGCTAATTTTGCGACATTTAAGTCGCTAAAAAATGTCGGTATAGCGACGTTTAGCGATATTTTTTATTTCAGCGACGTGCTGAGTTCCGACTTCTGTAAATCGTCGCTAATTACGTCGCTAAATATGATTAGCGACGTTTTTTTGTCATTTAGCGACGTTTTTTTACGTCGCTAATGTGACTTTTTCTGGTAGTGATTCCCGTTAGCTTGCGTTCATTGAGATCAACGCATCTAGAAAAATTTGATACATAGCCATCGAAAAATCGTAAACTGGATATCCAGTTGCATATTAACAATCTATCTTTCCTGCTTAATGTGAATGGCACTATTGGCTTCATAGGTCCACTCCGTTGTATTAAGTTTAACTGATGACACTTGTACATCTCGGCCATGTCTTGTCTTGCTTTAGGATTGTCCTTCGTCTTTCCTTTAGTATCCATAAGTATTAAAGACATTATCAAACACATTCTTTTCGATATGCATGACATCAAGATTATGCCTTATAAGATTATCTCTCCAAAATGGTAAGTCCCAGAAGATACTCCGCTTGGTCCAATTATGTCTATGTTCAAATCCCTCGACACGATTGTTCAATATTGGACCTTCTATCATGGTCGACAAATCTTTCACATCTTCCCAAATATCGTATCTCGACAATCTGGTAGGTGGAAGAGAAAGCTCTTGTTTTTCATCTCTAAATGCCTCATTGTTCTTTCTCCAAGGATATGACGCGGGTAGAAATTGACGGTAATAGTCAAATAATGAGGCTTTTCCTCTATGCTTAAGACGGAACGTCTTACTCTTTCCTATGCATATCGGATAAGACTTAACGCCATGGGTACTTAATCACGATAACATACCATATACAGAAAAATCATTGATGGTACACATAAGTGAAGCTCTCATCTGAAAGTTCTATTTTTTCAAAATATCATAGGTCGTGACGCCCAACTCCCATAGTTGTTTCAGCTCATCCACCAATGACTGCAAATATATATCGATATTCGAAATTCTAGGATCGGGTATGATAACTGTCAATAACATATAAGGAGTCTTCATACATATCCATGGTGGTAGATTATAAGGAATGAGAATCACCGGCCAACAGGAGTATTGAGATCCCGACTGTCCAAAAGGAGTGAAGCCATTAGAACATAGTGTCAATCGGATATTTATAGGCTCCGCAGCAAAATCTGGATAACACCGATCAAAATGCTTCTACGCCTCTCCATCGGAAGGATGTGACAATTCTCCATCATCCTTTGTATGTTCCTCGTTATGTCACGTCATATATCTTGCTTTTAAGGGACGTATACATCCTTTGTAAGCGCTTCGTGATCGGCAAGTAATGCATGTACTTGTACAGACGTCGTTTTATTCTAGTTGACTCTCCTTTTCCTGAACTAGCTTGTAACGATCCGCGTGGCAGAAACTGCATCTTTCTTTGTCCCATTCTCCTTATATTACAATATGCATCCGTTGTGACAATAATCTATCTTTTTATACCCAAGTTTGAGTTGTCGGACCATCATCTTCGATTTGTAGAAGTTTTTAGAAAGTTCTTTAGACTCTTTTGGTAATACCACTTTGACTAATTGTGCGATCCGATCATAGAAAGCTTGCGGTAAGTTGAAATCATACTTTATGCTCAACAAGTGCACACTACCGACAATACTGAATGAGTCTCACAACCAGGATATATAGGAGTATCTGCATCCTTAAACATATCATAGAACTCCTTTGCATCAGGATTCGGATCCTCTGGATTAAAATTAGGCCATGCCGCATCATACACCATATCTCGTGCCAAGTTGTGGTCTCCATATTCAGCATAGTCTACATCGTCTTCGATGGCAACATCTGTAGCAACATCCACAATAAAAGCAAACTGCCTTTCCGTATAAAGTTTACCTTGCGATGCCCAATGGTCGTAATCACGTACAAAACCCTTAAGGGTCAGATGCTTCCTCACAATCACCACTTCTTTGTAACGTCTATTCCAACAATAAGCACATGGACACTAGATTTTTGGACCATCTATGTAATCAGGTTTGCTTATGGCATACTTAAGAAATAATTTAATGCCTGCCTTAAAATCGTCACTCAGACCAACCTTGCTCTCGTGTTGCCGTCTGTACATCCACGTACAATCAACTAACTAACGATAACATTGCTTGGTGGATGTGAAAAAATATGTATCGTAAGATAAAATATATAGAAGCAAATATATATATATATATATATATATATATATATATATATATATATATATATATATACGACATTAGATGGGCATTCTAAAAGCATTGTAATTAGTACTTTGCGTATTCTACCATAGTGAAAAGTAGAGAAACAGGTGAAACAGAGCTTCACATCGAACAGTTCAGACGAAAAAAGTTTTTCGTAGCTGGTAGGTTATGTTGGAATCATGTCGATAGGAATCGTATTGACAGGAATATGATTTAACCCATCACCTATGAAGAACTTTTTTTGTTGGTCTGTTCAATATGAAGATTTGCGTCACATATTAAGGAGTTTTTGCATTCTCCACCACCTCCATAAAAGTTACAACATCGACATTTGTTTAATATGATGCCTTTCCGCATAGTATCGACATTAATTCGGATATTGATGGCTTAGAACACTACCCAAAATTTATTCTAGCATACATTAGTGTGAATTATCTAAGTTATGTACATCAGTATAGTATATGTTCTTATCAAATATAGTATCTGAAGGATATAACAGAATTAAGATGAACCCACATAATGTAATGCTAAGGCATCAGCTCACAATATAAAATATAGTTATAGGTTGTGGTATCATCATTACAGAGGGATGTGGGCCGAAGGACAGTCAATGTTATCTATGGCTGCATGGTTTATACCTCGTCAGTCAAATGGCTGCATGGACTATGCCTCGTCGTTATTGGGCAAGTCCTTGCTTCCTAGAGAAGTAATCCAAATTTTCTAACTAGTTTGTATGATATGCTTTAGTTGGAGCTAGGACATGCTGTGACAATCTAAATTTTGATCTTAAGAACTCATTTTCTATGGTGGTTGTTCATCCATAGTTGCAAACACCTATAGACCCGAGCTCTATCCCAAAAGCTTAGTACTCACTGATACTACTTAAACTCACACTCATACAACCATAACACTTTATACCACAAACCTCTTCTCTTCCTTACCTAGCCACTCAACCTTATATAATCACACTAATATATCATACACTCACTGTGTAGCCACATATATAATCACAGTTATTGCAAAGTCTGCACAACTACCCTCGTATTAAATATGTACTACAAGACTCAACAAGTTGTTAACGAAGTTCTACGACAAATACGATGACAAAGTTTTCGATCACGTAGTTCGAGCAGTAACAATAAATCATCACAGAAATTATCCCCAAATATTTTCGAGTAGTAACAAAAAATTATCACATAAGTCATCCATAAATGGTACACCCTAAATGTCAACAACAACATATATTAAGAAATCAAATGATTTAGAACTTACAGTGGGAGGGGACACTTAGAGGAGGAGGGGAACGACGGAGGAGAAGGGGGTATGGAGGAGCCGAGAGGGAGAACAGGCACGGAGGGTAGTGGGCACGACCACATCGGAGCTGAGAGAGGGGACCACGAGAAGCGGATCGCTGGAGAAGAGGGGACCACAGGAAGGGGGTCACCAGAGAGAGGGGACAATGGGAAGGAGAATGTCGGAGAGAGGGAGAGAGGGACAGTCGAGTGAGAGATGAGAGAGAGAGTGCGGTCGATCAAAATGTTAAATTTTGATCGACCGCATTTTATTTTAATTTAGGGCACAGCCATAGGCGACGGATCAGCAACGTCCTAGTACGTCGCCGAAATTGTTGTCGAACATGTCGAGTTCGAGTTAGACCCTATTTTGGCCCTCATCTCTCTATAAGGCAATTATTCTCTCCTTCTCCCCTATTACCGAAGAAGAAATCACCAAATCCATGCAATAGCTCAATCACCGTAGCGCACCTGGCCCCGACGGTTTCTTCGGGGGTTCTTCGTAGCATCATGGAAAATTATCAAGGCTGACATGGTGGAAGAAGCTATCACAGCATTCTTTGAAGGTCTGGAACTCCCCAAGGCCATCACGAGTACCTCGCTTGTCCTCATCCCTAAATCCTCCAACCCGGTTTTCTTCGCCGACTTTTGACCGATTAGTCTCTACAATTTTTTTAACAAAATCATCTCCAAAGTTATTTCAAACAAATTAGCAGGTCTTCTCCCGAAGATTCTCTAAGGAGGAGCACGGTTTCGTCCACAGTAGGGACATCACAGACAACATCCTATTGGCTCAAGAGTTCATCTTCAACATGGGCACAAAGAATCGCGGGAAAACATCGCCATCAAGTTCGGTATGTAGAAAGCGTATAATCCCTTAGATTGGCAATTTCTCATCTGGGTTCTCTATAAATTCGGCTTCTTGGTAACCTTGATCGACATCATTTGGCGAGCGATCAGCAACTCATGGTTTTCCATGATTGTCAACGGCACCCCCGACGAGTTTTTTTCAAAGCTTTCCGCGAAGTCCGTCAAGGCGACCCATTATCCTCTTCCTTATTCATCATTGCAACTAAAGTTCTAAGTCGAAATCTAATAAAGATGGTTTAATATCGAAGTTTCAGCCGCTTTCGCACAACTAGTAGATGCCCATTGATCACTCATCGCGCTTATTTAGATGACGTCCTGATCTTCTCATCTGCGGCCAAGCGATCGGTTCTTCTAATTGGAAACGTGCTCAAAAGCTACGAGCAGATTTCAGGTCAGTAAATCAACAAGCGCAAAAGCTGCATATACACTCATGACTCGGCATCACCTCTCCTTCGTAGCGAACTCAGGCAAGCATCCGGATTCTCTATCGACACTCCTCCTTTTATTTATCTTGGTTGCCACATGGCATTCGGAAGACGGAAAGCCACCATTTTTGACCCTCTCATCAACTAGATTCAGTCTCACATAGGGGGATGGCACAATCAACAACTGTCGCTTGGAGGGAAATTAGTTTTGATCAAACACGTGCTTAACTCAATCCATATTTACACATTGGCCATGTGCAACCCACCTAAGAATGTTCTCAACATCATCGAGAATATTTTCAGCAGATTTCTTTGGGGCAACTCGATTGGCTCCAGCGCAAGCGGTGGGAAAGCACCATTGCTCTGCCTATGGAAGAGGGAAGATTAGGGGTTTGCAGCTTGGCCGAAACTATCTCCTCTCTCTCCATCAAACTTTTGTGGCACTTCAGGACGAAGAATTCCCTATGGAGCAGATTCATGAGAAGCAAATACACGTCCCTCCAGCATCCCACAGTTGCTTCAGCTAATAGCAGCGCCTCCCCTGGATGGCGTAGGCTGCTCCTTGGGAGGGGGATGGGCGAGAAGTTTATTCATTTGGTACTGGAGAATGGAAACTCTGACGCCTCTCGAGAGATTTGGGTAGTTTCTGCTCCTCTTCTGACTCTGGTTCAGCAACGCAAAGGGCTCCCCATCAACCAATTCTGGTCTCCCGATAGCAGATTGATCTACCACCGGATCACAGCATACATTGGTCAACCGACTGCTTCCGCCATCACCACTTTGGGGCTTTTCATCACCGATCAGGCAGATACCTTCAGTTGGGCAGCCTCCCACAACAGTAACTTCTCCACATCTTCTACTTGGCGCTCTAGTCGATCCCTCATTCATGCATTCAAATCAAGTGGAGTATTCTTATTTGGGGAGTGTGCAAAGGTAAAATTCCAACCGACAATATCTTGATTCATCATGGTTTTTCTTTCGCTTCTAAATGTCATTGTTGCGTCGACCCGAGACAAGAATCGATCGATCACATCTTTTTCGAAGGTCAATGTGCTAGGAAGGTTTGGGAATTCTTCCAAATTTGTGCAACATTCATTGTGGGAATGGTTCACTTGCTAGCAGATTGTGACGTGGGGAGGGGGCTCCCCTAACCCCATCCTCAATATTATTGTTGCGGCGATAATTTGGGTTCTTTGGAAGAAACGAAACAAATTCAGATACGAAGAGCTGCCTTTCTCAGTCTCATCTCATCACAGAAGTAGCCAGACATATCTCTAAAGCTTTACTATCTTGTCGGCACAAGTCTTCGGAATACAGCTTGTTGTTGAGCAGGCTGCATTCTCCTCAGAGCAGCTTATAGCTATCGGTATACTTTTAGGGTTTTGTTGTTTTTTGGCTCTTGAGCCACTTCAGTCTTTGAGAGTCTAGGCTTAGGTGCACCAGTCTTGGGTCGTGCTTCTTGCACTTTTGTGACCAGCGTTGTAACATGAGTTGGGACTCCGCTTGAGATAATGATTATACTTTTGCTATATATATATATATATATATATATATATATGTGTGTGTGTGTGTGTGTGTGTGTGTGTGTAGTCGCTTCAACATCATGTGTAACATGATCTTAAATATCAATAAAAATCTTTTTTTTAACTGTAAGATAAACTTTGTATTTCTTTTTGCATTTAGAAAAAAGTTTATTTTCTCGTTAATATATATATATATATATATATATATATATATATATATATATATATATATATATATTATATTACTATATATTTTATATTATTTACATTATAGAATAGAATAGAATATATTATATTATATCTATTATATTTTGGGATGGAAACTAGAGTTTACAACCTTTCGGATAAAGAATAGAGTTGGCCAAAGAGAGCACAACAAAATACCTGTAAATAATGACTCCTTCTATGATGGAACTTGACATGTCGCTAGCCAGTGATGGATGAACAACTTCTCTTAAATGGTAATAGTCTCATTCATCCGTCACGGAATTTGTTGTTGGGAACGAGCAACAACTTAAGAGGCAGAAAATTTTGTTACTAGGTTGCCTAGGTCAGAATAAGTTCTGACCTACTCTGACCTAGCTTCAAAATTCGTTTTCACTTGAAATATCCAAAAAATCTCCCTCTCATCGTCAAGCCCAATCGTTACCCCTTCTCTTCGACGTAGGCTTCATTGACCCCTCGTCGACAAGCCCAACCATCGATTCCCTCGCCATGGAGCCCAATCGACATACCATCCTCCTTGTTGGAGCTGTGTCGAGCAAGCCACCGCCACTGTGTTCGAGCCCATGCTCAACCATGCTCCCACCGCCTATGTGTTATTTATGCAAAACATGGAATAAAATTTGTCTTGTTTCAGCAAAGAAATGTCAATGACAGATTTCGCCGCCGTTGCTAAGGGATAAAATAAGTTTATAACATATTTTTTACTTTTTAACAATGGTTTGGCAACGTAATCTGTCATCACTAGTTTTGTCATAATTACGTCAATACACTAGAGATGAATGATTCCGTCACCATCATGTCATTATATATATCATCATTCAATCACTACGCTTGTCGCAACTCTGTCGCTATTTGTGTCACATTTCCGTCGTTATGCTAGCAACAGATGTCATTCATCGATATATATGTTGTCATTTCGTCTCTAGGTTTGTCGCAAACTCCGTAGCTAATTGTGTTGCAATTCTATAGCAAATGCTAGCAAAGGATGTTTTATTCATCGCTACGCCTTCAATAGTTGTATGTCGCATATCACTCGAACGACAAATTATTTTTATGACATGGTATATATCAACAAATATTTTCTGTCGATGCTCGCTATTCGTCCTTAGCAACAGATTTCTTGGAAAAAGCAATGTTATTTTCGTCATTATTTCCTTGTGTTTGTGTAGTTGAAGATCATGCTCGGATACCATGTATAGTTGACTTAACAATAATAGACTTCACCAATGAAAAAAGCTCAATATGAGCAATCAATTCCATTCCCTTATCCTTACAAGGGTCCAACACTTCCTCCTTAAATGATGGACCTTTCTCAAGTACTCTCTCAAAGGTTAATCAAACTAAAATGCTAAGGGCAAAATATATCAGATGAGTAATTTCTCTTACAAGGATTTTATGCTGGGCTACCAGAAACATACGAATGCATCATCATTGTCCCCGTAGGAAAGCTGCTGTGCTGCAAAGCAGCACAGCATCATCATCATCTATTTCTCCATAAGGAATCTGCTGCGAGAAGTGCAATGTTGATGAAGCTTTCCAATTAATTGACAAGCTTTTACACATAGCCAACCTAAAATGTGTGTTTCGATACCCCTCAAAATTGGCATTCATATCAATAGATAATAAAGAGAGAAACGGAATCTTGTTTCTCAAGACCTAGAACTACTTGTACATTATATTTACAATTACATAAACCAGACAATAATGCCTCAAATAGGCTGTTAATCAAACCAAATAAGATGACATAAGATTCCAACTAATTTTCATGTGAGGGGGCATCGGAGCAACAAATCGGAGAACACTGGGTTTATGGGAGGACCATGCATTACCGTCATCGTACCATTCACCCGAGTTACCCAGAAACTTTGCAATATTGGGGATTACCATCTCTCTGCAATGAAGGTGAAGCAAAGGGACTTTGGATAGAACACTACCCTTCTGAACCTCCAAGCCCTCTGGTCTGCGAAGCTTGTACGGTGTTCCTGAGGAGGGCTCATAGTCTATTCGAGGCATTTGTTTCCACCGGTTGTGCACAAACCAACCATATTTGTAGTCCCCAACAATTGGGGTGCCCAGTGCTTCTGCACAGTGCACCCGAAGCTGCAAGAAATAACAAGATTAGATCTACTCCAGGAGGAAGGATCAACATCTAGAAGTACTCAGTTGAATAATTTAGTGCTTTCGAACTGACAGCATAGAAGACATAACATTTTGTGAACCTACAAGTCAGCTCAAGTGTCTTTGCCTTGGAACCAAATTACCCTGTTTACAAATGGAAATTGCATGAAATAGTTTTAAGTAATTGTTCTCCACTTGAAATTTCAAAGGGAAACAATCTCCACATTTTTGGAGAATATATATGAAAATATTACATCGTCTTCCAAGACTCATGTGAACACATACAAAGGCAAGCAAAAGAGTTAACTACCAACAATCAAATTTTGTGCAAGTATGGCACAGTTCCACAGTCAAAATTTCAAAAGCAATTTATTTCCTGCTTCCCTTCATGGCATGTCAAGAAGCCAAAGGTACATAAACAAACCATCGATGTTATGTCGAGAAGACAAAAAATACATGAACTACCAATACATGAAAAACAATGGAAGTCGCGTCGAGATTCCACCAACCCAATAACTAAAACGCTCTACTCTTTAAGGATCTATTGAATAAATTTAACTTGATAGAAGTAATAACGGATGGCAAGAGATTCACATAACAAATAAAGCAAATGCCCCGAACTTCAACATTACATATTTACCAAAAGGGTAATTTTACTATTCACTGGTAAAACAGCCCCCAAAGGTACCGGTATAAACCAGTATACCAATTATATTGGTCTGCTAGATTGTTTCCATGTCTGAAACATGGTCGACACTAGACTTTCTCTGAATTCATGTCAGATTTTGCCTGTCCATGTCAAGTTCCAAATAGTTCCTACACATAATTGATCATGCTAAACATAATTGAGAGATGAGATGAGAAAGTAATATTTCTTTCAAGCAGATCCAATCTAGAACTTTTGGAACCTTATTAATATCTAAAATAGCATAAAGACGGACTATTATTAAGAGGTAATTATCCATGATCGCTCCCACTGGGATTCGAACACCGCAAACTCGGGTCTTATGCCTCCACACTAGCCACTTGAGCTAGAGGTCATTGACTATATATATATATATATATATATATATATATATATATATATTAGAAGAATGGTCATTTTATTGATTCAACTTCAATTGCATCTCATATACAGTTTAAATCATGGTATTAACATCAAACTCGATGTTGTGCAGGATATCCCTTTGGGTTGTGCTCAAGCCTTCAAAGATCCGCTTGTTCCGCTCCTTCCAGATAAGTCATGATGTAGCCGATAATCTGATTTGAGCCGCCCTGAACCTATGTTGTGTTAAGCGTGAGGCGAGGCGGGGCGACGAGGTTGTCGCCTCGCTTAAGGGTACTTAAGCGGCGCTTAGTTAGCGACTCACTTTTTTCTCCTCCATGTAAAATACTATGTAAACACATAAATTTTAATATTTTTCCATACATTCCCTACTAGTATATGCATGAATAACAATACCAATTATCAATCATGCAAAGTAACAATATAAATACTAGAATTAAAATGCAAACTACAAGCCATACAATGCATACATACTACATAGTCATCAAAATACCATCAAACATAAAAGCTAAGTCTCTAAAGTTCCTACTTAAAGTTTTTCAACTATCCAACTATGTAAATAACAAAAGCTTCACTTCGGTTCGATTTATTAAAAAAAAAAAAGTTAAGCGAGGCACTACTAAGCGACGCCAAAGCGTGCTTAAGCGTTGATCGCTTTTCTGGAACGAAAATTCATTAAGCGAGATGTCCAAATCCTAAAACTCGCTTAAGCGAGCGCCGCTTAAGCGCACTTTTCACAATATAGCCATGAACCATTTACTCCCTTTCCATCGAAGATTATAGATTACCTCTATTTGGTTGTTCATGAATTTGTCGGTCATGCTAATAATGTGTAATGTATTACACTGTTCCTTCCATATCTCCCAAGTAAACTGACAATTAAAAAATAAATGAGTGTATGTCTCCTCGGATTGTTGGCACAGCTGACAAGCTGGATTGTTTACTTGTATACCAAATCGATCAATACAATCCATAGTGAGTAGCCTCCCACGAAGTGCTTTTAACATATGTAGCTGCATCTTCATTGATAATTTAAATATCCAGATGAATTCTCCATGTGCTATCAGTGGGGACCGTGGCCTGACGTGTTCGAATGCTTGCTGGAAATCAAACTCCCCATTTGATGTTGCATCCCAATACCACATATACATCTCCCTACTAGAGTCAAATATCAATATCGTTGATGAGAGCTGCAAATTGCCGTCCCATAGGATGTCCCATAAGCTGCCATTTTCCGTCCCAGAAAATCGAACTAACTGGTTCTTCTCTGTCCGTCAGAATAAAAGTTTCCCACCCCACTCGTTCAACGATGCTCCTGTGATCAAGCCACGTGTCTTTCCAGAGTTGAGTGTTCCTCCCTTTGCCAAATCTACGTGATATAAGCGGCTGGATAGTGGCTCTGGTCCGTAAAATTGTCTTGTAAGTGACAGAAAAAATATTATTCATCTGTTGGCACCAGAAATTTGACCCATTCAGATAATTGTCTTGCATCCACCTTGCCTATAACGAACCGTCCTGCAAAAACTTCCATGTGAGGCGAATATCCGTCACTTCCCGAATGGTGAATAATGATCGTAAGCCTACTCCTCCTCCCTCAGCTTTGGGTCGACACATCCTTCCATTCTATGGTGTGGATTCCTCCATGCCACACGAAATTAGCACATAATCTCTCTACTTTTCGGATGATAGCTGATGGCAGCATAATGGTCTATAACCAAAACAGTGATATCGAAGTAATGACCGATATGACAAGCTCAATTCTGCCACCAAATGATAGGATCTGGCCTTGCTAACCATCGTTGAACATATTCCACCATACTATGGCACTCCTGTGCACGAGCATAATTTATCGTCAAAGGGAGTTCCAAGTACTTCATTGACAAGATACCTCGTTCTATTTGTAGAATATTCTTCAGGTTGTCTTAATCATGACAATGGAGGTTGAAGTAAATTTTGCACTTCTCCTTATTCAGATGTAAGTTCTCCAAATTCAGTCAAATCCGACCCATTGATTGAAGTCCCCTATTTGAGGGAACCAAAAATATTAACAAGTCATCAGCATAAATAAGATAAGAAACGATAGGTTTCACTTGTCTATATAGCGGGATGATGTTTTTGCAATAAGTTGCCACGTCCATCAAACATGTAAAATATTACATAACCAAGGTGAATAAATACATCAACAATGGATCACCTTGTCGAAGTCCTCTATTACTGGAGAAAAACCCATGGGGTTGCCCCTTGATCAGTACTGAGAATGATGGAGTCGCAATACACTCGTGTATCCTGGCCACCCATATGTTGTCAAAACCCATTGCCCGCATAATCTGGCACACAAATTCTCGATTGACCGTCTCATATGCTTTTCGCAAGTCCAGTTTGATGCATGCTTTGCGGCCACCCACTTTGTTGAAATTGTGGACCATCTCATGAGCCAAGAGACTATTCTCCGCTATCGAGCGACCTTTAATAAATGTCGCTTGATTTTGGGAGATGAGCCCCTGCATGATACTCTCCATCCGCCGACACATTATTGATGCTATGATTTTATACAGGAAGTTGCAACATGAAATAGGTCGGAAATCAGCCAGCGATGTAGTCCCTTCTTTTTCGGGATGAGTGAGAAAAGTGTGATCGATTTCCCGAAGGAGTCGCCCGTTGTCAAAGAAGTCCTGGACAATGTATAATATCTCATAATTAATTACGTCCCAATGGAAGTTAAAATACTTACTATTGAACCTATCTGGGTCAGGAGCTTTATTGGGATATGCCTGCTTGACCATACTCTCGATCTCCTCCATGCTCACTGGTATACGGAGCTACCTGTTACCTTCTTCTGACACCAGTCTCTTGCAAATAAGCTCACGGAACTCCGATTTATAGTTATTCTGATTAAATAGCTGCTGGTAATACCGAACCGCTTCTACTTGGATGTCCTCAGCTGCTGCAACCTTACGGCCCTGGGGATCAATAAGCTTGCTGACATTGTTCTATGATGACGGGTACGAATGATGTCATAAAAGAATTTGGAACACCTGTCCCCGTCCTTTAGCCAAGAGCATTTAGCTCATTGAGCTAGTTGGACTTCTTTCTGAAGGGATAAGTCGCAAACCTCCTCTTGCAACTGTCTTTCCTTAATAGCTAGGAGTGGATCTTGTGGTAACGCTTGCAGCCGTTCTTGTATGCATCAGAGCTCATCCTCCTTGTGTCAAACCCGGTCAGGGTCGAGACCTATTCCAACGCCTTAAAATGAGCTTAGTCGCCTTCAACCGCTATACAAAGCGGTACTGCCTATCATGGGTATATATCTAATTAATTGTACATATGTAGTACATGTATCCTTATTTTCTAAAACTTGTGGTATTCGGAAGTTGGAATTGGAGTTCTTATCATGGAAGTACTAGACTCCCTGTCTATGCAACGTAGCTGGTCAGTATAACCTCACTAAGTATACAAGTACACAACTACTTAAATAACATTAATGAAAACCTAAAATAGTTTAAGCACTAATTACCGATCACTATTATATAAAATATAGAGTTAATACATTATTAATTGTACCCAAAGATATTGCACCAGTATATTGCAGATATACCAGTTGGGCCGATTGACCCACAATTATTTAAAAGAAAGTATCTTGTCAATACCAGTTTTAACAGTATTGGAAGGAGGCGGTAATATCGGCTATATAGCCATTATATACTGGCTGCATTAACAACACTGCAAAGAGGAGAAACAAGATTGAACCCAAAGCCAATTCAGTTCATGACTTCAATAATGCAAATTGGAAGACAAAAGAATAATTTACCTGATGCTTCCTGCCAGTAAGCGGACGTAGCTCAACCCATGAGCATCCATTGATGGTAGGGCCCAGCACCCGATATTCAGTTACAGCCTCTTGAGAACCATCTATGCCCGAAGGATGAGCCAGAATGACTCTTTCCATCTTCCCATCGTCAAGATAAATCTAAGGTAAAATCCATGTAAAGTAGATCAGATAAACGAGATTAGAGATGTCTTGTTTTAGGGAGAGTCACTAATGAGAATCTATAACAAATTTTCCTAACAAGAATTAAAGTTACTCCCATAGGAAATGTGGATATAAATTATCTAAGATGATTAGAATAATTCGTTACTTAAATCTAATTACATGTTTATAAATAATGTGGATCGTTTATCTAATTGGGTCATATTCATAATTAGAAAAATCATAATGGACTATTCATTGTGTCATGTAAAAAGAGATGTTACTTTTAAAGAATATGAATGAACTATATAGTTCACAATGTTGGGTTTGCTTCTCGCATAAGCTTAAGGTTTACAAGTTTGGTCACAGTATATATAGGAACATAGATAAGTTTAATATAGCAACAATAACAACAAAGTCTTATCCCAAATTTTTGGGGTTGGTTGTATGAATCTTTTTCTTCCATTGAGTTGTGTTAAGGGCCATGTCCTCTCTAACACTAACAAAAAACATATTTTTTAAAACCTCAATCCATGTTCCCCTTGGGCCTATTTCTAGTCCCAATAGCTTAAACTATATCTTATACTCCTCCTTACAGAGTATTTATTGGTCTATGATGCACATATCCAAACCACCTAAGATGATATTCTCTCATCTTGCCCTCACCTCTAACTTCCCTTGAATACGGTTTTTTTTTTATATCCTATTTTCAGTGTATTGCCACTCATCCATCTTAAGATTCTCATTTCTGCTACACTAATTTTTTAGATATATTTTTTAATTGCCCCACACACTGATCCATAAAGTATTGATGGCCTTATAGAGGTCTTACATAACTTTCTTGTCAAATTCAAGGGTATCTTCCGATCACAAAGTACTATAGAAGAACTCCATTTCAACCATCATGCCTTAATTCTATGCATGACATCCTTCTCAATCTCTCTGTCACTTCTCAATCTCTCTGTCATGATGAATGGCACTTATAAAAGTTTACTGCATATAAGATAATTAGTGGGACAATGAGGCATAGATATATGAATTGGTCGTGGACAAAAATAAGGGGATTCTCTTTTACTCATAATGGCCAAGTTCAATGTCATGTGTCGTAAATCAATAGTGCTTTGGTTCCCACTGTGTTTCCCGACAGACAAGATGGCATTCATTATCAGTTGAATGCATACACAATCATCAACACAGATCTTACCAAGGCTTCAGATAAACCGTAACATTCAGCACAATATTGCTTAAAAGATGGAAGGTTGCCTCCTTACTGTAACTTACAAATGGAGTGTACTATCCTAGGAATATTTACGGAGATGAACCTGTAAATTGAAACCGGAAAAACCAGTTTTGGATGTTTCCTTGGGTGGCGATGAAGGAATATATGCATGCATGGTTATTAAGCAACGAATCAGACTCATTGTGGGACGAGTAAAGGAATTCTCAACCATTGACACCACTTGCAGATAGTTTAATAATGCCTTGAAATATGTTCTCCATCTTCTAGTGCATGGAACAGTGTATTTTGGTGTTAAACATACTTGTACTTGCGAACAGATCATCTCCCTTTGGTGTGATGAACATCACGTTGCCTGTCATGCATTTTGTAAATTTGCACCTTTCATTGTTCCATCAAGAAGCATCCAATAAGATATTGCAGATAAGGCTCCAAGTCGAATTACTACATTTTCATTCTGTTGTTGGTTTCGTTGACAGTCAAGCCACTCCTCACTTTGATGCTAAGAAACACTTCTAGGTCGAACATCTCACCTTTTCCTTGTGTCAACGCAAATAATATCAGTTAGACCCCTCCAAGAACTTACTTGGTTAAGATTAACATCAACCGCCAACAGGACAATCCAAAATCAACTTTTAATTATTGGAGTCATTGCTAGAAATCATAAGGATGATGTGATTGTTTTAGCTACTACCATGTTTCACCCGTTTGACTTAAGAGGAAGAAGAGACGAGCGTTCGACTTAGTTGATTAACAAGAATGCAAATGAATAGCACGACCATCATAGAAAGCAACTCGATATTGGTTGTGTTAAGAGTTATTTTATTTTGTTATTTATCATATGAGGGTATAATAGTAATTGTGGGTGTATTGCATATCAATATAAATAGACATGAGATGCAACATAGGGTTTAAGGCCTTTGCAATCTCCTTTCTCATATTCTCTCTTCTCCTTTTTTTTCTTCTCTTCTCCATCTCCAAACTTCACTTGGTATCAGAGCAAGTATTTGAAAGTACTGTACATCCCATCCTTTTTCATATTCTCTCTTCTCTTACTTTTTTTCGGCTGTTTTTGGTCTACTTTTCATGATTCGATGTTCGTCGTTCGTTGTTCGTCGTCGTTCGTGGTTCGTTTATGAGATCTAGGGTTTCTACATATCTCCGTTGGTTATTCGTCGTCGGTTGAGATTCGTTGTGAGATCTAGGTTTTCAAAGAAAACGTCTTTCTGTTGTATCTGCAAGTATGGTGGGGACCGAATCTTCTAACGAGGTTAATAGTGGTGGTGGTGGCGGAGGTAGTTCTCCTTTTACTGTTATTCATAATGATGAATTGGAAAAGTCGATTACAGCGGTGAAACTCAATGGTGCGAACTACCTTGCCTGGTCCAAATCTATCAAAGTGGTGTTAAGGGCGAAGAAGAAGTTGAAGCTTTTGACGGAAGAACCCCCGCCTGAAACTTCCGCTGAGTATGAAGATTGGATGAGTGCAGATGCATATGTTATGTCGTGGTTGTGGCATAGTATGGAACCACATATCGCTGCTAATGTTCAGTGGTGTGAATCAAGCAAACAGATTTGGACATCTCTGAAAGAATCATATTTGCAGAAGCGAAACGTTGTCCGTATCTATGAGTTGTACGAGTTATTGTTTAATACAAAGCAAAATGGGAAGCCTGTGAATGAATATCTGGCTTCCAAGAAGGCTTTGTGGGAGGAACTGCTTCAATATCATCATGTTACTACTGATTTGAAGGAAGCACGAAGACAGAAGGAAGAGTTTCATGTTTCACTTATTCTAGCCAGCTTGGATCCTGCGCTCGAACCTTATAAAGCTCAAATCCTTGCTGGAGAGCAGTTACCTACGGTGGCAGATACTTTCTCCCGTCTCAATCGTTCCTTTCTGGGACAGAGTTCTGTGGTGCTGAGTACTGACTCTTCTGCCCTAGTTTCTACTGCTGTTGATCATGGTGGTGGACGTGGTAGTGGACATGGCGGTAGAGATGGTGGTCGTAGTTTTGGTCGAGAAGGAGGCCGTGGTGGTAGAGACAATGGTCGTCGTGGTGGCCGCGGTGGTGGTGGTGGCCGCGGTGGTGGTGGTCGTGGTCAACCACGGAAGTGTAACTATTATGGAATGCTCGGTCATGTGGAAGACTATTGTTGGGACAAGTGGGGCAAACCAGAATATGCACATCAAGTGCATGATAAAAATATGCAGTCTCATGTCACAACTTCTGCTCCCAGAGATGATACTTCGGGTTACAATCAGACTTCAACGTCCAATACCTCATCTCCATTTGAACAGATCCTTCAAAAGTTGAACGCGCTTGCTAGTACCACTTCCCAACCTACTGCAACCATGGCACATATAGGTAATCCTGCTTTTGTGGCAACCCAGTCACCATCCACCTCTTGGGTCATCGACTCAGGAGCAAGCTCTCACATGTCTGGTATAACATCTCTTTCATAATCGTAGTTCCATGAAACATAATATTATCTTGGCTGATGGGTCTACTCGTCCTGTGCTTGGAAAATGTGTCATTCATCCTACTCAATCACTATCATTATTTGATTCATTATATGTGCCTAATTTTTCATTTAATTTGTTATCTGTGAGCCAGTTAACCAAATTTCTTTAATGTTCTGTGACATTTTCTCCCACTTCGTGTGTTTTTCAGGACCTCAGGACGAAGAAGATGATTGATTCGGGATATGAAAAAGATGGACTGTACTACTTGGATCTACCTCGAAAGGCCTTCACTTCTGTTTCTTCTCCGTTGCAGTGGCATTATCATTTGGGACATCCGTCTTTGGCTAAGTTGCGTCAAGTTATTCCTAGTTTGAGTCATGTTCTAGTATTGAATGTAAGGCTTGTCAGTTAGGCAAGCATCACCGTAGTTCCTTCCCTCGTCGTAGTGAGAGTCATCAATTAGAATCTTTTGATCTTATTCATTCTGATATTTGGGGTCCATCTAGAGTCAAAAGTCCGAAAGAATTTCAGTATTTTGTTATTTTTATTGATGATTATTCCAGAATGAGTTGGTGTTATTTGTAAGCCCCCTGATTTTCAGAATTTTAAATTTGGATTTTCCCCAATTTCTCTGATGTTTTTGGGAATTGAAACCCTAGGCCTTTGGCAATTTAAGGATTTTTAATTTCGGTTAATTAATATTAAAATATTATGAAAATAATATTTTATGGTGTAAAATAGAAAACCGGACATAGGGTAATTTTCGGTGAATTTATTGGACTCCGGAATCATTTTTAAAGCCCTAGAAACCAATTTAGAATTTAACCGAATTAAATCCGTGTGACGCCCGACATCCCCAGGAGAGCCGAAGCCCAGCCCAAGGAGCGTTGACCCGTTGACCCAGCCCGAATCCTAGGTCTAACCCTAGTCCAATTTCTGTAATGTATAAATACCTATTTTTCCTAAGTTTTCTCTACAAAGAAAAAGAAAAGAAAAAAAAAAAAAAAAAGATCCCCAAATTCTAAAATCCCTAATCCCTAATCCCTAATTACTAACCCTAACCCTAACCTAACCCTAGCCCAGCCGCTCCTCAGCCGATCCCCGGCCGACTCCGGCGCCGCTCCCCCGCGACCTCCTTCCCGCGGCCACGTCGACCCCCTTCCCCGACTTCATCCACCCATCTCCACCGTCCCAACTCCCCTCGTCGGAACCCTAGCCGCCCTCACCTCGAATCCCGAAGCCTAGCCGCTGCTCCTCCGCCGTCCTAGAGCCCCTCGACAGCCGACAGCCGACCGCCCTCGCCACTCCGCCACGTGCACCGACAGCCGTCGACTTCTTCCTCCGCCACCCAGGTCGACGACCCCGCCTCCTTCAGAGCTCCGCCTCCCCTTCTGTGCAGCACCGACGCTGTCTCCACCCGCGACCGGCCGACTCCCAGCCATCAACAGCAGCAGCTCCGCCCAGCCGCGCCGTCCTCCTCCCGAGCAGCCACCCCCGGCCGCCCCAAGCCAAGCCACCCTCCGACGAGCTCCGGACAGCAGCACCGAGCCCTAGCCCTAACCCTAGCCTGGACTCAGCAGCGGAAACGGACACCGCCTGGACGCAGGACACGAAGCAGGACACTCGGACACGATTCGGACACAGAATTCTCAGTGTTACGGAGCCCAGTTCAGGTATCCGTAACTTTTTGCTCGTAGCTCGGATTTCAATTCCGTAAATTGTATCACGTAGCCTGTATAACCCTCTCGGTGCCCGGACAAACCGCTCGGGGCATCGCGTCCTGTGGTGATCGCACACAGCGATCCAAAAACAGGAAAACCAACGCCCTGTTTCACCCCGGAACTGAGTACGCCCCGCCAAACGGGACGACTTGGTCGCACGCGGTCTTTACCGAATCGTGCGCGACGTTGATACGGTCGTGTGGGATTTCGCAGAAGTCGATTCGGATGTGCGTGCACACCGGAATCAACGCGTATCCGCCGACACTGCCCCGTATCTGTCGGTTCTGGAACACGCTGTAACTTTGTGTACACACGTCGGATCGAGACGAAACTTGCGCCATCGGACTCGTAGCAATACGCTGGTCCTGTGACCCAAGTTTGGTTCGATTCTGAGAACGTTGGCAAAATCGCGTATCGTGGGCCCCAGCGGCTCCACTTGACAGGCGATTTTGTGACCGGCTCATCGGAATCCAATTCTGGAAGTTCCGTTGGGTTCGTATCATCGTTCCTGACTTGTTGACACTGAGTTGGAGTAATTTGGAGACCTTTGACCCTGACGCGCTTTTCGGTGCAAAGTGGCCCACATGTGGACCCCGCTTTGGCCCGAAAATGTCGTTTTTGCTCTTGTGTCCAAATTGGACTCAAGGACAGGCGTTTCTAGCTATTTGATAGTTTCTGAATCTAATGGTGATGTTTATTTCAGCAACCGGAGTAGTACCTGCAGATCACACTGAGATCAGAGCTACAGTTGGAGCCAGGACCCCAGGCAAGTGTACCTTGCCAAACTCTGCAGTATTGTTACATATTTCCTTGCTTCATTTATATTGCTGTGCATGCTTAACCTAGGACCGTGTGACGTACTTAGCGTCCGATTATTAGTCGGGTGCCAACACTGTACGCGGTGTTGAGTACGGTCATCTAGAGATGGACATTCGTGACACTATATATTCTCGTACTGGTCTTACTAAGTACACTTTGACCCAGGACACTTGACACTACTCATGAGACAGGATCTTCCCGAGATATTCGTGGTGATTCTGTATAGGATACAGGACATGGACATTATATTCCTAGATATAGTATGACTTGTTGCATTAGATATGATCCCGCTTGACATGAACATGAGACGTTATGGTCATGAGAGGCGTGGTTACATTGGGTGGGGAGAGACACACAGGCTACAGGCTGTTTCATATATCTATCTACTACTATTGTGAGGCCTCAGACTCTCGTAGCAGAGCTAGGCACATTACGTGTTTATTACCGCTACCGGCTCCCCGACACAGAGCTTGTAGTGGCTTCGGCCTGAGCACTAGTGATGCTCTCACTTGCATTTTCACATAGATGGTTATATAGCTTACCCTATTTATTGCATCTTCTGCTGCACTGCATTTATTTTGGCTTGTATTTTCTGTACCTTGCTGTCCCCTGAGGACCTGGATCCGGACTTTTGTCCCCAGGACTAGCAGAGGAGATCCACTTAGAGTTATAGAGTACATGAGCTTTATCAGGAGCAGAAGCAGGAACAGGAGCAGATACAGGAGCTGTACCGACATCTGAGGACGAGTTCATACCCGAGGACTTCTCCTGAGTATTGGCGTGAGATTTTCTTTTATTTCTGTTTCTAGTTATTCTCTTTCCAGTCTATTTCATTTGATGTATCAGACATGTTCTCGGATTGTTCTCCGAGACACTTTTTATTGTGATTTGTCAGTTTATTTATTTACATTATCCTGGCATTTGATCTGTGATTATCTGTTGTGGATGAGATTAGTATAGACTGTGACTCATATCATTGGACCTACTTATTGTTGTATTACAGCTTAAGCATGTCCCGATGGATCCATTAAATTGGGGTTGTCCATCGGTGTGTGCTGCTGGCCATTGCCACGCGTCCGGTCCGTCGATATTTTGGGATTGGGGCGTGACATTATTTAATGAAAGAAAGATCTGAGTTTCCAAATGTGTTATCTGCTTTTTATAATGAAGTCTATGTTCAGTTTGATAAACGTATCAAAATTTTGCGTTCTGATAATGCTTTGGAGTATACTCAATCTTCTGTGAACAGTTTCTGTGTTGATCGTGGTATGATTCATCAAACCAGTTGTGTCCACACCTCTCAACAAAATGGTATAGCCGAACGCAAACATCGACACATTTTAGATGTGGCTCGAACTCTCATGTTCAATATGCATGTCCCTAAACAGTACTGGGCAGATGCCGTTCTTATTGCATGTTATCTAATTAATCGCATGCCATCATCTGTATTAAATAACAAAGTTCCATTTACC
This sequence comes from Iris macrosiphon, assembly GCA_036927795.1. Taxonomy (NCBI): domain Eukaryota; kingdom Viridiplantae; phylum Streptophyta; class Magnoliopsida; order Asparagales; family Iridaceae; genus Iris; species Iris macrosiphon. The sequence goes on from JAYESA010000004.1 coordinate 98,444,535, forward strand.
ATATTACATACAGATGTCGCACCTTTTTCCTTATCTCCTCGAGTGTTTGGGTGTGTCGCTTTTATTCATAACTTAGAACCTAATCGAGATAAGTTGGCTCCTAGATCTCTGAAGTGTGTCTTTCTTGGTTATCCCCGTACTCAAAAAGGTTATCGTTGTTACAGTCCACAGTCACGCAAATATTATGTCAGTGCAGATATTACATTCTTTGAGTCTACCCCTTTCTTTCCTTCAGAAGACCGTTGTATTCCTTTTACAATAGATTTGATATCTTCCATACCACTTCCGGTCATTCCTGAATCAATTTCAGTCTCCATTCCCATTTACAGGTTTATCAGAGATCCAAGGACAGGCCAGTGGTTCTGCAGAATTCAGCCCTCAATCAATCATCTTTCGTGTCTGAGGTTTCTGCTCCCATCACCACGGATTAAGATAATCTTTCTATTTTTCTCAGAAAAAGAAAACGCATTTGTACCACAAAAAATAAGTACCCCATTTCTAACTATATTTCATTACATCGTGCTTCATCATCTTTTCATGCATTTGCTGTTTCATTGTCTTCTATTTCCATTTCCAAAACTTACAAGCAAGCTGTGTCATCTTCTGGTTGAAAAAGTGCAATGGATGAGAAGATGTATGCTTACATCAAAATCAGACTTAGGAGCTTACATCACTTCCTGTTGGAAAGCAGACAGTGGTTGTAGATGGGTGTACACTGTTAAGTATCACCCCGATGGTTCTGTTGAGCGCCTCAAGGCACGGTTGGTTGTCAAAGGATATACTCAAATATATGGTGTGGATTATATGGAGACTCTCTCTAGTGGCTCGGCTGAATTCAGTTCGGATTCTTATTTCTGTGACGGTTAATCACCAATGGCCTATATATCAGCTGGACATAAAGAATACTTTCTTGCATGGTGACTTATAAGAGGAGGTTTATATGGATCAACCACCGGGATATATTGTAGCAGGAAATGAAAAACTCGTATGTCGATTGAAGAAAGCATTATATGGACTGAAACAGTCACATCGTGCTTGGTTTGACAAGTTCAATTCAGTTCTCATTCAGTATGACTTTCGGCACACCACATCAGATCATTCAGTATTTTGCCATTCTTCCTCAGCAGATATTATCGTGTTGATTGTTTATGTTGATGATATCATTATATCTGGGAGTGATCATGCTGGGATTGTGGACTTGAAGGCCTACCTTAGTCGTCAGTTTCATACTAAGGATTTGGTTCTTCTTCGATATTTTCTTGGAATCGAGGTTGCTCGATCTAAGAAGGGTGTGTATCTGTCACAACGCAAGTATGTTCTAAACTTGCTCTCCGAGACTGGGATGTTGGAGTGTCGGCCAGTTGAGACTCTTATGGATTATCATGACAAGCTTGATGCTGACATGGGAGAGTTATTTGAGGATGTTGGATATTATAGACGTTTGGTTGGCAAACTTATATATCTTACTGTTACTCGACCAGACATCACATATGCAGTTGGAGTAGTTAGTCAGTTTATGCATGCCCCTCGGCAACCACATTGGGAGGCTATCTCTCGCATTCTTCGATACTTGAAGGATGCACCTGGAAAGAGTTTATTGTACAAACCTTCCCAGTTGCTTACAGTGACTGGGTTCAGTGATGTTGATTGGGCAGACAGTCGCAGTGATAGGAGGTCAACTTCTGGCTATTGTACGTTTGTGGGTGGCAATCTTGTCACGTGGCGTAGTAAGAAGCAGAATATTGTGGCTCGTTCTAGTGCAGAGGCCGAGTACCGTGCGATGGCTCATACAACTTCTGAGATGATGTAGGTGCAGTCTCTTCTTCATGAAATGGAAATTATGATTCCTATTCCGATGGAGATGTATTGTGATAATCAGTCGACAATGTTTATCGCAAGTAATCCGGTGTTTCATGAGTGCACGAAGCATATCGAGGTGGATTGTCATTTTGTTCGTGATTTGTTGCTGAAGAAACAGATTGTCACTCCTTATGTTCGGTCAGAGGATCAATTAGGTGATATCCTCACCAAACCACTTGCTCGTGGTCCATTTTCTGATTTATGTAGCAAGCTGGACATGTCTGATCTATATGCTCCTGTTGAGGGAGGGTGTTAAGAGTTATTTTATTTTGTTATTTATCATATGAGGGGATAATAGTAATTGTGGATGTATTGCATATCAATATAAATAGACATGAGATGCAACCTAGGGTTTAAGGCCCTTGCAATCTCCTTTCTCATATTCTCTCTTCTCCTACTTTTTTTCCTTCTCTTCTTCATCTCCAAACTTCACTAGTTGTAAATTGGGTCCTAAACTAACTCTCCACCCTACTGTGTCATTCGTCGCACATTATTATGGAGTATTGTCACCCCTAATATTCACATGCATGCATCTCTGATTCTCCCACTCCTTTGCTCTACCGTGATGCCCAAGTAATCACAACTTACCATCATTTCGTAGTAGAAAACAACAACAATGACAAAAAAACAACAATGAAGTCTTTATTCATGGTAAAGGTGAACCTTTAAGAAGACTGGCCTATGAATGGAAAGCTGAATTACTCAAAAGTGTCTATTTGAGGATCCAGCGTGTCCCAAGTCCCAACATGTGGGAGCCACAGAAAGATGATCGTGAATTATCAGGCTTCATGTTTAGTAGAGGTCAGTTAAACATTCTTCGTAATTGTTCTCAACTTTGATACCATTAATACACCACAATTTGGTTAATATCAATGTATTGCAACTTCTTTTTGGAATTGATCACGGTAAATTTCATAACTGCAGTTGGTGTATGAGTAATAAATTACATTATAAAGAAGAAGCTGGAGGTACCTTTGAAAGTGGAGCAGAAATAATGCCCTGCTTTTCTCTGGGAGAACCAATAACCAATGCCCAATACCTCTGCATTGTTGCTTCACAAGCATCATCCCAAACCTATGAAGTTGGTTAGTACACGAACTATCTTATATAGAAATGTATGATTTTCCATCTCTCATGGAAGAGATTATTTCCCAGTCGGAGATAAGCAGAGGATGACACTAATAATTACTCTACGACAATTACCATGGGTATTAGTAATTTTTTGATGCAACAGTTTCTTAGCTAAAATATTATTATTTTTATAGACAAAAGTAATTTGGTCACCAACTTTCCTGCCTAAAAAATATCATTATTTATGGTGAAAGAAGGGATCATAATGCAAACGGTTAATATTGTAACCGGTTGTTTGTAATATCTTAAGTTGCTCAGTGTATCATGGTAGGTGGTTGTAAGCATGTATAAGACTCATGATCTATCTTAGTGACAATAGTTTTAATAAACAAATTCCATCTTTCAAAGATTCTTCTTCAGCCTTTAGACTCTTTAGGGAATCAAGCACAACTCAAGGTGCTACTTCTTCTCTTCTATTGATCACCACGTATACTTTTCCTAATTATTCGTAATTCAAGTTTTAATTTTATCTTGTTTTTGCTAAAATATGAAAATGTTTATATTCAGAGTAATTATTATTCTAAAGGTCCCAGAAGAAAATATTAATTGCCATAAATATTTATGACTTATTGATTAGGCGAACAACCTACTAATTTATATTTGATTCTGATTATTTATTTATTTTTGTTTTATTTATTTATTTTTTGGAAGGTCATGTGGTCTTAATGGAGTGTGTCACCGGCAGGGAGCTCTTCGAGCAGATCTACAACACCGAGGTGTGTTATTTTTTGTAAAATTTTGTCGTTATTTTGTTGTAATTATGGAACAGTTAATGATGTTCGTTAATCAAATTTTAGGTGGGATATTTCTTCTGGCAGCTGATTTCACCAACTCGATTCTCTCAATAATTCGATAATTTTTCTAGATTTGAATTTGATTATTTATTTATTTATTTTCGTTCTTTTTTTGAATTTAGGTGGACGAAAATGTGGCGAGAGAGATCATCAACACAGATCATCCCAACATCATCCACTTTAAAGAGGTCGGAATTTTTGAATCTCTGAAGAAAAGATGATGTAAAATTTACATCTTTTTGTGATATTTTTGGTTGATATTTTTGTTTTGGAAGGTTGTGATAACGTCGACGCATCTGATGATCGTGATGGGGTACCCAGCCGGCGGGGACCTCTTCGAGCAGATCTGTAATGCAAGGATATTCAGCGAAGACGATTTTTTTTTTTTTTTTTTGGGTAAAATTTTGATATAATAATGAAATTGTTAATAATGTTTGTTGTGCAAAATTTGGACGAGATATTTCTTCAACAGTTGATTTCGTAGTCGGTCATTCTGGTAATTCATTGAATTAAGGAAGAATGTTATATAGGAAAAAAAAACCCTTGAGAATTGTAATAATTTGAGTTTTTGTGTGCATATTTTAGGAAATTTGTTATTGAAATAAAAAAATGCTTTGCACACGCAGCGCATGTGCCCGACCACTAGTATACATTAATAAATTTCCGTTTGTTTTACATATGTAAATCCACAAATAAGAGAGGAGCATAACAAATAAAATAATACCATGAAGCATTTTTTTTTCTCATACTGGGTTGTCTACTGTAAAGGGTTAAGAATTATTAACAAGTTCACTGATTTTCACTAAATATATACCAGTTTCTAGTACTACAGCCACTTTGTATGCACTAAGATATAGCATGTTCAGCAGAGCTAATTAACTGCATCAACTTAGATATTATACTTGGTTCTTCTTTATAGAAGAAACTAGAAATATCAAGTTCAGTTAAAAATAACAGTTAAACAGGTCATGACTAAGAAATCACTGTTAATTCTTAACCTTTCAGCTACTATCCTTAATAATTGGTCTTAATTTAGTGACTGAGATGGCACTTCTCTTAGATACCTGAGCAGATGACTTGGCGAGATTTACATTACTAAACAGCCAATGAAGACGAGCAATGCTTTCCTTTCTCCTCCCCATTAAAAGTAAGCCGCTGCTTTCTCTATCAAGCCGATGCACCTGCCATCAAAATGACTTAAAAGATAATAGAATGCATAGAAAACTTTAATTAAAAGTTCAATTTTCTGCAATAAATACTCCTCAAATTGTTCTTCTATGCAGTCGTTACTAAAAGATTGAAAATACACTGCAAGAAATTGATGAGAACTATTTTGCTAAGGGTTCCCAGACATGCTAGGCGCTGACCTCCTATCATGCAAGAGTAGCGATGGCAGCAGTCCCAAGTTAAACAACAAATCCCTAAGTTATGAAAATTTCCAATGTAATCATGATACATGGTCACATGTGTTAGTGTTATGCCCACAAGCCAACCCATTTGTGTAATATGGATCATGTATATAGACTTTTGATTCTTGTATGATATTAATGGATGTCTTCACATTCCTATGGCACTTTTACTTATCATAATATCTTGTCAATGCTGAAAAAGTCAAATTTAGTCATGAGTATAAGTCAAAGTGCAATGCATGATTACACCATATGATAATTTTAACTTTGTGTTTTGTAACGATTAAACTAAAGTGTTCCTGGTCGTAGGAGTATCCAATTGGGTATTGCTTGATTCCAGTTTAGAGTTTAGACACGTTAACGACTTGTTTTGATAGCTAGAATCATATGCTATGGAAATGAGATGTTAGATCAAGCATGTTAGGTATCCATTAGAGAATGGATGACCGACCCTGACTTGAGTTAGATCCTACGTAGTACTTTACTTAATTGCCAAGTAGGTACTCTAAAGTTGCAGTCTGTAACATTTCCTTAGACTTGAGACACCACAGTTGTCTTGTGCATTCGACCTTGTACTTTGATATCACTTAATTAATCCAAAAACTTAGACCAAAGGTAGGTGTGTATTGGGTATAATAGTCGGGGTGTATGGAGGCAGGTGAGTTGCAGAATATATGACCTATCACTCCGTTGAAGGGTTTGAATCTCTTCTGGTCGTATCACCAGATCATTTGGGTTAAATTTCTCGGCCGAGGCACCATGAAATATATTAAAGGTGTTTTTATAATGGTCATCAAGCCATAACCAAATGGACACGTTGAAAATTATTTATACTATTGAGTTTGACCACATACTATGCTCGTTACAGTATCGAATACAAGACATTACAGACATAGAGGAACAATTGTTATATATATAAAGCCGCAATATTTTGGTTCTTTTTTGTCTTAGTTGCATTGCTACCTACATTCGAATAGGTTGGGGAGTCATGACATGTTCATAGTTGTCACTCATTACTTGTAGAGAATCTGGATAAATTCACTAGGGTTAAGTCTATGAGTGGGTAACCGACACAGTTCAGTTTTGTGTCTGCAGCCCACTCCGCATAGTGCTTTTGGGTATTATATTATTTGTATGTTTGAGAAATTACAAATAAACCTATATAAGAATTAGTTAAGTTGATAAATGAGCTAGCACTCTTTGTCACTTAATTAAGTTCATCCTTATTATGTCTCAAATGGGCCTTATGGTTATAATGGCATATGGGCTTTATTCATAATTTGGATTATGAAGCCCACATGAAATTTTCATATAAGACAAAAGGAGAAATAGTGCATCTCATGTGAATGAATGCAATGACAACTGTCCTTTATTAAGTAGCTTTAATTCATATTGAATTGTGAAGCCCACATTGAATTTCAATGGAACTCTTTCTCCTCTTTTTTGCATTCATACTTTGACAAAGTAAGAAAGAGAGCAAGAGATGCTCCAAAGAGTAAAAAAAAAAAGGGTCATTCCAACTATTCCATGAGAGTAAGAGTTACTCCAATATGAGGAAGAGAAGAAAAAAAAAGGAGAGCTGAAGCTCGGGTGTGAACATCATCGAAGGCACCTTACCTAGGCATTCTTGGAGCGAGACACACGACCCATACATAGGTTGTAGGTAACTCTTGTAACTTATGTGATGTTGTAATGACATATCTAGTGTTCCGATCAAGGTAGATCTTTGGTGTAACTGGCAAATGCCAAAAAGAAATTGTGCAGCATATAGCCGGATTTCCTAACAACATGAGCACAAAGAAGCCTCAAAAGTAGTCGTCTTTCAGTTGATCACTAGTAGAACTTGTGTTGATCTTTCTTTGGATCAAATGTGGTTACCATGTTCCATAATCAAGCCAAGTAAGGGAAGTCAAAAAAGGTAGATCATCCTACTTACGAAACAATCTTTGAGGTTATATGGAAAGCCTCCTTGCTCATAATTGCTTTTGTAAAAAAAAAATTGCAACAGCTCATAAAGAACACCACAAATCCAATGAAAAAAAAAAGAAATTAGTTGATTCTGCCTAAGAGCTTTTACAACAACCATGAGCCTTGCTGTATGTCCACCCCATATTGAAGGGAGAAGTCTTAGAATAAGGAGATGATAACTGGAAATGACAAAATGCCTTTGTCCATATCGTCCAGCCATTATCTAATTTGGGAAAGATCAAGCTCCTGCAGACTTCTTATGGTTGTGACGATGTTTGGAGATAGAATAGATAATTTTCATGTTTGGTTAGCATTTTACAGAGCAAGGTTTACTAGATGAGTCTATATGAAGCTAATGAGAGTACAACAGTTTAAGCAACAGAAGGGAACCTGTGAGCACAGTAAATTTAAAGAGGTAAAAGTAATAAGAGAAATATATGGGAAAAAACTTGCACTAAATTGGTTCAGAACTATCCTTAATCATGCCATTTAGGAGTTCAGGAAATGAATGGCACATCAACTACTTTCTACACCATATCAAATAATGTATAATTTGAACTTTTTAGAAATTCCAATTTACCAACTTAGGGCCCTCCTTATTGCCATATGATAATGCTGCAGCCGCCAAGGCATCCATGCTATTATGAACTGGTAAATTTCCCTATAATAAATCAAATGTTAGTATAAGTAATCGATAAATCATAGGCAACCACAATGACAACCAACTTCAAATCTTTAAAATAAAAAAAACCTCCAACCTTAACAGGAACTTTAGGGGGCTTATTTAGTACAATTATTGCAGAGTCCTGAAAGTAGAAATTCATATCAATTAACTCAGTACATAGCCTGAAGAATTGCCAAACCTGTTAATAAGTATATGGTGGCCGGAATTCAATCCATGAGAAAAAAAACAACAACAAAAAAGCATCATTTAACCGATAAAAGGAAAAAGGGAATGAAGAAACCACCTTGTAGACCACAAGTCTTTGTAAGTATTCTATTTCATCAGCATTAGGATGCAAAGTTGCAGTCGGTATAGTGTCATATCTCTTGATTATCCTAGATTCTGCAACTGATACTGGAAGATAGATCTTCATGCCAGCCCCCATAACATCATTATGCTTAATCTGCATGTAGACTGTTACCAATAATTACAATGCATAGGAAATGAAGACACTCTTTTTATGGCATAATTAACCAAGCATCAGTCAAAATTTACAATGAATTGTAATTAAGTTTTCCTTCTTGAAATTTAGAGAGAAAATTTATTGATGTGAATAAAACATGAGAAGTCTTTGTACATTTATAGGAGCAAGTCATGACATCTTCCTTTAGCCCAAGAGATAAGGGACTAAAGTGAGCAATACAATAATAGTTAATTGGCATGCCTCCGCAAGCTAGAGCATAGATATAAATCATTTCCATCTTGGATAATAGTCGAGCAAACAAAGGCCGGGGTAGTGGTTGGTGAGGATATCTGCTGGCTAAGCTAAATAAAACACGTTTTGTAAGACAACTTTCTTTTGTATCACTCTTTCAAATAAAGTGACATTCTATTGTGCTTAATTCTTTCATGAAAGACTGGATTTTTGGCAATATCGATCGCAACTTTGTTGTCACGGTAGAGAGCAATTCGAGAAGAGAGGGTGACTCCAATATCCGTAAGGAGTGAGTTGAGTCAAATCAACTCAGAAACAACATGTGACATGGCTCTACATTCAATCTCAACAGAAGAACGAGTAACTACATTCTGCTTCTTATTACTCTATGTAACCAAATTGCCTCTCAGAAAGACAAGATAACCGTTGGTAACGCGACAATCATCAACTCATTCATCAAAGTCAGCACCTGCAAGGTTATCAGCGATAGTATAGAAAGTCTATAGAGAAGGGCCATTCCAAGAATTTCCTTTACGTAGTATAGAATCCTTTCAACAGCATGAATAAGAGGTCAACGGATTCTGCATATACTGGCTCACCGTACTCACGGCGTAGACAATGTCTGGACGAGTGACAGTAAGATAAATTAGCTTTTCAACCAGTCATCTATAACGTACTGGGTCAGATAGAGGAGGATCGTATGAGAGCTCAATCAGAATAATTTGACTATGGAATTCATAGGTGTGCCTGCAACCTAGGAATCATGTCCTCGTTAGAAGATCCAACGCATAATCGCGTTGAGAAAGTAGCAATCGTCTAGAACTCCGAAATACCTTAATACCAAGAAAGTATATCAATGACCCAAGGCCCTTTGTATAAAAATGAGAGGCCAAGTATTTTTTTTCACCTTCGAAATGCTATCAGAATCATCTTTGGCGACGATTATATCATCCACATAAACAAGTAAGATAACTATGTCCCGAGACCTCTAATGTGTAAATAAGGAACCCAATATATTGCAAGATTGTTGAATTTCTCAAAGTACGCACGTGGTAACTATTTCAAACAATACATGGACTTCTCTAGAAGACAGACCATCGATCCCCATGGTCGCTCAAAGCCTGGAGGCTGCTGCATATAAATAGTCTCCAAAATATCGCTATTGAGAAAGGCATTTTTTACTTCCAACTGATGAATTTTACTTCCAACTGATGAAGAAGCCAAACCCTGGAAATTGTCAAAGATAGAAGAACTCAAACAGAAGTCAAGTTAGCAACAGATAAAAACTCTCTAACATAATCTAATCCATATTGTTGGGAAAAGCCCTTAGCCACAAAACAGACTTTGCGCCGATTAACCGAGTCATCTAGATTTATTTAACAGTGAATACTCACTCACATCCGACCACATTTTTACCTCAGGACAATGGTATCCAGTGTTCTAAAATTCACTATGTAGATTTGGTGTGAAGGAGAGGCGCCTAGCACCTAGGCCGCGTAGGTGGCGCCTAGGCGTCGAACATGTATCAGGTTGTTTTTAACTCTCTTGTAACAACTTATATAGTGTTATATCATAATGAAACACTTAATAAAGAATCAATCAATAGATATTTTATCATTATCATGATTCATGAAGACATCATCAATATTATTTCATAATAAAATACACTTAATAAAGAAATTACCATATCAATAATACAAATTTAAAATTTTAATATTTTAAATCTAAATCCAAACAACATTCCATAATACAACTAAGCATCAAACAAAACAAAAAATCAAAAAAAAAATCGAACAGCTGCACAAGGTGCCTAGGCGCCGAACAGGGCTGCATAAAGCTGCACAAGCCTGCCGAACATAGGATTTTTGGTTCGGCCTAGGGCTACCTAGCACCTAGGCAGACGAATAGACCGATTTTTAAAACACTGAGGGTACCAAAGTCCAAGTTTGATTAGAGTGCACTGCATCAAGTTCCTTAACCAGAGCGGCATGTCAATCTAGATACTAAAGTGCTTTCTGAACAGAGGAAGGAAGAATGATGGCAAGAAGAAACAAATGTACAAACATATGGAGTCAAACGGTGATAAAAAATGAGATTAGATATAGGATACGAAGTAGTACAAGAGCACTTACTCTTGCAAAGAGCAATGGGAAGAGATAGACATTCATCTAAAGTTAGCGAAGGTGAATTGTAGTACATGCAGAAGAATCATCAGTGATATCCGAAAAAATGTACAGGTGGAGGAATGACCTTTTCAGAGCATATATAACTTGGGAAAAGGAACCAAAGACGTATACCTAGGCAAGATAGGAGAAATAGGTATATCTAGTTCAGAGGAAGGAATATGAGAAACATGAATTGTGGGCAATGTGAATGTATATGGTGTATCGAAAGCAAAATAGGCATGATCCTCGAGAAAAATAACATCACAAGAGACAACCACCTTCAAAGTAGTGAGATCAAAACACATACCCTTTTTGTATCCGAGCATAACCAACAAATATCATACAGGTAACTTGCAAATCAAGTTTAGCTATCTGAGGTCTAAGACTATGGGTATAACAAAGATAACAAAAAAACCTTTGGAGCAACTGAAAAGGGTTTATCCTGTAGAAGGATGATAAAAAATGGTAATTTGTTCTCAAGGACATAAGAGGACATACATTGTATATAAAAACTAGCATCTAAGACCACAAAATTCCATAATTTCTTGAGAACATGCATATGAATAAGGAGAGAGCAGGTTACCTCCAGAGGTGTTTATTCTTAATTTTTTCCGTAATACCATTCTACTAAGAAGCATACGAACAAAATGTCTAAAGAAGTATGACATGAATTTGACAGAATGACTGAAAGCCCTTACTTACATACTCCTTAGCATTATCAGAGCGAAGAACCTTGATGCAAACATCAAATTGATTAAAAAATTCGTCACTGAGATTTGAAAAAAAGACAAAAGACCCGACCTAGAACGAAGAAGATATAACAACGTTATGCATGAGTGATCGTCAATAAAAGTGACAATATTTATAGCCATGCACACTCGGAAACTTAAAGGGACCCTAAATATCACTATGAACTTAAGCAAAAGGTGAGTAATGTCGTTTATTAGCTAGAGGAAAAGAGGGGCTATGATACTTCCTAAGAATGTATGGCTCAAGTAAATTCAAAAAATGATAAATTAGGTAACATAGTACGTAAGGAAGATAATGGAGGATGCCCAAGTATTCTATATCATTGAAAAGAAGAAGCAATCATTGATGTACTAGGCAGATGATCTGTGTAGTAAAGGTCGTTTTATTCGTGACCCCCACCAATCCATTGCTTTGTTAGACGATCTTGTATCACAAAGTGAGATGGATAAAATATTATTGAACAATAGAATCATGTGTAAGCTAACGAATAGATAATAAGTTATGATGAAGTGATAGAACAATGAGAGTATTTTTTAAATCTAAATACAGAGAAAGTGATAAATCAGCAGTATCAAAACCATTAGTAGTACCTATCAGCAATAGAAATGAATTTGTGAGGGTTGGAAGATGGATTTGAGGGCCCATCATAAGACATGGTTCAAGGTGTCGGAATCAACAACCCATGAATGAGAATGAAAAAGGAGATACCTACCTAATAGAGTGGAAAGATTGGGACATGAGCTACAAACGAGAGGAGTCGACGCAACTTGCTCTATTAATCATTTGAAAATGACATCTTGCCACTAGGTGGAGAAGGCGGAGGAACAGTAGTAGGAGGCACAAATGCTTGTCTAGAAGTATGTATATCATCAGGGTAACTATGTTTCTTCCAACACCAGTTATTGCGATGATTGGTTCCTCTAGAATAGGAACAATATCGACCACTAAGGTCGTCAAATCCTCGTCCCTGAGTACAGGGACCTCGAGTAGATAAAGGACACCCATCAACAATATTTCAGCCTCCGGAGAAAGAATCAGAAGTGCCTTGTCTAAACTAAAAATGACCACCACGGCTCTGGCTGCAAGGACATTTGACGTGGACTAGGTAGAGGTAGAAAATAGCGTAGGCATACAATAAACCATCGACAGGACGATCGTCAAAAAATGAGAGCTGACGCCCTCAAAAGTAGATGTAACCGAGCCAAGAGAAGGACGCCAACAAGGACCTCTCGTTGTTAGCGAGTAACAACGATACCAGAGGAGATCGGCTAAAAGATATTCCATTGTTCAAGAAGGCCATTGAAGAGGGCACCAAAGTCCCCTACAAATCTTCTCCAGATATGATTGTATTGAAGGTATGAAAGATGTCATAAAGTTTCTGAAGATTGTCTTCAGACGAGTATAGCGACCGAAGATGCGTTCGAGTTTCCTTGGTAGTTTCAATGACATAATAGAGTTATAACAACAAGCATCCAAAGTTAGACAACCAAACAATTACTTTGTTGTATTTATAAAACCAAGAGGAATGATGGAGATCCTTGGATCCAGCCAAGTGACGATGGAGGCCTTTGATGCTTAAAATATTCTCTACAACATTGGACTATTACAAGTAATCTTTGCGACGAAGAGAGAGATCGTGGTGATTCTTAACTATGTCTTGAAGTCGGTTGAAGAGGGAAAAAGCATAGGAACACGTCTTCGTCGGAGGCCATAATCAAGGACGCACAAGATCAACGAACCAAATTACTCTTTTCTTTAATTATGTGTTAATTGTTTTCTTTTAATTACACTTTTATTGATTTTGTGTAACTTCCACTCACTCCTTGCTCACTCAAGCTAATTTTTTTTTTCAAACATATTGACTGATTCACTTTCACTCGCTCATTCTAAATCCTTAGTACACTCCCTTCCTGCTCACACTCAAAATAATTCACTCATACACACACTCATCATTTTGCTATCAACCATATTTCCCTCTCCTATTAATTCCTAGTCACTTTCATGTTCCTCTGCATAGACTCACCTCTCGTACAGAACTCAACCCTCCCTCCCATCCCTGTAATACCAATACCCCCTCCATATCGCCCATCACTCTCATTATCCTTTAAAAACAAAAAACAAAAAAAACTACACCCTCCTCCCTCTCTAAATTATATTTCCTGCAGCACCCACCTCTCCTTACATAAATCCTCATCACCATTCACATACTCCTCCTTACATACAGATCTTCTCAAAACTTACACCAGAGCTTCCTTCCCCATTACCCACCCGGTCGAGCCACTCTAAGACCCTACCCTCATAGCCTCCTCTTCTAGGCCTCCATATACCACACCACACCACACGCTCCCACAACATTCGAAATCTCCCGTGCTCGCACCAAGCCTCCCTAACCATCGGAGCTACCGAATTGCGTATCACCCACACACACCGAGCCACCTGAGCCACCATATGTCTCCTCCATTCCGTTACTCGACCATTGACTAAGCCGCAATAACAACCACCGCCAACAAGGGAGGTGTCTCTCTTCTAGTCAAACGGACCCCGCCACATTTCGATTTCACCAATAGCCTCCTTATACCTTTCCTCAACCTCTTCGTCAGCCACCAACTCCTCCCCGACATCCGGTAAAGTCATCCCGACCGGGAGAATTCAAAACAAAGCGCTAAACTCTGATTTTCAAAATTTTGATCCAATGCCATCGTGTCGTCCCACCAATCCACTCGACCTCGAGTCGCACCATTCGAACCAAAAGGCACATAACACGACCCCTAGCATGTACGACTTGACGGAATTGGATTTTGTCTGACGTTCGTGGAGATATAGCACAGTATCCGTCCCGTTTCACCGTTTCGACTGTACCGACACGAGGCCATAACTTCTTGTGCGGTCATCATATTGCAACGAGACGTGTATTTGAACTCAGGGTAACGAGTTTGTCCTACAAATTTTTCTCTGTTTTTGGCACACCTTTCTGGGATGCCAATTTTTTGCCCAAATTCAGGTTGTAGCTTCTGGTGAGTTTGTAACGTCATTCTGATGCTAATTGTCTTTTCATATTTCCATTTGACCTTCTTCTAACTTAGCTAATTAATGGCATCATGTGGGGCGACATATTGGTTCGGTTTGACTCCGTTGGTGAATTTCTGCAATTAGTCTTTTCTGGACTATTAGACATTGTACAGTAATTCTCTACAATATATTGGACCTGTTGACACTCTCGGTTTGAGATTTGTGTTTCGTTCATCAGTATTCAACTATCGGTCTCTCCGTGTCCAACATGATCGTATCTGATACATCGACTCTCTCAAACGTTAATCAGACAAGTATACCTTGTCGAACGTACTTCAAACTTAGATTATGATGTTTCATACTATTATTATATGTGTTATTCGATTCCGAGCTTCCGAATCAGACTCGGGTGTGATCAACGATGGATGCGATTTAGCCTAGATAGCAATATTGTCTATTGATTGTTTATTGGGGTACTATGTTGCCTTTTTGCATCTATTGATACGGACTTGACGCCCAGGACCCGAATACTCGTGCATTCATGTTTGGGCACGTACCCCCATTTTTGACTTGTCGTTGGAGCGTTCGGGATGTGGACCAATTATATAGATCATTAAACAAGATTATTGTTTCAGTGTTATTCTTGATTACTTGTAGTTACTCGTGGATTTCTCGTGGAGTCATGTTAGATAATAGGTTCTCGATTGTACATGTCGTGAATGTGACCCGTGTTGTCTCATTAGGTAGGGAGGATATTTACTAGACACATGGGCTACTAAGCACACGAGTCTCCTTGTTGACAATGAGCCCTACGATGAGCTACAATATTTTTTATTTGTTAACCGTGGGCCTCACGACGAGCTACGATATTCTCCCTAGCCTGAGAGTCCATGTGTGCGAACATTGTCCTCAATTTGATATTCACTTAGTTGGTCAGTCTCAGTTGTACCACATGATTCCGTAGAATGTGTTATATTTGTTGATTTACTTTCGATATCTTATTATTTATCTCGCTACATCCCTCTAAGGACCTGGTTCCTTTCCAGATTTAGGTGAGCAGATTTTCTCCAAGGAACACGAACAGAAGCTACTTCATGAGAAGTTCCAATCCAGGAATTAGAGGTCTATCGAAGGAGTACCGTGAGTTGTAGTATGACTTCTCATTGAGATTCGTGTATCGTTATTTAGTTAGATTATACTCGAATCTGGTTATCTTCATTTACTCTATTTATTCTTTCAGTACTTGTATTAACGGGATTGTTTTTGTCAGACTCTAGTTTCATACATGTATATATGTTGAATCTATTTAATTTCCTATCTTTTTATTTTCAAGCATATATTATATTTTAGTCATTATTTTTGTGTGATTCTATTCTTGTATCTATGGATGAGATTAGTATGTAGTTCACTTTCATATAGTAGAGTACGCTTCGGTTGGAGCAATAGAGTTAGATTATTTTGTAAGTCATATTAGTTAGCCAGGTTACGTGCGGGTCCTACGTATTTTTGGGTTGGGACGTGACAACCGAAAGCTATAGTATCTTCGTCCAAAGTTGTAGTAGCTCTCCGGAAGCTAAGGCAGGTGTTTGGTTCCCAAGTTCAACCACAGAAGTGGTTATGGCAAGTCAGCCACAGAAGTGGCTATGGCCGGAACCAGGGTAGGGGGCGTCGCGGGGAAGGGTGAGCAATGGCAGAGTTGGAGGGAGGTTGGTAGGGCTAGAAGAGGAAGACAAAAAGATTTGGAGTTAGGGTTCTCTCCTAATTTTCATCGTTCAAATACCGTGAAATTCAGAGAGAACTCTTGATTTATTGACGTGAATAAAACATTAGAAGCCTTGGTATATTATAGGAGCAAGTCATGACATTCTCCTTTAACCCAGGCGATGTGTGACTAAAGTGAAGTATACAATAATAGCTAATTGACACTTCTAAAGGATCAACTGACTAGATGGCAATATGCTAAAGTGGGTGATGTCATAAGCTTCACTTGTATTATGAAACCATTAAAAATTATAGGAATATAGTAACATTTAGGGCTCTTTGGTTGCTTGAAAGTGGCCAATTACGTTTGGTAAACATTGAAGGATGGAAGTCAACTGAAAATGGACTTTCAGACTATGTTTGGTTTGGTGGGAAGTGAAAGAAAGGAAAATAAATTAAAGTGTTTAATGGAGAAACTTGATCCCATTTACATGTGATCAAGTTTCATTTTCCTTTCCTTTCTCTCACTTTCCTGGCAACCACACAGCCTCAACCAAACAGGCTCTTATGTGAGCAACCTTTAGGTTTCCATACTCAACAATTGATTCTCTAGGTTTTATGGCAACCCTACCCTTGTCTATACTTTGCTTTCACATGAACTTGGGACCAACAATGATCGTGTAGTCAAGTTGATAGCTAGTCATAGTTTCCTTAAAGATTTGCATAGCTCTCTCACTTTCCTGGCAACCACACACAGCCTCAACCAAACAGGCTCTTATGTGAACTCAACAATTGATTCTCTAGGTTTTGTGGCAACCCTACCCTTGTCTATACTTTGCTTTCACAGAACTTGGGACCAACAATGATCGTGTAGTCAAGTTGATAGCTAGTCATAATTTCCTTAAAGATTTGCATAGCTCACTTTGTATGGAGTGGTACCCAGAGTTAGCCAAGAGAAAAAAGCTAAGTAGTAAGCAATAATAATAATGAAAATTATCACAAATATAACGATGATGATGGATGACAATGAAGACAATTTATGTATCAGGTGTCAAGGAATTTACAAAATAATTAAATAGCTGCAGTTAATACCTTTTTCAAGCATTCTGGATGATGACTTTTGTTGGAAGAATCATCAAAATTTGATCTTTCCACATTAACCTGATCAAGAGAAAGTAAAAAACAAATAGCAGAAGTTTACATTGATTGATAACAGGAGATCATTCTAAACTTGTATTTTAAGCAATATTAAACTTAAGTTATCTGAAACGATAGAGCTAGTAACTTATCAAAGAGATCGAGTGCTTTGCGTTAGATAATCTAGCATAACTAAGATATATAACTGATTTGCATTTGAATTGCTTGACAACAAGATATTGTTTTGCATTTATTCCCAATAGAAAGATTTAAGCATCTGATGAATGGCTAATGCTAGTGAGTTAAAGCCAGAGAATGGTTTGTGTTACAAAATCTAGCCATCACCAGAGATACAATGAAGTTTGTTTCTTATCAGTAGCTTGACTGTTGATAAAAGTGGGTTATTTTGTAGTCATACTTTTGCAATAGCAGGCATAGACTAGCTAAAACAGTAGACCTAGTGAATTATGAAAGCCAATGTACAATTTCTTTACAAAATATAGAATCATAAGTTAATCTTGTTTACAAGAGGTTAAAAGAAAATAGTATGATGTTCATGAGGCATGCCTGATTCTTGTGGACTATTTTGAGAAAATTTTATATTCTGTAAGGAAAGTGGCTAAAATATAAAAAGAGAAACTAAAAGAAAGCTATGAGTTCATAGTAGTTGCAAGGTTATACCCAGTAGCATATTTGTATCCATTAAATACCTCAAAACACTCTCCCTTTCGTTAACTTAGTTATTTTGTCAGGCAGTTGCCGCTTATAGGTTTGTGCAAGGAGTACGTTACTACACTAAGATATTTTTCTCCCTGGCCTACAATCAATTCAAAGCACTACAGTGGCCAAACCTTAACATCTAAACAAAGGTGTTGGGCATTGGAGCTTGAAATAACTTAATAACATAAAAAGTTACAAGGACTCCCTTGCAAACCTCTCCTTCTCCCCAACATTGGCTGTCAGCCCCACTGGTTGCCACCAACTATGGTAATTGCTTCATCCTCAAGCATGAAATTCTCCTGTCTACAATTCCCTTTTGTTAAGCGTTATATTAGGTAGTGGGTTTTAGCCCCACGTCGGAAAGAATAATAGAGAGAGGGGTCAGCCTCTCCTATATATATGTAGTCTTTTCCATCAATGAGAACCAATCCATTATTCTAATTCTATATGGTATCAGAGCCACAACCCATCCACCTCTCTCAATAAAAAAAAAAAATAACCCACCACAAACCCTAACCCTAGCGCCCCCCCCCCCCCCCACTCCGCCTCCCTGTCCAACCCCCCACCCCACCCCCCGCCTCCTTGTCCAGCCCCCCCCCCTCCCTGTCCAGCCCCCTCCAGGACACCCCACCACCCCCTGCCACGCCTCCCTTCAGGCCGTCCAGCCCCCTCTACCTCCACTGCACAGCAGTACACCCCTCCCGGCTCCGCTATGCAGCCCCAAACCCTAACCCTAACCCTAACACATCTTTGCAGTCGCCGCCCCTCCTTTCTGTGTAAACCCTAAAAAAAAAAAAAAAAAAAAAAGTCGTATATCGAAGCCAGAGGGTAGACATTAATTTGTTTGCACAACCTATGTTCCTAAATTATGACTTCAGAAGCGTATATCGAAGACAGAGGATGGACAATGATTTGTTTGCACAACATTTGTTCCTATATTACGACTTCAGGAGTTAACAAAGAGTAGACAAGTTGATTGTTTACGTAGGAGTCTTTGTTTTCTTCCTACACTCTACACAGAGAGTGACCTGGATTACTTCTGTGTCCTGGCGTGTGTGATCCCCATACGATCTTTCATTTCCATGCACGTGTCAGTTCTGGCCACGTTGATAGCGCTCTGGTAAAGTTGATGTGATTATTGGGGTTGGAAAGATTCAGCGACGATCGAATCAAGTGCATTATGACAAACTCTGAGGCGGCTAATGTTTGATAATAAACGAAAGAAATGAAACGAGGTTTATACGAAACCCGCTCTTTGGTTCACAAACAAGAAGTACAATTAATCCTATACGAGGATATCAAGTACAATTTTTAATCTGGGTAAATATTGCTATAGGAGTCTGATCTGCAGTCGATCACTTTGTCCCTTGGACCACACGATGATGAAGAAGTGCCGTAGAAGACAGAAAGCAGCTTCGAAGGTTGCAAAAGAGAGTGGATGCTCGATGCCAAAGTCGTCGATCACTACTCTTTGCCTGAGCTCTGGATTCTTCTCTCCCAAAGACTCTTCGACTCTTGGTTCCTTGACCTTCTCTTTTGATCTTGGAATCTTTGACCTTGGTTCTGACCTTCAGTTTTTCGACCCTCGACCTCTGTTGATAGAGGTCTCTATTTATAGGGTTTTAGTGACAGTGACCATCCAGTCGGCGTAGAAACCGGGTAGTGGAAAGCATAGCACCTTTTACGCGATGGTTACAATAACCGTTACCCACGTATAAATGATCTTTTGAATGAGCGTGTGACGCGTGTCCCATTAAGAGATAACGCGTATAACTGCTGCGAAGATCACGGCATAAAAGCCACGTGGGTAGTTATCCCTCGTGTAGAAAAAGGTTGGCGTAGAAGCCAATAACTGTCACCATGGCGTAGAAGCCAAAGAGTTATCAAACCGGCATAGAGGCCGAGCAGGCGTAGAAGCCGAGTAGGCATAGAAGCCGAGTAGGCATAGAAGCCGAGTGGGCGTAGAAGATAGCTGATCCTCCTCCCCTGACTGAGGCCTTGAGCGAATTTCGGACCGAATAGCTTTAATACGCACCAATGCAAATGTGGCCTGAGTTGGCGTATTCCAAGGAGATAGCGTACAGCGTGCTCCCATAGCTGAGAATAGCCTGATGGCATAATGTGCCAAAGTGATGATGTGGACGTTTTAGCCGAAATTACGACTTTTGGAGATATAATCAAATCTCTTGCATTAAATGCAGAGATCTGCCCCCATCCTGCGCATTAAATGCAGAGGCGTGTCTCGAAGATCTGCCACCACTTTGCGCATTAAATGCAGAGACGTGCCTCGAGCCCTGTACGAAGAGCAGCTTTTGACGTGGCAGTCTGTTTGTCTTCTGCGGAGCGTAAGAAGCTCATGTCTGCCTGTGTAAAACTAGGCAGCGTATTCCAGAGGCGTGTCTCGAAGATCTGCCACCATTTTGCGCATTAAATGCAGAGACGTGCCTCGAGCCCTGTACGAAGAGCAGCTTTTGACGTGGCAGTCAGTTTGTCTTCTGCGGAGCGTAAGAAGCTCACGTCTGCCTGTGTAAAACTAGGCAGCGTATTCCAGAGGCGTGTCTCGAAGATCTGCCACCATTTTGCGCATTAAATGCAGAGACGTGCCTCGAGCCCTGTACGAAGAGCAGCTTTTGACGTGGCAGTCAGTTTGTCTTCTGCGGAACGTAAGAAGCTCACGTCTGCCTGTGTAAAACTAGGCAGCGTATTCCAGAGGCGTGTCTCGAAGATCTGCCACCACTCTGCGCATTAAATGCAGAGACGTGCCTCGAAGATCTGTCACCATTCTGCGCATTAAATGCAGAGACGTGTCTCGAAGATCTGCCATCATTCCGCGCATTAAATGCAGAGACGTGCCTCGAGCCCTGTACGAAGAGCAGCTTTTGACGTGGCAGCCTGTTTGTCTTCTGTGGAGCGTAAACAGCTCACATCTGCCTGTGTAAAACTAGGCAGCGTATTCCCTTGTATGCGTAAAAGCGGTTTACGCCAAGGAAATGTCACTAAACGACAGTTTGGGTCGCTGTGCCGCGCCATCATTATAGCCGTCGTCTGGGTAGTCGTGCAGTACTCTTTGTCAGGAGTCAGACGTCAGGTTCACTGCATGATTTGACAGGTTCATTTCGAGGAATACGAAGCGTTCCTCGTACACTTCAATGCTGCATTAAAGCGGATGAGTTTTACGCCATAAAGGCGATGTAGCACCCTTTTTACGCTGAAGCAGCCTGGACATACTGCATTACGCGGATAGTCCTTGAGCTTATATTTTACGCTGTACTTAGCGGCAAAGCTCTGTTTGTACGCTGATGGCTCCGAAGTCATCTTTTACGCTGCCCAGCATCAACATGCTGCGTATATCTATCCAGCGTATTTTTCATGCTTCTACAAGACCCCCTTCAAAGCTTTCAAATTCCTCGTAATTTGAAACGCTTTGAATGAAGCATGAAACGGTCAAGTCTGACACGTTCTTCAAGGCTGACTTCTTGGCGGATTATTGGAGATTTGTTGGGATTCGGTGTGATCTCTTTTGCCTATATAAAGGCTGAGGAGTTAACCTGTTCTTCCCACATTTCCTTCACCACACAGAGATGATCGCCGGAGTTCGTCGGGTCGACTGGAGGAAGAAGAAGACCATGTTCTTCCAGCATGTAAGGAACCGAAAAAGAAGGCGTCTTCGAGCAAATGTCCTCTGCAACGATGGATCATGGAAGGATATCATAGCTTCCTTTGCTCGGAATAATCAGCAACTTTGTATGGCGGTTCGTCCAGGAGAGAGGAAGGGTCACATTCGACCACACAGCTTACAAGCTGTATCTTCTCCAGTCATTCGTGGACGAGAGCAGACAAACTAGCTCTGTCCTCGAGTATTGAGTTGGGTTTAATACCTCAACTCAATCTGTCATGGCGTATGGAGGATGGGCTCTGAATAATTTAGGCAGGCCCAGTTTTGTATCCTCCCGCCATTGATCATTTTCTTATTAATCGGTCGCGGAAACCGACTAACTGCTGAAGAAGACGGAAGAAGATCTCCACCAATACGAGAACCTGGCAGAACAGATTCTGGGCGTGATCTTTAAATGAAAATGAGAAACCCTTTGTAGACGGGATTTCCCTCATATGTAATCATGAAAATGAAGAAAAACCCATTGTAGACTGGATTTTCCTCATATGTAATCATGATTCAATGAAATCGTCTTCTTCTGTGCATATGATCATCTTGCCATATATTTTTCTGTGATGGAAGTCTGAATATGTGTAGCTTCGACACGTCTGGTAACTTTACGCCGACTCTGATAGAAAGAGTACTAGGTCCCGTCCAGTCTTTTACGCATAACTAAGGATGCGCAGAAAGCCGCTTAGCATTTAAGTCGAGTATTCGAACTGTCCTGCCGTTAGGAATGAGGAACCGCGTAGAATTCTGAACTATCACTTCTGATAAGAAGAATTCTTGTTCAGACCATCATTTTCAAGAATGATTTCTCGAAAATCCCTTGAAATAGGGCGAGAAACGGCTGCCAAAAACTGAGTCGCCATCTTGAACTGTAGATGAAATATTCAGACTGGATTCTGGATGAACTTCCAATCGACCCAAGAAGAAGAGTCATTTTCAATGTTGAACTCTGTATGCTTTGGGTACTTGGGATTTTTTGGGGCCAAGAAGGAGTATCCTCTGCGTGAACCCTTGCAATTTGACCGCCTTGGGGTTTGTTCATGTATATACGCATACTCTGGCCTGCGTATTCTCAGATATGCGGAAAGTCATAGATTTGTAATGTAGATGAGCGTAAAATCATAAGTTCGTAGCCTCTCGAGCGTAAAAGCTGCTGAGCATAAAAGCATCCGAGCGTAGAAACTGTAGATTTGTAGCCTTTGAAAAGAAAATCTTCCGAGCGTGAAGTTGTGGATCTGTTGCCTCTGAGCGTAAAAGCCACCGAGCGTAAAATCATAGATTTGTAGGTCCTGAGCATGAAGTCGTAGATTTGTAGCCTCTCGAGCGTAAAAGCTACCGAGCATAAAAGCATCCGGACGTAAAACCATAGACTTATAGCCTCTGAGCGTAAAACCGTAGATTTGTAGCTGTCGAGCGTAGAAAGCTCCTTGGCGTAGAACCACGAATCTGCTTTGCACGAAAACTTTTTGAATTCGCTGACTGTCCGCCTTCCCTGAGTAATAGGCTGACGTAGTTCCCAATCATAACCGAATATTAATTATCAGATTTGGTTCGGGATTCGAGGAGTCCATCCGAACTCTATATATACCCCAAGGCTTTCAGAGTAAAACTTTTCATCTGTCTTTTGCAAAAGAAAGCCTTCGACTCTTCGAGTTCTCTCCTTCGTTTCCTCTCCGAGCATTCCTAGTTTTCAGCAATGGCCCCGAAACCAATCTCCTCCTCTAAGGGAAAGAAGGTTGACTCTTCTTCTTGCTCTTCTGCCCAAGCGAGAGCGACTTCCGTCGGGCAAGGCGAGCTTTATTCTGAACGAAGTGTCCCGCCGACGAGTTGTGCACCCGGAGTTAAAGGTAAAGCTTTTGGGATGACAAGAACGACGAAAATCCTTCGTACACGTTGTACATGAACGCGGTAGGTCGTCTTCTGTGCTGATAGCCTCTTTGAGGAAGATGATGCACAGAGATGTTTCATCTTTTACGCCCACATTTTTAATGTGTCAGCGTAAAAACTCCATATTTTCGCAGTCTGGCGTAAAACACAGACTGTCGAAACTTGGCGTATACTATAAAATTTGAGTGTTACGCTTCTGGATGAAAATTCCGGCGTAATAACTCAAACTTTGGCAGTCTGGCGTAAAACACAGACTGTCAGGGTTTTTTTTTTGTATACTGCAAGTTCTTGAATTTTACGCCTTGGAATGAGATTCCGTCGTAAAAAGCTCAAGTTTTTACAGTCTTGGCGTAAAGCACAGACTGTTGCCTTTTAGCATATGCTGCAAGATTGTAATGTCTAGTATAGAAACTGACGTGTTTTTCTTGCATTTTGCAGTTAACTTGCATGCGTCTCCGCTGGCCGAGGTGATGGATTCCGCTGCCGGGATGCTGCATTCCAACTACCTGGAGGATTTGTCCCACGTGACATTTCCTATCTCCGGAACCCAATATCCTGAAGGAAGGGGAATCCTGATATCGTCCCAAGGAGAGCGGATGCTGTTGAGCATGATCAACGGAGAGCCCCTGACGTCTATAGACGGGGCACAATATATAAAACCGGCTTTTCTCTTCGGGGACATGATTGACAAACAGTCCCAGACGAAGCCCAAGAAAGAACTCTGAATTTTCCCTGCCGGGGGCTTGGTCATGTATCTGCCCAAGATGCTGAGGGACTACCCCATCTCGGCATTCTTC
This sequence comes from Iris macrosiphon, assembly GCA_036927795.1. Classification (NCBI taxonomy): domain Eukaryota; kingdom Viridiplantae; phylum Streptophyta; class Magnoliopsida; order Asparagales; family Iridaceae; genus Iris; species Iris macrosiphon. The sequence continues at coordinate 98,468,906 of JAYESA010000004.1, forward strand.
CATGCCACACATCCCAGGAGGATGTCGTGGACACTGACTCCCGATCTTCACGGCCAGCCGGGAAAGATATTTCATCAGAAAGGATCTGACCAGGGGTCATTTGTCAGTCGTTCTTCCGGTCCAGTCATGTCGTTCAGGGAATTATTTCCGGGCATTGTCCCGAGTGAGGAAACCGCACCCTTTCAGCCAGTCCAAATACCGACTTTCTGCAACGACTTCATGGGGCACGGAGGAGTATACCCCAAGGTTAACCCTCGGACAAGTGGGTGGATCACCCCTACAAATCTTCGATTGGCTCGTTTGGCTGAGTGGGCCCTGAAGCATTTTCAGACTGAGCTGGAGAGCATTGGTCTGTACGCAGCTGTGAGTGCTACCAGTGTTGGGTTACCTCTCAACTCCAGCCTGTTTCTGGCTTTGATGGAGCGATATATCTCGCTCACCGGGACTTTCGCCACTCCACTGGGGGAGTTGGGATTGGCCCTTCACGAAATGGCAGAGATTTCAAGACTGCCGATGGCGGATACTCCTTATGAAGAGTATGTTCCCACAAACCGGGAGCTGGGGGATTCAGACCCTCGGGTAGTGGCAGTGTACCAGGAGCTGATGTGCCACTACCTTGCTTGCACCGCCTTTTATAATGAGCCCTCTGATCTGGCTCATACCAATAAATGGGCGTCCTACCTCTTCTTTCACCGGGCTAGGGCTGCTAAGCCAGAGAAAGTCTTGGATAGCAAGGATCAGCCTCTGAGCTGTCTGAGCGTGCTTAGTGCTCAGGTAGTCGACGATCTTATGGAAGACGCTGGGGCTCCAGATCAGATTCTCGACGAAGGGATAGGGAAATATCCTGCAGGCACTAAGGCCTACAGTTATCTGAGGCATTGCCGCAGGCCTCTGTCCAAGGAAGCTCAACTGGCGGGCTTCCTCTCTATATGGCTGCGCCAACTGGTAGTACCTGGTATTGCATCTGCGGACCGCATTCACCGCAACACGCTATGGCCTGCAGTGCGTCTGGTGTTCGGGGCAAGACTGGGTTTGCTCCCTGCCATGGTGTGCCGCATACAAGCTGGCCTGAGGGCCATTACTGATGGGCTGCTCGCCGATGAAACTCGGCGTGATAGCTTTCCCAGGGTAGAATTACCGTACCTGTATTTGATGGGATGGTTAATTCTCCATAACCCAGGGTAATGTCTCCCGGCTCTGGCAGTAGTTCGGGGGGTAATTTCTTGCTGAATTACAAGAATTTCTCCTGGAACGTGACCACAGTTTTAGACTGTCGGCGGGTACTGAATTTCAGTCACAGCTGGAAGCTCTTCTGCATTGTCCCCTCCGTACATCTCAATCAACAGGGGAGCAGACTTCAGGACGTAGGCGACGGGAAGACCGTTCTTTCTCCTGAAGCTTTTAATTGGTTGGTCTGCATTAGACCTTCCCATTTACTGTACAGAAGTGAAGACCAATGCTTCTTGGAACCCTACCTGCCTAGTCGGTTTGCCAGGCAGTTTGGGTATGACCAGTTGCACGTGGGCAATGCCGTCACCAGCTTCAGGTCCAGGGGTGGACTTATCGATGGAGCGAGAGGGTGGCGATACTTCATCATGGGTTGCACTGAAGCAACTTTTACTGTGCCCGCGACTTCACTCTCCATGGAGCTGCGCATCCTCCACTCGTATGCCCAGTTCTATGTGGCAACCAACACCTTCCATCGTGATTTTGATATGCGTGGAAGTTTTAGGATGCCCTCCTCCAAGTCTGCGGGAAGATATGAAATCCCCTTAGTTTCCTCCGATGAGGGTGAAGATTCCGTCAATCCAGACGAACCTTTGTTGGCAGTACCGAGGGGTGAAATACCTCCGCCTGCAGGGCCTCTGGTCATCTCTGGTAAGCGAAGGGCTCCTGTTCCGAAGAGACTTCCCCTCGCAAGAAGAAGAAGAAGACGGTTAGTCGTCCTCTCAGGATTCCCGGCCATGAGGCTCCTAGGAATGAACCTGCTGTTTCCCCTGTTGGGGACGATTCTTTTATTGGAGGTTCCTCGCCTTTTAGAGAGGGAACCTCTACGATTCCGGTTGGCGGCGCCGGAGGATCTTCGCTTGAGGCCGCTGTCCCTGCTACCGCTTCAGGTAGTGGTACGAGATCGCCTTCGGGGCCGAGCCGAATAAGGGTATCTTTATCCAGATCAGCATCGGAAGAAACCCCTGTCGTGTCTGTAAGTGCACCCAGCGAGATTCCGCCTGATGAACCTCGAGTGGATCTGGGTGAAGACTCGGAAGAATACCTGCCAATGTCAGTTAGCACACCCCCTTCTCCAGGTATGACAGCTTGCTTAGCATCATTAAGAAATGATTTAGCTGTACTGGCTGCAGACGCGACATATATACCATCGGCCATGGGTAAACGTCATCTTTACACCTCTTTTTAGGAAAATTAACATCATGTTGATATTAACTTTCTCGTCTTCTTTTCAGGGGAAGACATCTACGGGGAGGGCCGTGTAGACGCGCCTTTTGGCTCTGTTTCAGCTCCTGGCGATGACATGGAGGTGCCCGACTTCGAAGAGGAAGCATTTTCGGGTGCCGGCTCGCCTGAAACAGCTCCGCTATCTCGAGAGGAGGATGAACCTGTCGTTACGACGATACCTCCTTTGAGTACGCCGGCCATTCCGTCTGTTGTTGGCGCATCTTCCTTTGTTGCACCATCTGTCGAGGCGACGACTGTGGCAACGTCGTCAGCGGTCGTTCCTGGAGGGAGGTTCGCCAATATTGCAGCCACTCCCAGCGTTCATTCGGATCTAGTCATGCTGACTGAGCAGTATACTAGTATCTTCTACACCACCTTGAAAACGCTAATATCAATGGTGTTGGAGAAGAATCTAAGCTTCGAGGCTCTGAGGAGGTCCTCTCGGTTAGCGATAGTGCCGATCAGAGAATTCAACGACACTGGAGTAGCTGACACACTGGAGGAGATAGTTAATGGTTGGAGCAACCCATTAACGAATATCTGCAGCTATCTCGAGGCAGCATTGACGGTCTCGTTCAAGCTAGGTATGACTCCCTGACTGCAGAGCTTGCTGGGCAAATGGAAGCTCTGGACAAATCCGTCCAGGAACAGCAGCAGGAGATGGATCATGAGCGTACTGAATTGGAGTATGTCATTCCTCAGCTGACTCAGTGCGAAGTCGACTATGAGGAAGTGACAGCAAGGGTCCGCAGATTGAGAGATGAACTCGCTCAAGCGGAGGAGGAGGCTGTCTCTTTGTCGGCCTCTCGAGATATGCTGAAGCGTCGAATGGAGACTGCTCAGCAGAACCTGACGCATGTGGGTGTCATCCACGCAGGTTTTGTACATGCTCGGTCCGAGCTGTCTGCTTTGAACAATGATGCAACAAGGTTGGAGCGGGCTCGCGCCGACGTCTTGAACTCCAGGGATGAGAGAATGGCTGCTCTGGCACGGCAGATTCGCGACTTAACTGCTCCCCCCAAATGATGTACCTTTTTGCTTTTCAATGTAATTTTGCTCTTTCTGGGAATAATAAAGTGGCTTTCATCTGACTTTGTGGACCCATCATCTTGGAATATAAATGACAGGTTTGGGTGAAAGTGATATCAGAGGTAATATGGACGTGATATACTCTCGGTAAGCTTTAGCTGGACATATCTATTCAGAGGTTATATGGACATGATAGAATATGCTCCAACTAAAATTGTACACAAAACACTATCAGAGGTAATATGGACGTGATAGGTCTTGAAGTTCCAAATTAGTTAAACATATATATTCAGAGGTTATATGGACATGATAGAATATGATCCAACTAGTTTCATTTTGGAAGTAGTATTGTCAGAATGAGATCTTCGCCATATTCCATTTGAGCAAAGGAGGTTAAGCATAGTACCTCTTCAGGAATTTGCCATTGATAGGAGCCATCAACAAGTCTCCATTAGGCTTGGCTAACCTGTAAGCGCCGTTTGAGAACGTCGTCTCGATCACATAAGGGCATTCCCATTTGGGCTGGAATTTACCCTTACTCTTGTGAGTAAGAATCGTCGGCCTTCTCACAGCTAAAACTAGCTCGCCAACTTTGAACACTCTTTCCTTCACTTTTTGATTAAAAGATCTGGAAATGCGTGCATGGTAGAACGCGATGCGCTGTTGAGCTTGGAGGCGTTTCTCGTCTAATCCTTCTAGCTCTTGAAGCCTTAATAGGTCATTCTTTTCTTGAGTCAACTCATTAGCCACAGCTATCCTGAGTGACGGAATTTGGATTTCGATGGGGAGGACTGCTTCACTCCCGTAAACCAATGAGAATGGGGTACAACCTGTCGGTGCCCGTACCGTTGTGCGGTATGCCCAGAGACATTCTCCTAGCTTCTCATTCCAATCTCTCTTGTTCGAAGAGACGAACTTTTTCAAGAGTTTGATAATGGTTTTGTTGAAATCTTCCGCCAAACCATTAGCAGCAGGATTATATGCCGTAGAGGCCACATTTTGTATCTGATTTTTATCGCAAAATCGATGAAACGCTTGGCTGATGGATTGAGGCCCGTTGTCATGAATTATCCTTCGGGGTATCCCAAAGCGATAAATGACATGATGCTTGATGAAGCTGATCACATTAGATGTCTTCACCTCAGCAAGAGGGATCGTCTCTGCCCATTTGGAGAAATAATCCGTGATGGCCAGTATGAACCGGTGACCTCTGGAAGAAGACGGGTGAATAGGACCAATGATATCCATACCCCATGCTTCGAAAGGCCAAGATGCAATCGTAGGATGTAGATGTTCAGAAGGTTGATATATAAAGTCTGCATGAACCTGACAGGCTTTGCATTGTTTTGCATACCTTATTGCATCTGTGATCATAGTAGGCCAGTAATAGCCCATTCTCCTGATGCGATCCTGTAGCTTAGGACCGGGTTGATGCGCTCCGCATACGCCGTCGTGAGCTTCAAGGATAATCTGCTGTGCCTCGTCGTCTGAGAGACATCTCAATAGCAGTCCGTCGTAGGTCCGGCGATATAGACACTGTGAAGACGCATCAAAATAGAAGCGTAATGATCGTCTTTTGACGGATACTGCCTCTTTAGGGTCCTCCGGTAAGATTCCGTATGCCACGAAATCTACAAAGGGACTTCTCCAGTCTCTTGGGAGGGTCTGTGTTCACAGCGTAGCTGCGTTCTATGTGAAAGTTGTTCTTCACACAGAATAAATCTCTGTTAAGAAGGATCACCGAGTTCTGCCTTATTATAGGAATAGCTAAATCTGCAGCTAGACTGGCTAGGGCATCAGCTTCCAGATTCTGAGATCGAGGTACATGCTCTAGGAAGAATCCTTTGAATGTCATGGCTATCTCGACCGTTGCTCGGTGATAAGGAATGAGGTCTGGATTCCGGACTTCATATATTTCTCTGACTTGATTGACGATCAGCAGAGAATCACCGAAAGCTTCCAGAGATTCGACGCCAAATTCTTTAGCGACTTGGAGCCCGATTAGAAGAGCGTTATACTCTGCTGCATTATTAGAACAGGGCTCGCTAAGAGAATATGCTCGATAGATGACGAGTTTTTCGGGAGTGACCAGGACAATTCCTACTCCTGAAACCACGTTTCTCCTGGGACCAGTCCTGGAGGCACCATCGAAGAATAGCTGCCATGTATCACTTTCCATTGCGGAATTACATTTTGCAACTTCGTCGGGAATGTCCTCGTATAGCTTGGAGGTCTCCGGAATCGGATGAGCAGCTAGAAAATCAGCCAACGCTTGGCCTTTGATGGCCTTCTGAGGGACGTACACCATGTCATATGGTGTTAATAACATCGCCCAAGTCGCGAGTCGGGAACACTTGGCTTGTTCATTAGTACCCGAAGAGGATTGATCCTGGAGATGATATGAATAGTCTGGCCTGTGACATAGTGTCGCGTCTTCTGGATAACATCAGAGCCAAGCATTCTTTTTCCACTGGATTGTACCGGTGTTCCGACCATCATCCTGCTTAGATAGTAGATAGCCTGTTCATGACCCACATCGTTCTTCTGTGCTAGAAGAGCTCCCAGAGAATGATCCATCGCTCGAACATACAGCAAGAATGGTCTTCCTATGACGGGAGGCACCAGAACTGGAGGGTTAGTGAGGTAGCGTTTGATATCATTAAACGCTTGCTGACAGGCTTCGTCCCATACGAAGGATACACCTTTCTTCATGAGACGAGAAAAAGGCTAACATTTCCCAGAGAGGTTGGATATGAATCTCCGGATATAAGCCAGACGACCCTGAAATCCCCTGAGTTCCCTCAGATTACAGGGTGGTCGCATTTCTAAGATGGCCTTGACTTTATCAGGGTCCATTTGAATGCCTTTAGCGGTAATGACAAATCCCAAAAATTTGCCACTAGATACACCCAGAAAGGACTTTGTAGGATTCATTTTGAGCTGATGTTGGCACATCAACTCAAATACTATCTTCAAGTCTTGGATATGATTATCCTTGAGGCGGCTTTTGACAGCTATATCATCCACGTAACATTCCACTGTTTTGCGTAAATGCTCGTAGAATATGTTACTCATAGCCCGTTGGTACGTAGTCCCGGCATTCTTCAGTCTGAAGGGCATGACCGTATAGCAATATACCCCCAATGGTGTCCGGAAGGCAGTATGCTTCTCGTCTTCAGAATGCATCTTGATTTGATTGTATCCTGAAAATCCGTCCATGAAGGACATGCGTTCAAATCCGCAGGTATTATCAATCATGATGTCTGTAATGGGAAGAGGAAACTCATCCTTGGGGCAGGCTGCGTTCAGATCTCGGTAATCGATGCAGACACGTACTTTCCCATTTTTCTTCATGACTGGGACAACATTGGCGACCCAGTCAGGATATTGTTCTTCCCGGATGAAACCGCAGGCTATCAACTTCTTGATTTCAGCTTCGATGGCGTCCATCATATCCGGACGGAACCGGCGTTGGTGCTGCTTCACAGGCTTTGAATCGGGCAATATATTGAGTTTATGAGTAGCCACCTTTGGATCAAGACCTGGCATGTCCTCATAATTCCACGCAAAGACGTCGATATATTCTTTTATCAGCTGGATTATCTCTTCCCTTTCTTCTTCGGAAAGATTGTTACTGATAAATATCGACTTTGGCGAAAGTTCATCCCCAACATCGATCCGTATAACTTCATCTTCAGTGGGAGGTTCTCTCTGCTCGAACCGGAGTTCCCATTGTGTATCCATTTGTTGAGCCCAAGAGTCATTCTCAAACGGTTCAGATTCTTGTTCGTCTGCTTCGAAGGAATCTGTCAATACCGTATTTACTGATAATGTTCGCTCGAGAGCATGAGATGAGCGGGAGGGCGACAAGCTGTTTTGAGAAGAGGAAAAGATATCCTCGTTTGACTCAGAAGTTGCAAGGGAGGTGGTATACCCTATCCCAAAACGAGTTCGTTGACAGTAGGGATCACCGTGCAGCGGCATTCGTCTGTCTTTCCGTAGTTGAGGCCTGGTTCCAGCTTCAAGTCATAACCCATACTTTGCATAATCTTCAAAGCTTGCGGGTTGTATCTGTGAACCTGCATTTTACCAACATCGTCATCAGGAGAATCTTCTTGTACAGTCGGTCCATTGCGTATGCGGCCGAAGACTATTGAACGTTGACTGCTGCAAGTAGGCGGGACAATGAAGATAGAATCCTCTTGTGGTCCATATGTCGTGGTGACATTGGATGATGACGCTACTTCCCACATATACGGATGATAGGAATCTATAGCTTCCAAGAATTTTTGTGCTATAGGTTCTATATCGTCATGGGAAGAGGATTCCTGATTTGGAACTTGAGCGTCGATGTACTGGAAAAGAGGATCTTTATTATCATCAGAAACCACGTTCCCGGTTGTATTTACATCAATCGGCTGTTTGCTGCGCCGAAGGTTGATGACCAAGGGTGGAGGCTTCTGGTTCAAAGTGATCACTAGAGGATCACCTCCTTTTCCTGACCTGGTTTTGTTCAGGTGGATAGCCATGGGCTCCGTTGCTTTTGGACGAGTAGTTCGCCCTTTCACCTTGATTGACAGAGGTTGCTTGGCAGAGGGTTCTTATGGCTCCCGGTAGGATTCCTTCTCTGCTTGACACCTCTTCCATGTAGTCTTGAGAGTACAACATGGCATCAGAGTAGTAGGATTCTACTCCTTTAAACGGGTTCAGGTCAGCAAACTCCGTTTGTACTGTTCCTTGGGCATCTACATATTTAAAGCATTGATGCAGAGTCGAAGGAACGATGTTGTGGTCGTGGATCCAAGGTCTGCCCAGCAGAATGTTGTAGGATACCTCTGAATCAATGACATAACATGTGGCCACTGATCTAAGGTCGCCAATCTGGATCCTCAAACGAATTTTCCCCAACGGCTTACTTTTTCTGGCGTTGAAACCCACGATTGTAGTGGTGGTGTAAGCCAATTCGCTGGTAGGAATCCTCAGTGGTCTAAGCAGACTATGAGGAATGATGCTGATCGATGATCCCGGATCTATGTGAATCCGGTCAACCTCCATGGAACCGACGTATCCGGTGTAATAGAGGGGTCTGTCATGCTTGTTGTGTTTCAACATCATGTCATCTTGAGTGAAAGTGATATTCAGGACCACCTCCATCACACTATGGCATTGAGGACATGCCACGGGTTCTTCGTCAGGGGACTTGAGCCGGGTCAAGTATGCATCCGCCTGCATTAACGCTTCACTCAGGGCTTGACGAGTATCTTGAGAAAGCCTGAGTAGTTCGAAGATGGACAACCTGGCTGGTGTATTAGCCAATTGGGCCAGGATGTCGAAGTTGTATGGCTTCTCTAAACCTTTGTTTTGAATGTTTTTCAGAGGTTTATCGAAGCGCACTTCTTTTTGCTTCCCCTTGTCCGCCGAAGTTGGTCTCGAAGGACCGGCCTCTGGTATAGCGGGTTCCGGTTCTGAAGGCTTGGCAGCTGAAGCGTCCGCCGGTGCATCTTCTTGACTCGCTCCATAGTCCTTGAGGTAAGCTTTCCCTGAACGGGTTCCAGTAGCCAAAACCTCGTCTTCTGATGCCGAGTGTACCGTAACCGTGTAACATGGTTTACGCTTCGAGTTCTTCTTAGACTTAGCCTTAGCAGCTTGAGTCTCTTTCTCGATCTCTGACACCAGATCTGGATGAACCCATATGATCTCGCCCCGCTGGGTAGTTAGGGGTACCAGGTCATGATTTTGACCTCTAGCTGGAGAGAGATTAACGATGTTCATCGTTGTCCGGGAAATAGGTGTAACACCATCCGGGACTTCTTGGGGAGGCAGATTGCCAAATTGCAGAGAGATCATGTTGACTGTGACCGTCTTCTCGCTGTTGCGCAGAGTGATGGCCTTAGCATCGATCAACTCTTGGATCTTCCTCTTTAGTACATAACACGCCTTTGTGGGGTGGTGTATGTATCTATGGAAGATGCAGTACTTGGGGTTATTGGTACTGCCGACTTCATTGGGCCGCTTCACCTCAGGGAGAGTAATCCTGCCGCTGTTGACGAGACACTTGAATATGCTCGGAATATCGTCGTCGTCGAACGAGTACACTTCAATGGGCCTGGAAGTCCCAGGTTTTGTCTGTGTGGTTGCCACAGTCTTTTGCCTGGACGTATTGATCGCCAGAGCTTCTTTTCCCTTGGAAACACGAGGATGGTCGATGTTGGAGGATGACCTCTTGCCTTTATCAGAGGCCGAGATCATGATGCCATTATCACGCGCCTTCTGACTGTTGTCCTCAGCGGCTACCGCTGAGATGATGAAAGAGGGCCAATCATGGAACTGATATAGTCCTGTGAACACCGAGATTACGGAAGAAGGTTCTTCCTGCAGATGTCCACCAATGCTTAGTCTGGAACTCCTGAAGGCATTTGCAAAGTAGCTTGACGAAAACGTTCGATGAAAGTGCGAACATTCTCCTTTTCCTTCTGCTTCACTTCGATGAGAGAGGACATAGACATGTCCATCCCTCCTTCGTAGAATCGCGCGAAGAATAAAGTCTTGAAGTCTTCAAAGGAAGTAATGCAGTTGTCCGCCAGACTTCGGTACCACTGATAAGCTACCCCCGAGAGACAGCCTTTGAACACTCGAGTGAGAAGGGCGTCATTCCCTTGCAATAACACCGTCATCATACTGAAGTAGTTCATGTACTGACTCGGTGATGTTTTTCCCTCGAACAAAGCCATAGTCTGTGGTTTGTATCTAGGAGGGAAAGGGACCTCATCCCAGATAGCAGGGTAAGGTTGGTTGATTCCCAATTTCTTGAGCTGATCTTTGTGCTTCAAGGCGTCAAATTGGGCTTTCAACTCCCGTACTGCCTGCATCGGATCTTCAGCTGGTAGCGGGACCACGGAGTGATGAGGGATCGGTTGTACTGCAACTCCAACAGGAGGTAATACATTCTCCGAGTGGGGATGTGGGGGAGCTGCTGACTCTAGATCTAGAGCAGGCTCCTGATTTGCGTTGGGTGGTGGTAAGTCCACCCCCACACGTATCTGAGTTGGAGGGACCGATGCTTGAGCCATAGCAGCTGTGTGTTGAGTCAGCATCATCTGGTGCATGTTCTCCATCATGGATTGCATCTCTTTCAGAGACGTCTCCAGTACAACAATGCGTTGCTCAGTGCTCCCCGACGGGGAAGCTTCCTCGCGTTCATCTCCAATGACATAGACTCCCATCTCCCTGGGTGTCATTGAAGGATTAGTATAGGTCTCTATAGAAGTGGACTATACTTTCAGCATCTGATTCGGGAAACTGGCGACCCCCAGCATCGGAATCAGAAGAGTACGAAGCCGGTTGTCGTGACTTCGAACGGGTGTTTCGGAACACCCCAGCTTCAGCGTTCTTAAGGAGCTTGTCGAATCTCCTTTGGCTTGGACGTCTTGAGCTCGACCTTCCTCTAGGAACATGTGAAGCCATGTTCACTGATGCATGTGCGGGTTCTTCTTCGTGGGAAGACAGAGAGTAGTTCAACCGGTCGAAGACCAACCGTTTTGCTTCAGAACAGCAATAATTAACTACAATCCTATGGCTATTACAATAGTGCTCCCTAGGAGGCGTAATAGACATGCTGGAAGATCCCCTATCCTTGCGTTTCTGGATCAGATACTCACGCAGGTCAGGAGGATTTACAGAAGAAGAAGAAGATGGCTTGTTCCTCTTTTTCACATCAATTGGCATGCGAATATTGGGAACCATAGTTCTCCCTGTGCCACCCGTATACAACAGGTTGGCCATCTGGGTAGCGGATGATCCCTGGTGAGTGTCTTTCCGCAAACTGAGCCTTCTTTACGCTGAGGGACTTTACCTGGCGTATTTTGGAGTTCTGCTCAGGCTGGCGTAAGACTGAGGAGGTCCTCAGTCGGCCATCAGGTTCTCGCGTAATCCGTAGGGCGGGCAGATTCTTCCCTTGGTGGCGTAAAGGCCGAGAAGTTGAGCAGGCCGCCACTTGTTTTCCCTTTGCGTAGATCGCAGGGATCATCTGCTTTTCCGCGGAGGGCAGATGCATCTTTACGCGCGGAGCGCGTTTGGAATTTCTGATTTGGCGCTAAGGCATTGTCAGAAATTCTGTCTGCCATGTCATCGACGGGAGACTGAATTTTACGCGCAGAGCGCGGAGTAGACTTCTGGACTAGCGCTGAGGCATTGTCCGAAGTTTTGTCTGCCACGTCACGGACGGGAGACTGGATTTTACGCGCAGAGCGCGGAATAGACTTCTGGACTAGCGCTGAGGCATTGTCCGAAGTTTTGTCTGCCACGTCAGGGACAGGAGACTGAATTTTACATGCGGAGTGCGAAGGTTGTGCAGCTACAACCTAGCCGGTCGGAGAGGTCGGAGAGATCGGAGAGTCGACAAGAATGGTAGGGGATGTCTTCGGCATCCAAACCTTACGCAGCTTCCTGTTGTCTTGAACAGAAAGAGAGTGAGAGCTACCCCCTGCTCGAAGCATATCTTCGTAGGCAGACTGGTCGAACTGGACGACCAGGGTCTTCTTCACGGATCCTACGGATACCGCATCGTGTTGAGCAATTGCTTTCTCCTCAGAAGAGAAAGACGTCCCCAGCAGAGTCGACATCTTGTGTTTGATAATAAACGAAAGAAATGAAACGAGGTTTATACGAAACCCGCTCTTTGGTTCACAAACAAGAAGAACAATTAATCTTATACGAGGATGTCAAGTACAATTTTTAATCTGGGTAAATATTGCTATAGGAGTCTGATCTGCAGTCGATCACTTTGTCCCTTGGACCACACGATGATGAAGAAGTGCCGTAGAAGACAGAAAGCAGCTTCGAAGGTTGCAAAAAAGAGTGGATGCTCGATGCCAAAGTCGTCGATCACTACTCTTTGCCTGAGCTCTGGATTCTTCTCTCCCAAAGACTCTTCGACTCTTAGTTCCTTGACCTTCTCTTTTGATCTTGGAATCTTTGACCTTGGTTCTGACCTTCAGTTTTCCGACCCTCGACCTCTGTTGATAGAGGTCTCTATTTATAGGGTTTTAGTGACAGTGACCATCCAGTCGGCGTAGAAGCCGGGTAGTGGAAAGCATAGCACCTTTTACGCGATGGTTACAATAACCGTTACCCACGTATAAATGATCTTTTGAATGAGCGTGTGACGCGTGTCCCATTAAGAGATAACGCGTATAACTGCTGCGAAGATCACGGCATAAAAGCCACGTGGGTAGTTATCCCTCGCGTAGAAAAAGGTTGGCGTAGAAGCCAATAACTGTCACCATGGCTAGAAGCCAAAGAGTTATCAAACCGGCATAGAGGCCGAGCAGGCGTAGAAGCCGAGTAGGCATAGAAGCCGAGTGGGCGTAGAAGATAGCTGATCCTCCTCCCCTGACTGAGGCCTTGAGCGAATTCCGGACCGAATAGCTTTAATACGCACCAATGCAAATGTGGCCTGAGTTGGCGTATTCCAAGGAAATAGCGTACAGCGTGCTCCCATAGCTGAGAATAGCCTGATGGCGTAATGTGCCAAAGTGATGATGTGGACGTTTTAGCCGAAATTATGGCTTTTGGAGATATAATCAAATCTCTTGCATTAAATGCAGAGATCTGCCCCCATCCTGCGCATTAAATGCAGAGGCGTGTCTCGAAGATCTGCCACCACTCTGCGCATTAAATGCAGAGACGTGCCTCGAGCCCTGTACGAAGAGCAGCTTTTGACGTGGCAATCTGTTTGTCTTCTGCGGAGCGTAAGAAGCTCACGTCTGCCTGTGTAAAACTAGGCAGCGTATTCCAGAGGCGTGTCTCGAAGATCTGCCACCACTCTGCGCATTAAATGCAGAGACGTGCCTCGAGCCCTGTACGAAGAGCAGCTTTTGACGTGGCAGTCTGTTTGTCTTCTGCGGAGCGTAAGAAGCTCACGTCTGCCTGTGTAAAACTAGACAGCGTATTCCAGAGGCGTGTCTCGAAGATCTGCCACCACTCTGCGCATTAAATGCAGAGACGTGCCTCGAAGATCTGTCACCATTCTGCGCATTAAATACAGAGACGTGTCTCGAAGATCTGCCATCATTCCGCGCATTAAATGCAGAGACGTGCCTCGAGCACTGTACGAAGAGCAGCTTTTGACGTGGCAGCCTGTTTGTCTTCTGTGGAGCGTAAACAGCTCACATCTGCCTGTGTAAAACTAGGCAGCGTATTCCCTTGTATGTGTAAAAGCGGTTTACGGTAATACCAGTGTCGGGAACACATTGCCTGCATGCTTCTACAGCTAACAGTAATACCAGTGTCGGGAACACATTGGCGGGACCAACGGGCACTGGCACGGTGATCTCTTCGATTCGACTCATCGATCGACGGTTGGACGGACCAGACGGATACTCAACATGGCGAAAGAAGGTTGAGAAGACACTTTGGGGTATGCGGTTGTCCAAGCATCCGACTGACAACCTCCGGAGACGACTGATCCCACGTTTGAGCAGTGGAAGACGGATGATAGTCGACTGTTTACAAAGTTGATGAACTTCATGGAACCATTGGTAGAGGACATGGTTCAAAACATATACACAGTAAAGGAGCTATGGGAGGTCCTAGCGACGGCGTTTGATGGAAAACACGACTTATCTCGTATCTACGACTCGGTTGTCGGCGTCTACCGGGCAGAACAGGACGAATAGCCTCATAAGGACCATTTTCGGACTTTTAAGGCTATGGTCGATGAAATTGACCGTGTATTACCTCTGACGACGGATATCAATGAAGTGAGGGCTCAACGTGAGCAGCTTCATGTGATGGCATATCTTGTCTCTCTCCGTCATGATGCAGACTCAGCTTGCTCTCAGATCATTGCCGGAGCCGAGGTTCCATCACTAATGGAAGCACATTTTCGTGTTCTACGGGCAGCAAAGGTCGTCGAGACCTCTCCAAGTGATGCTCCTGCTGATCGATCTGCTCTTGGTGCCGCTCGTACTGGATTTCGCGGTGGTCGTGGTGGACGACGTGGTGGCCGCAATATTGGTCGTGATGGTGGACGAGGCATTTGCGGTCGTGATGGAGGTCGATAGTGCACCTGCTTCAACTGTGGTTTACAGGGTCATTTCCAGTGGCAGTGTACTAAAGCTCCTGCCGCCAATGTTACCTCAGATACTCCTGATCTTAGCGGTCGATCAGTACAAATGACTGATGAAACATATGCAGACTTTGTTGAGTTTCAAGCTCAACGTCGAGGTGAAGCCTCTACTTCTGTGTCCACAGCAGGGTACTCAGCGGCATGTGTGATACAGTCAAAGCAATGGATCCTTGATTCTGGTGCATCTGTTCACTTGGCAGGCGACATAGGTATGATACGAAACTATGCACTGGTCGGTCGTATGTCTAATATTACATGTGCCAATGGTGGTTCGCTGACAGTCCATAGAAAAAGATTTGTCCGTCTTTCTTCGGGACTGTCATTACATTCTGTATTACATACCCCTGAAAACCCATTCAGCTTACTCTCAATTAGTCGAATTACTCGCGATATGCACTGCTCGGTAACATTCTTTCCTGATGGTTATGTTTTTCAGGACCTAAAGACTGAACGGGCTATCGGTAGGGGACGTGACTGGAGGCTTGTATCTGTTTGACGAAACTTCCCCTGTTGTTTGTGCTGGTGTAAAACTTGATCCTTTTGAGTTACACTGCTAGTTAGGACATCCATCCGTCCAAGCACTCCAGAAAATGTACCCATCTTTAGATGTTTCTTTTCATTGTGAGTTATGTAGCTTGGCTAAGCATCACCGGGTTTCCTATCCGGTTAGTCAGAATAAAATTGCTTCCGCTCCCTTCGAGTTGGTACATTCCGATATATGGGGACCGTGTCCGCTTGAATCTGTGATGGAATTTAAGTACTTTGTTACCTTTGTTGATGACTTACTCACGTGTCACTTTTGTTTATCTCATGAAAAATCGCTCTGAATTATTTAACATTTGGTGCAATTTTCATGCGAAAATCAGAACACAATTTGGTGTTCCGATTAAATGCGTTCAAAGTGACAATGGTCGTGAGTATGTCTCGTGAGTTTGTTTCACATCTGTCTCGGAATGGCATCATCCACCAAACCTCATGTCCTTACATACCACACCAGAATGGTGTGGATGAACGCAAAAATCGTCATCTCTTAAAAACAACACGTGTTATGTTCCAAGCATGTACTCCAAAAAGATTTTGGTCGGATGTCGTTCTTACGACTTGCTATTTCATTAATCGCATGTCGTCGTCTGTCCTCAATGGTAATACTCCCTTCTCTCGGTTATATCCCAAACGAGTCGTTTCCTCTACCTCTCCGAATCTTTGGTTGCTTGTGTTATGTTAGGGATACCCGACCAACTCTTTCTAAATTAGATTCAAAGGCTATCCAATGTATTTTTTGGGGTATCATAAGGATCAGAAAGGGTATCGGTATTTTTTTTCATTCTTGAAGAGGTATTTTTTCTCTCAGGATATTACCTTTGTTGAAACCGAGTTTCCTCCACTTCCACAAACTCCAGGACCAGTACCCCAAGTTTACCTAGAAGAGGACTTCTTGTTGTTCCCAGTTCAAGCACAGCAGCCCCTGTTAGGTTGCCCTCCCCTATCGAGCCAGTCCTCCAGTCCGACGGTCCGCAGACACCGATTCAGTCAGCACCACCGTCGCCCGATCGATCATCGCAAATAATGCCCATGGTCACAGTCATCATCCTCCTCTGGCTCGACTGATTCGTCTCCGCCTTCGACTCCGCCTGTTCCACCAGCTCGACCTTGTTGTGCCTGTCAAGATCATCCCTTGTATGTTGAAAACTACAAAAGGCTTGCGAGCCACACTCAGTCCTTAATAGCTACTATTTATGGGATTCGGATTACCAATTCTGCTGAGGAGGGTCTCAAACATCCCGGTTGGCGTGCTGCTATGGAAGAGGAGATGAAAGCGCTTCGAGATAACCATACTTGGGACTTGGTAAATTTGCCGCCTGATAAACAGGCTGTCGGTTGCAAATGGGTGTTCACGATCAAAGTGAAATCAGATGGCACCCTTGATCGACTAAAGGCACGTCTGGTAGCTAAAGGATATTCCCAGACTTATAGTGAGGATTATTTTGAGACATTCTTCCCAGTTGCCAGGACGACCTCTGTGCGTGTACTCTTGGCCTTAGCTGTTCGCTATGGCTGGCTGCTACTCCAGCTGGATATCAACAATGCCTTCCTCCACGGGGACCTTGATGAAGAGGTATATGTGGTGCAACCTCCCGGATTTGTTGCAAGGGAGGGTAAAGTGTGTCATCTGAGGAAGGCCCTCTATGGTCTCAAACAATCACCTCGTGCATGGTTTGATCGGTTTACAGATGTGGTCACTCAGTTTGGCATGTGACAATCAAAGAAGGATCATTCAATATTTTACCGACAGATATCGACGGGAAGGATACTCCTTGGTGTTTATATTGATGATATTGTAATCACAGGAGACGACAGTTAGGGCATTGCAGGACTGAAGAAGTTCCTGGGAGAACAGTTTCAGATCAAGGATATGGGATCATTAAACTACTTCTTGGATGTTGAAGTCATACGGGGAAAGAAGCACATTGTCATGTCGCAGAAGAAGTATGTGCTAGACCTACTACATTATGCAGGAATGATGCAAGCCAAGGGAGCAATGTCACCGATGGACCCAGGAGAAAAGTTACCCCCGACGAGGGGGTACTAATGACGAATCTGGATCAATATCGTCGAGTAGTTGGAAAACTCAACTACTTGGCGGTTATGACTCGCCCATATATTTTCTTTGCCGTCAGTGTCGCGAGTAGATTTATGTCTTCTCCACGAGTTCCATATTGGCAGGCAGTTCTCAGAATTCTGCGTTATTTAGTCCAGAATCCTGGAAAAGGAATTCACATGGAGAACCAGGGACATACAAATGTTGTGCTTTACCGATGCTGACTGGGGTGCAAGCCTGACAGATAGACGATTTACGTCTGGTTATTCGGTATTTATTGGCGGAAACTTGGTGTCATGGAAGAGTAAGAAGCAGAGTGTGGTCGCACGATCAAGTTCCGAAGCAGAATATCGAGCCATTGCTCATGGCACGGTAGAAGTATTATATCTGCAGCATCTTCTACAAGAACTGGAAAAAGAAGCAGGATCTAAAATAGCAGATATGTGGTGTGATAACCAATCTGCTTTGCATATTGCTACCAATCATATATTTCATGATAGGACGAAGTACAATAAAATTGATGCCCATTTCGTCCGTGACGAGTTTAAAAAGGGAATGATAAAGTTCCATCATGTGAGGACCGGTGATCTGATAGCCGATATCTTCACGAAATCTCTTTTGGGTCCTCGGGTACAATTTTTATGTAACAAGCTGGACATGATTGATATATATGCTCCAGCTTGAGGGAGGGTGTTAAGCGTTATATTAGGTAGTGGGCTTTAGTCCCACATCGGGTAGAATAATAGAGAGAGGGGTCAGCCTCTCCTATATATATGTAGTCTTTTTCATCAATGAGAATCAATCCATTATTCTAATTCTACACCTTTCTCCAATCCCAAGATGATTCAAGCAAGCTCAGGTTAACGGGGCAGGTGGGTTCTTGTAAGAGCAGAAAGTGGTGTTGAGGGGTAGTTGGCAACTCGGCGGCATTGCCAAATATGCAGAGAGAAGTTAGGAACGTGGTACCAGAATAAAAGAAAAAGAAACACAAAGAAGCAAGATTTAACGTGGTACGGAGATCTGTCTTCTCCTACGTCCACGACCGCAAATAACTGATTTTATTATTTAGAGAAAGTTACAATAACAACAGATTGAAGCCCTATTTATAGATTAGGGCGACCATCAACTTCAGTACCTGGGTTAAGAGTTAACACCTGTCAACACCACTACTTTCAGTCTTCTTAGGATTTTATTTAGGCTTTAGTTCTTTTGGTTTGAGAACCTTTTGTAATCCTATTTAATGTAGTGTAAACTTGGCATAAAACTAAACCCTTATGAGAAGAGGATTGTGGATAAGTAGTTGGTTTTGACATTATCTTTTTTTGTTTTTGTACTTTCATTAGGGTATTGGGGTTTTAGGTAAATTACTACTCCTATACAGGTAAGAATAATTTCTTTTGGAGGATTACCAAAGACCAAATTGTTGGAAATGGCATTCCTTTTCACTCTTTATCTTGTGATAAAAGTGAATGAATCTTCCTAAAGCAAATCATATTAGTTTTACCTTTTTGTCTACTTTTTCTCTATTGTAGGGCTCGTTTGCTTGCTTGGGGAAATTAAAAACTAGGATTTCATTGTGATGAGAGCACCAAAGAAATTTCTAGTTTTACTGGAGTTGACACTTAAAAGTTATACATGGTAGGACCCAGTGAATAGAGAATATAGGCAGAGGTATATGGGGCCCAAAGTAGACTTTCATCCAAAATCCGTCCTCTTTGGATGGATTTTAGTTTTTGAACTTGACAATGTTTCTCTAATCATAGGGAGATAGGAATTGCATTCATTGCAGGGTTTTGAA
Source organism: Iris macrosiphon (assembly GCA_036927795.1). Taxonomy (NCBI): domain Eukaryota; kingdom Viridiplantae; phylum Streptophyta; class Magnoliopsida; order Asparagales; family Iridaceae; genus Iris; species Iris macrosiphon. Next base: position 98,487,914 of record JAYESA010000004.1, read on the forward strand.
AATGAAACGTTGGAAAACCAATTTATCTGGCAAGCCCAATGTTATTCTTTACACTTCATCTTCACTTCCTTGACAAAGGGGCTCCTCGCTGCGTCAGCTTAAACTCACCATAAGTAGTAGTAGCAGCATTCAAGCCTTTTCTCATCTGATTGGGGTCGGCTACGGTGCATGAGAAATCTCCATAAGAGAATTGACAAAGTGCCTACGAAAAACTATGTTATATTTTTTGCCCAAAAATAATACCATAACGTAATACTATGTTATATTTTCTGCTTTTAATTCTGGACTTTATAATAAACTTGTCACTTATTGCCCGACGATCTTCTTATTGTTGTTATCCATATATGTAGGGATATTAATTTCTAATCAGGTATCATATGGAAAAACGTATCTTACGGAGCATGATCTAATACGATATACAATACAATAATAAAGCTAATTGATGCACAAAAGGTATCTCGATTTTGAAACCTAGATACACCACTTATCCTCAGTGAAAGCCCTACCTTCCTCTAATATCTGAAATTGAGAAAAGAACATTCATTTTGCTATTTTTCAATCCAAAAAGAGCTCTTAATGTTCACTGGTACGTATGTACACCAGGGAGCACCATTTTCCATACTTATGATGAATTCATAAATATAGGCAACTTCAAACCGTTCATTTACAAGTTCAAAATATATAGGGCCTGTTTCATAACAGTAAACAGGTCAAATACATGGTTAACCTCTTTGATTGGCATCGAGCCATTGATCACTATAAATTCAGCTTGTGTAGCCCAGCAATCTCTTCCACCCTCACCCCCTCCCACCCCACGTTACATGCTGCAAACACGGTTTGCTTGCCTTAGCTTAGAAGCATGGTGTCACCCAAAAGGCGACATTACTTCGATTGGATACTACTTCGGCTGGAAGGGGCTCCCTACTATGTCACAGGCGCCTGTGACAATAACTTGTGTAGGCGCCCTAAGTGAAGCCTTTGACTCGGTGTCTACTCCAGAACCATCTTCGATCATAGGCTGTTCCCTTGAGGGGGCACCCCTAGCTCCCCTATACGAAGGGGATTGTGGTGGATCCGTTGGAGAACCAAACTGAACTCACACACACACCACCCACCCATGTAATGTGTTACCTAAGAAGGGGCTGATCCATGGGGGTTTGGGTGGGCCTGGCGGAGCTGGTAACTGTCGGACTGAAGAAGCCTCTGGGTACAGGATCGAGCATGAACCAATCATGTGGTCGGATGTCCCACATCTGAGACACTGGCCATTAGCCCTCCTGCACTGATCTTTGGTGTGCCCTGGCTTGCCGCAGTGACTGCATCCCGCTGATACAGACTACCTGGTAGATTGTACTGAGGTTACTATGGAAGTTGGAGGTGCTGGCGGGCGAGGTGTTCTAACTGCTGGTGTCGGAGGTGATGACTGAATACTGACGCCTCTCAGGGATAAGTATGATCTCTTCTAGCGTTCGGTTCTTGCTACTAATCTCTGGCCGACAAGTTCTTGGGACCTAGCTGCCCTGAGTACTGCATCGTAGGTGATATAATTATGACCCACCGTAAACTGCTAAAGCTCTAGATGTAACCCTTGCTCAAATCTCTTGGCTCGGTCTTCCTCGGAAGCTACCATATGAGGAGCAAATCGGCTAAGTCGGCAAAACTCGGCCGCATACTAGTCGACCGATCTTGTGTTCTGGCGGAGGTTAATGAACTGCTGCTAGAGCTGGAACTTAGCGGTTGTGTGAAAATATTTCTCCTGGAAATGCTCCTTGAACGTCCTCCAGTCAATGGGCTTCGGAAGCGCCATTTCTTGTGCTGCCCACCAATCTCGGACAAGATCTGTCAATTGTAGCTTTACGACTACTACCTTCTTATCATTTGGGGTCTTGATTGCATCCAGAATGGCCTCAAAGTCCTGGAGCCAAGAATCTGCTGAAACTGCATCTTCCGTGCCGAGGAACTTGGTTGGGCGCATGCGACTAACATTGGTCGCCGCGTTGTGAGTATAACGCCCACTGTTGTCGAGTGCTACTCTAACTCCCGGGCAAAGAGTAGTGTTAGTCTGTTCTTGTCCTTGCCGAAACTGCTGGCAGAGTTGGACTACTTGTTGTTGAAGCTGGAGTTGTTGGTGTTGTTATTGTTGTACCATCATCATAGCTTGGATCATCTCTAACATAGTCTGCGAGCCTGCATGCCCTGGTAGAACTGGTGGTATTGTCTGGGCTGGCTGGGTTGGTATGAACGACGGAGCGGGCTGAACTGGCTGTTCCGGCAAGACTGGTGGAGCTGATTGTGCTGGGCGGGCATGCGTGACTTGCGGAGCCGGCTGATGAAAAGCTATTGACGCTTGCCCTTGGTTCAATATCAGAATCTGGCCCTGGCCTAGTGGATCTGCTGGAGTTATCGGTGCAACAGAACCCTCGGAAGAAGGAGCATATGGGGTGTCCCTGAAGGATAAGGACACAAGGATATCAACAAGGGACGAGAATGGAACAATCATGTCAAGCAAGCTTGAAGCTCAAGGAAAGCGAGAGGTGCATGTTGCAAGTGGAGTTCAATCGAAGGTTATAGAGGATTGAGATTCTAACAAGAAGAGTCCCCCCACGAGTCTGAAAAACAGACCTGCATGGCCACCACTAAAACCTTGTCACGCCCTGCTCCCAGAATACTGGGTAAATACGAGGACTAACATGGCCAACCGTACCTTGCAGAATACCGAAGTAAGCCGCAATGTGTTAAGGTTGTCTAGAAGACATAGGGGTGAACTCTAGCATGCTATGACGTCAGTCCTATGGTCGACAAATCCTAGTATCTCAATCCAGCAACACAAGTACAAGAGTATATCATATATGAAAGTAAAATGGCGTTCCAAATTACATACCACATCTGATCATGAAACTAGTGAATACAAAATGATGCACTAGCAGAATATAATTATACATGATCAAATATATCAGCCATGGTCTAATATATACATCATGTTGACCGAAGTCAGAGAAGTGATCTCAAAATAAGGGGCTAACACTGCCTTTTGCTAGAACACCACAAAACGAAATAACACTACGAGGGGTGAAGGAAAGAAACCCACTAACGAGCTACGAGTGCGAGCCATCTTGCTGGAAGTACGGTGGATCCTGGTTCTCTTTGGGATAATCTGGCCATACAAAACCAGTGGGGTCAGAACCCCAAGCAACAAGTACCACAAAGGAGCTCGAGGTGAAAGACGAAACACATCACAACATAGCAGAAAGAGACATAAAAGAAATAAATGTTGATCGAGACTTGTACGGTACCAATGTACTTGTCTCAAGAAATATAATAGGAAGAACTGATAACAAAATACTAAAAAAAGAAAGTAAGGCGACGAGCGGCAAGAGGGCATAGGAACTACTCTGGATCGGGACCACAACCCTTAAACCAAATAAGGACCGGGGTTGCAGACCTTCACCCGAGCAGAACTTAGCACCCTAACCACGCGCCGAAAGAATGAATTAAAGGACGAGCTAAACGAATAGACAAACATTCATTCCATGGCCAGACATGCATACGGGCTTGCTATAATTAACTAACTAGGGTTATCACAAACCTAGTTACTAGCAAATGCATGCTTTGAAGAATATCGCTACCACCGGCACTGCAGTTAACCCGGATGGCCAAGGGTACGCTTGTCTAGTACTTATAGTACACTTCACAAACAATAATGGATAAAGAACTAAAGCAGATAACTGATAGCATAACAACATAACATAAGCATAAACTAGCTTTTGAAGATATAAATGAATTTTTGTAAATGAGATTTGGTTTTATAAATAAATATGGGTTTTGTAAATGAAACTGATTTGTAAACATAAACTTATCTGTAAATGATCTTGTAAGATAACTGAAACTGAAATATAACTGGAACATATACTGGAATGCATATACTGAAATACATAATGTTATGAACCGCGGCTCAATAACATCTTGTAGTGCCGCAACAGGCGTAAACTTGATCAGTCATGGAGCCCTTGCCTAGCAGGGTTGTTCCATGTTGCATGGGACCCTTGGAGATCTGGGTAGCCGGTAGCACAATATTCTTCCCTCCCAATGAACTAAGTAAATCTTATCTTGTTTAATCATTACTAAATTATTTCAAGTTCTCGAGTCGTGGACACTTGAAAATTTTCTTACAATGACGAATCACGGGTACGAGCTTTTCATGAGTTATCGTATCCACGATACGCGATACATGGGGCAATACTCATACTCGATTGTCCGATGCCAAAATGCAAGAAATTATCATACAAACATTTCCACGGTGTCGTAAGGATCAAAATCACGTGTTAATATAGGGAAGCACAACATCCAACTATGCTCCAATACTTAACTGGGCTAAAACAGTTTCAGCATTAGAAAAACGATACAATATATTAAATTGAGGATAACTCTCACATATGAACTCCAAATGAGGTGATTCAAAAAGATTTGAAAAGGGAAAACAAAGATCTAAAACTTTCATGTTTTGAGTTTTTCGAAATTTAAGCTAGAAAACAGCTTAAATAGGCAAAAACAGACATTCGGGTCACCATGCGCACAGCGCGCGGCATGAATTCTATGAGCGACGTACTGCTGCGGCAAGAAAATCCATGCGCAGTGCAATGCGCAACGGAGATTGATGCGTGCGGCGAGGGTGTGATGCGCACGACGAACTGCTGCGGCATGAAACTTCATGCGCGGCGCACTGCTGCGGCATGAAAATCCATGTGCGGCGCACTGCGCGCGGCAAGAAAGTGATGCGCCGCACATCAATGCGCGATACATTATTGCGGCATGAAACTTCATGCGCAGCGCACTGCTGCGGCATGAAAATCCATGCGCAGCGCACTGCTGCGCGGCACTGTTCATCGTCCATGCCAGACAAGTCCCAGAACAGGAGTCCATAACTTGTTTTGGCCATAAAAACTTTAATTTAACTCCAAATTAGGTAATTCAAAAGTCAAAATGCTCGAAATAGAAAGCTCCATCAAATATAACGACTAGTTTTAGAAAACAAGTTTTAATAGATCAAACCAAGGAAAAACTCATATAACCTATAAAAATCCTAAACTTAAAACTCATATCTACTAAAATCTATCCACCAAAAGCAAAAACTCCAAGAACTAAAAATAATGAGGAACACAAGAGAAACATTTTCCATCAAATACATTTTTAAAACAACACATATGAAAAAAATCCGAAAATTTGGCTTCACCATTGAGCAAGATGTACTTGCCTTGGGTGGCTCCTAGCCTCTCCTTTCACGGTCTAAGTCACAGCAACTTCTTCTTAGGACTAGGATTTGGCTAGAGGGAGCTTGAGAGAGAGGAGGAAGAAAAAAGCAAGAAGAGTAAAATGAGGAAATGAGTGAGGAGAGAGAAAATACTCATATATACTAAGAGGAGAGGAAGATGGTCTAGTCATAGGTTCAATCAAATGAACCAAACCAGGTGTCCATTCTACATGCAGATCCTAAACCGGGTCTATGGCAATGCCAACAGATATTCTACTGGTCTCGGGTAGTCTCTCTCAACAAAAAGAAAATACAATAAATAAAAAGACAGGAACCAACACTGAGAAATACAGCAGGAATATATTATCAGAAAAAATTAAATTCTAGAAATACAAGAAATACTAAATCTGTAATCGGGTGTGACAGGACTAGATCTACGAGAAGGATCGAACTTTACTTTGAGCGACAATGATCTTCATCACCCCGACAAGGAGTTTTAATAGCAATTTATTTCTACCTTTAGAGCTTTTCTCTTCCACAATAAGATCGTTGGTTGTACTTTTGCACGTTTTTCAGAGCTTTGCTCTTCCGCGGTAAGACCATTGGTTGTGCTTCCATACAGATCTAGGAAGATTACCTATTATCATCGCCATTCCGCAAAGGTCTTAGTCTTCAAGGCTTATGCATATTTCTGTGGAATTGCAGTCAGCTCAACAATAATCTCAAAGCGACATTTGGTGATATTTCAAGATTACAATAATCTCTTCAAAATTCAAGATGGATAATCGTACAAGTCTGCTAGACATCACCTTTCACAAATTCGAAAAGTTTGATGGAGAGTAGTACAATAATTAGAAGAGGAAGGCTAGTCTGAATCTTCAGCTCGTCGACGTGTCCAAAGATAGATGATGTGCAAGCAAATGCCAATATGATTATCACTCAGCAGAAGAGGAAAAGATATAACATCTGCAAGTTGTTAAACTTTATCTTTTTGGAGGATTCATTAGTCGAGTCCTACAACAAGAAGGAGAAAGCAAGAGACATATGGGAGTCTATGGGGAAACAGTACAAGAACAATGAAAATATATCCAAAACGTACCTCGTCAACAAATTCATGAAAATGGAGTTTGAAGACAAGACAATGTTGTCGCAGATCAAGGAGATTATAAAGCTGTAACAGAAGGTAGAGGAATAGGCTATGCATTTAGTAGACAAATTCATGTTAGGAGTTATTCTCTCGAAACTCCCTACCAATTGGGATCGGTTCTCCACCGATATGTCCAGCAAGAAGGCAGAAATAAAGCTCAATGATCTTACATGGTACATCCGGATTAAGGACAAAGCCAGGAGTAAGGTCAAGGTGGACTCTGTCCAAATAGTTTTTCAAGGAAAACATAATCCAGACCGGGGAAAACAAAGGAAAGCAGAAGGCTCGCCACAACCAGAAGAAAAAAAGACTAACCATCGGAGGATGAAGTCTACTCCCATCAAGTTCAAGCCAAAGGTTGTCCTTAAATTGATTTAATGTAAAATGAACTAACTAATGAAATCATGGTTATTAATCAAAATAGGAGTGCAGAGATTTGGTTTTGTGTGATGCAATATGAATATTTGTATTCGAGCACAATTGATTTGAAATGACATGACAGGATCTTGTTCATGCAAGAGGACGAAAGTTGTGCTCTGATACCAAAATAATGTAGGATATGTATTGAGTTTTAGACATACAACGCAAGAACCAAGTTAATAATGTTCAATATAATAATTTTTATTTGATTATTTATTTAAAAACGATGAATTTTCAATAATAGACTAGCAAAAAAAAAAAACAAGCATGTTGTTCTTTAATATTAATTGACAAGATCAAATTAATGCAAAGTATATCTCTTTATATTAAATAGTTCAACAATTAATATTAGATCTAATTTGTTGTAGTAGAAGCACTCACTTTTCTATTTGTAAATTTGGCAGCAGATAGATACTTGCATAAAAATGATGGATTTTAGATTCGTAAGATACCAAGTACAAGTTAAGGTTTATCCGAGTTGTGTATGATTTCATGCGCTCTAAAGTTGACGAATGAATGTTATCTTCAAGGGATAATGATCGCTATCTTCAAGGGATCACTTCGATAACTTCTTCAAATAATTCTAAATGATATGGTTTGGAGTAGTAGCGTCTAGGGTTTGGAAATGGAAAAAGGGGGTGGGGTTCTTGATAGAAAGAGATGAGGAAGAGACAAAACAGAACTTAGAAAAAAAAGAGGAGCATTCACCTAAAGCAAACACAATTTTTTTTATTTATTCATTCAGTAAGCAAATATATAGCCAAGGCCATTTATTTATAGCCTTCTTAACATCATTAAAATTCACCAACTTTCGATGTGGGACTAAACTATTTAATAAAAAACAATGTCAACATGTGCTATTTATTTGACTAAGTAAAATAAAGCAAACTTGAACTATTTAGTATCAGACTTGGGCTCGATATTTGTAGCGACGACGCGAATAATATTTGACCATATTTGGTGCGATGACCTCATCAGTGACGCATTAATGGCACATTTTGCACTTCGTACGTACGCATCGAGCGCAAAGATAGCACACTTTTGTGTGGTAACGTCACGAAAGCAACGTGACTACTAGCAGGTGCGTCGCGGTAGCTCCACGAAGTTCTGCGAGATTTGTGCACTCTACGAGTTCTGCGGTTCCGCGGGCTTGGCACATTCTGCGGAGTTCCTTAGATCTGCAGGCTTCATACTTCTACGGAGTTTTGTTGTTCCGCATCTCCGTGGTTCTGCAAACTGCAGAAGTTCAGTTTTGTTGCTATTGCTGCTATTATAACGGTTCAATTTTGTAATTATCCTATTTATAGGGAGTTATTGTTGTAACTGCCACTTAATGGGGATTAAATTCATGGATATCTACCCACGTTGGTAGTGGACGGTTATTACTGCTAGGTGGTCGGCTACCCCATATAAATTGTCTTTTGTACTTGTGCACACACTAGAGAGGGGCAAGGCAAAAGAGAAATTTGAGAGCAGTATGAGCAACCGAGTGATGTACGTGCATTGCTCGAAGTCCAGGAGGTAACAAGGAGCGTTCTAGATGTTCTTCCGAACTTACTGGTTCCTAGGAGCGGAACGACGAGTAGGGTGAAATCTCACTTCGAGCAACAGTGATCTCCACTACCTCCCTACTACCTCGGCAAGGATTTTTAATAACAGTTTCTTTATGATTTCAGAGCTTTGCTCCTCCACGACAAGATCGTTGATTGTACTTTTTCACATCTTTTAGAGCTTTGTTCTTCCGCGGCATGACCGCTGGTTGTTCTTCTTCACAGATCTAGTTAAGTTGATCTAGTTAAGTTTATTTGTTGTCATCGCCATTCCGCGAAGGTCTCAAGTCTTCAAGACTAGTGCATGTTTCTGTGGAGTTTCGGTCAGTTCAACAACAGGAAATGCCAAAATCAATCTCGTGTCCATGTCATGGTGTTTGTATCCTCTCATATTCATGTCCATGCAACATTGTGTGTAACTCACCATCTAACATATTTTCTTTTCAGAAAATTCCATTTGTCGAACTCAAATTAGCTTCCGGGCCAGCCGCAACCACTCATTTGAATAACCGAACTCAACTGGCTCTTGCGGTCAGTGAGAAGAGGTATAACCACTCTGGTTGGACGGAGGTCTCGGGATCAAACCGCAAGGGAGGTGTGGGAACAGTGGGTCCAAATAGCATGCAACGCAGCGTGCACAAAGTCCCGTGCGTATCGCCGGACATCTCAAAAAAAAAAAAAAAAAACCCCACTCATTTGAATAACACTAATTTCTGAAACTTGAAGGTGGTTTTCTGATGTAGCCAAGCAAGAACTAGTCAACTATATAAAAGCACAGGACCGCAATTTGCTTCTTTTAGGAAGTCTTTTGAAAGCAAATTTTCTTTGGGGAATTTAAGCAAACAATTTGCACACTAACCAGACCCTTCCTGAAGTGGCTCTGGATGACGACCGGGTCGACCTCGCCGAAGTAGTGCTTGACCCAGCTGATGGCGGTGACCCGAACAGGACGTCCGGGCCCGGCCGGGGCCAGGTTCCGGCCGGGGAGCGGGTTGGGGGAGGAAGGGAAGGGAGGGAGCGAGAGGAGCTGGCGAGGCTTCGGCCCCTCCTTTGTTGGGCCCAGCCACGCGATGTTGTTGGTCACCCTGATGACCGGCTCCGCCGCCGCGTCCGCCGGCGGTGATCGCCGGGAAAAGCTCCGGATAGATCCGAGAAGCCGCGGGCAGCGCCGGAAGCGGGTTCGAAGCATGATTTTTGTTTGCACTCCAGGGATCAGGCTTATTGCAACTAAAGTATATATACACGTGTATTTTGTATTTTGCACGTATTTTATATTATGCACTCGAAACCAATTCACTTGATTCAGACAGAGAAGAGTAAAATTTCGTGTGTATGGATGAAATCTGGAGATCTACGAAGAAAGACCAAAATCATAGAATTTTCATAATCCACCATTCCCGAAAGGAAGAACCGTGAAATTCTTTTTTCCTTTCCGCAAGGACTAGGAGATTGATCTAACCAAAAAAAGAATGTTTGATATAAATAACTCACTTCTTGATCTTCTAACTCCTCAGTCACCACAACCCCCCAACCCCCCCCCCCCCCCCCCTCACCCCACCCCACCCCACCCCACCCCAATCACAACATTGACCCGGTGTCTTTGATAATTGGATTTTAACAGAGCACCCGAATGAAAAAGTAGATGAGCCCCAAGATCCTAATTATGATACATGTATATCACCCAATAATTCGTGTATCTTCTTTGGCTGAACGACTTGAGTCTAGTATGCGGCAACAAGCTTCATTATTGAAAAGCCAGAGTATAAAAAAAAAAAATGTATTCTATGCAACTTACTGATACAGCTAATGATCCTGAACCTCAAGTTCTAGTTCATAAGAAAAATCAAAATTGGAATAAATAATAATTTTAAAGCTTTTACGAGCAAAAGTAGTTCATTTTTTATTTGTTGGGAAAAACAAACAACAATTCCTTAAAAAAATGCTACTTGTAATTACATAATTACTTATGCTAAATTTAATAAACAATTTTTATTATTAAACATAGATAAGGGTAATTTTAGAAAGAGAAAAATTACAGTGAAACCTCAACCTTTTTTTCTTTTTGTTCTTTTTAAGATGTCCGACGTACCGCTCAGGGTACTTTGTTTTTCCAACTTTCAACCCAACTCAATTTCCATTATTTATTTTTTATAAATAGAAAGAATAATATGCCTCCCATTTTTTATAAATGGAAGGAATAATACGACCATGTAGTTCGATTCATCGATCTTCCGCTATCCAGTCAGGAATCTTATGCCTCTTTCCGGTAACCACAAGTTCGGCCAACTTTTCTATTATATATAATAGTATAGATTAAATACCATCAACTTTTACACTTTTGCACTTATGTCCAATTTGCTAACTTGAATTTTGTTTTTCCCTCCTTCCTACTCTACTCGATGTTCTGGTTACACTTTTTGTTACAAACTTAGCAACGCAAAAAGTTTCAAAACCGGTCAAGTGTTTTGTTGTTGTGTGACGTGATGATGATCTATGTGGTAATGTCAATGACCAAGATGAACAGTTTCGTGGATGTTGTATCATAGTTATGAATATTAGTGGATTGTATTTGTTTATTTGTCTCTATGGTATGTATTCTATGTTATGTATAATAGTTTGAAAAAACTATTTAAAGAACCCTGATCTATAATATTGTGAATAAATTTTGCTATTTAATTATGATTTAAGGACATATTAGCGATAATAGATAATGCTATTATTTTCGTACTAATCTTTATTTATTAGTTGTGTAAAATTCAAAAAATATATAGATTCATTTTATAACAGTTTGCAAGATCATAATTTACCACTTAATTGTGTGGATAAACATATTACTCAAGAATATTAATATTTCACTATTCTACTTACTTTTAATATTTTTCTTATAATCAATATTGGGTGCATAATTTATTTCTATTTTTAATGTTGTTTTTTAATGTGTGGTTATCTTAAGAAGCAAACGGAAGAAAAAAAGAAAAAAGAAAAAAAAAATGGAACGTATGGGGAAAGAAAACAAATTGTGAGAGAAGTATTATATCAATTTTTTTTCGGTCCAACCAAACAAAAAAAGTCAAAAAATGTAACTTTATACTCTCATTTCAACTATCAACCAAACACAAACTCACAATTATCCATTTTATTTATTCATTTTATTTATCCAACAAAACAACTTTGTACTTTTTAACACCAAATAAACTCATCCGACTTTTCCACTCTCACTTTATCCCAACCAAATAGCCCAAAAGGTAATTAAGTGAAAGAGAAGGAAAGCTCATGTGTAGAAGTTGAAGATACTTCTATGTAAAAGCAACATTCATGTGTCCATATTCATGTTTATGCAACATAAGATATGGGATACGAAGAATAAACTATAACATATGGTTAGTAGTCTACTAAAATTAACATCAATTATGTTGTTGTTAGTTTGTAACTAACTAGTTAATTGTGTCAAATATATATAGAGATAACCTTATCACTTTATGATCTCAAGAGATCATATCTCATCGTAATGTACTGTTAGCTAAAGGCTATTATAAATAGACTACGTGGAGCCCCCTTTAAGGGGTTCAGTCACCAGAGAATTTCATCTATTTTTTTCCAAAAATCTAAGTCATTAATTGACTACAACATGTTATCAGCATGCAAAAGCTTTGTTGATTAACAAACCAAGGTTTGCTCAAAGTGTATATGTACTTTTGGATCATTTTTTATTTTTTAGATCTAATAAATCTCAATGCCAACTCCATGGTATTGACATTAAAAAATAACGGCTTAATTTTATTAAATAAAGATTAACTATATATACACTTACAATATGAGATTGAGTAGATTTCTCAAATATTCTAAATCTAGCTAATTAGCTAATATATGGAATTAAGTACATTTCTCAAATATTATAAATCTATCTAATTACCTAATTTAAGGGATTTGTTACATGCATAAACCGGCTAACTACTCCAATTGCATAGGTGATGGCAGGTCGTGTAACCGTAAGATATATAAGTTTTCTAACCAGCCGTCTATAATGTCCAATATCTTTAAATAACTTTTCCCTGTCAGCATCAAGCTTGCAATAATAACCTATAGGAGTCTTAACTGGCCGACACTCCAACATCCCAGTCTTTGAGTTCAATTCTAGAACATACTTGCCTTTAAAACATTCCCATTGTCTACATTGCAATGTGCTTACCACAGTGTTCATGACAACACAACGATCAAATCATCGTTTTGCTGCAACGCACAACAAGGTGTGGTTATCAGAACATAGTTATATTCCCCCCAACTCTAAATCGGAAGCTAGCTAGATAATTCCATAAACAGAAATACCTAATTAAGAAATTAATTCCTCTGATAAGATATTTCCATAAACAAAAATATCAAATTAAGAAATTAATTCCTTTAATATGTCCTCTCGAGATGGAGCTCCTATAGAGAGTCCATTCTTGGCCTTCAAAAGTTGAAAGCGAGTGCACGAAAGAGGCTTGGTTAAGACATCATCTAGCTGATCTTCTGATGATACATAGGTGACACATAAAAAGCTCTACTTTGTATTTGATCCCAAGTAAAATGATAATCAATCGTAACATGTTTCATATATGAATGGAAGATAGGGTTAGAATAGAGATAAGTTGTGCCAACAATGTCACAATAGATAACCGGAGTAGTAGGAATACAAACGTCAAGCTCTAGACCGGCATACCGACGGTATACTGGAGTATACGACGATATACCGATTTGTTGAAATTTTTAGCTGATGTGTTTTTCACTACCAAAATATGATGGCATAGCGACATTTTTGGCGACATCATATTAAAATGTGGCTAATATTAAAGATTTGAGCGACTCCAAAAATAAATGGCGTTATGCGTCGCTATTGGCGACAATAGCGACGTTTAGCGACTGGAATTCAGTTTTTTAAAAGAATAGTCGCTATATGCTTCTTTAAGGTCGCTAAACGTAGTTGAGTTTTTTAATTTAGCGACGTTAGTTTTTTTGATTTTTAGCGACGTTTTGAGCGACATCTATAACGTCGCAAACTTTTGAATTAGCGACGTCTAGTTATGACGTCGCTATTATTATTAGTGACGTCATAAGTTGACGTCGCTAAACGTCGCTAAACCTCGCTAAATTTTTTAATATAGGTTTCAATTTCCCCCTTCTGTCCAAATCTTCTCCCAAATTTTCAAAAACTCTCCCCTCTTCCCTCCTCCCTCTCCGGTGAAGTGCCCCCTCCGGCGTCCTCCACAGCCCCTACTCCAGCGTCCCCCCATCCCTACCCCCTCCCACCAGCTCCCCCACAACACCCCTACTTCAGCAGACCCCCCACTGACTCCCCCACAGCCCCCTCCGGCGGACCTCGGGCTTCTCCTCCTCCTCCTCTAGGTAAATCCTAACCCGATCTCTCTCTCTCTCTCTCTATCTCTCTCTCTCTCTCTCTCACACACACACAGATGCACACAACATGACACTGACACAGATACGACATACACTGACACAGACACGACACACACTGACACAGAGGGTGTAAACCCTAACCCTAACTCGATCTTTCTCTCTCTCTCTCACAGATGAAGACACGATATGACACTGACACAGACACGACACACATACACAAACACGACACAGACACTGTCACAGAGGGTGTAAACCCTAACCCTAACCCTCTCTCTCTCTCTCTCTCTCTCTCTCTCTCTCTCTCTCTCTCTGACATTTAATACTATACAATTAGTACATAAATTATACTATCATGACTTACTAACTTACAATAATTGCTACTAACTTAATATAACTAATACCAACTTAATATCAATACTAATGCTAGATGACACTAGACTAACTATACAAACTTAGCTTACTCTAACTGATGTCTGATATTCTAACGTGATATCTAACTCAAATAACTAAAATCTAAACTTTACCCTAGCTGATAATTACTAACTAGCATTCACTAACAATGCATCTAACTGATACATTCATCAGTCAGTGATACACACATAGTAGTACATAAAGACAGTGAAATGCCGCCACTACTAATATTCTCTATAATATATACATTAATACCTTCCTACTGAAGGCACTAACCGAAGCCCCATCAGTGTACTACTGATACCAAACTATACTGACATCAAGCCCTTAGTTGTAGTGTGGTCAACTCGAGCTTAGTATACTAAGACCATCCTTAATTGCTACACCTGATATAACCCCTATCCAAATCTGATACTAACTGATATGAATCCTACTCACAACTGATACCTATATCTATTCCTTACCTACACACAACCACAGTTGATACACATAAGATACACAAAGATTTTCCTAATCTTCTAATGCATGTTGTGATACTCAAGTTTAAAATACAGCTTCAAATTGCTGCTGCCTAATGTCGCACCCAGCTTTGTATGATGGTGTGCACAAACCCTGTGAAGTCTGCCGTAACACTCATGTGCACATCAAATATGCACTGTCGGGTCTGTGCAGATGGTGTGTACAACAGCTCTCCTCATCTCACTGCTCACTGTGTTGCTCCCTAAATCTGCTATTAACATGACATATACTCCTATGGATAGACACTCCCTATAACCAGATGACTAATACTTAAAGCAGTGCACAAACCCTAACCCAAATCTGCTCAGTTGACACTCACTGATACACTGCAATATGAGTATCAGTGCACGTATTATATTCCTGAGTATTCTTATGTGTGTGTAGACGAGTAGGTGTGTAACATAATTGGGTATTCCTGAGTATATATGCTAGGACTAGGAGTATCAGTGCATGTACTGTACTTAACAATGAGTATATACTTGAACAATATCTATTCATCTTTGCAGAAGTATCTAGAAATGGATATGAATTACTATCTGCATCATCGTTCGTGGATGTACAACCGTCATCCTGATGACATGTGCGGTATGCGGGATGAATTCATTGAGGGTGTACAGCAGTCCTGGCTGTTCGCCAAGGCATTCCCTCAGTACATGGACGGTACCAAAATTAAGTGTCCGTGTGTGAGATGTCGCAACTTGAAATATCATCCCCAAGTGGAAGTCACATATCATTTGTACTCGAAGGATTTTACGCCGAATTATTATCAGTGGGCCACGCACGGAGAACTTGTGTCTTTAACATCAGAGTCGGAGCCTTATGTGGAGCCGTATATAGATGTCTACGACAACACTGCTTATGATGACGGGTGGGTGAACATGGTTTTTGATATGGCGGAGCCTAGTTTCGATCTGAACAATCATGATGGAGTTGAGGAGGCACTGAATGCCGATGCTGCAAAGTTCATGGAGTTGCTGGAGAATGCAAGAACTCCATTATATCCTAGTTGTGAGGATCATTCACCGTTGGAGGTGGTTACAAGATTGTTGAGCATCAAGTTTGATTTTAACATGTCGCAAGAATGTTATAACCAACTGATTGATTTGATTATAGAGATCTTACCAGAGGGTGCAAAGTTGCCTAAAGACTTCTATCGATCTAAGAGGATGGTGAGATCGCTCTAGATGGGATACGAGAAAATTGATGCATGTTGCAGCGAGTGCATGTTGTACTACAAAGATGACAAGGATGAAGATGCGTGCAGATTCTGTGGTGCTGATCGTTACAAGGCCACTGAAA
Source organism: Iris macrosiphon (assembly GCA_036927795.1). Classification (NCBI taxonomy): domain Eukaryota; kingdom Viridiplantae; phylum Streptophyta; class Magnoliopsida; order Asparagales; family Iridaceae; genus Iris; species Iris macrosiphon. The sequence continues at coordinate 98,503,902 of JAYESA010000004.1, forward strand.
GAGGAAAGTCTGTCGGTGCAAAGAAGCTTACCGATTCGATGCACTACTTGTCTTTGATGCCGCGGTTGTAGAGGTTGTTTATGGTGAAGGAGACTGTAGAAAATATGAGTTGGCACAGGCGAAAACAGATTGAAGGAGTATTGGATCATCCATCTGATGGAGAAGCATGAAATAAATTTGATCGAGAGTATCCAGATTTTGCTTCGGATTTGCGTAATGTCATATTGGGGCTCTCCTTCGATGGTTTTACCCCATTCGGACTTTCAGGCTCCCAGTATTCGTGTTGGCCTGTGATCGTCACTCAGTACAATCTACCGCCTTGGATGTGCATGAAGACTCTGTATATGTTCCTAACCGTTATTATCCCAGGTCCGAACAATCCGAAGAGGAACATCGATGTATATTTACAGCCTTTAATAGATGAGTTGAATCAGCTGTGGAAAGTAGGTGCCAACACGTACGATGTTTCTAGAAAGCAGAATTTTCAGATGAGGGCAGCACTTATGTGGACCACCAATGACTTTTTAACCTATGGAATGTTATCGGGATGGAGCACTCATGGCCGTCTCTCATGTCTGTATTACATGGACCGTACTAAGGCTTTCCGTTTGAAATACGAAGGCAGACCGTGCTTCTTCGATTGTCATCGACAATTTTTGCCGAAGGATCATCCGTATCGGAGGAACATGAATGCTTTTTGTGCGGGTGTTGTGGAGAAGGCCAATCCACCGCCAAGGTGACCCAGATACACGATATGGAAAGAGGTAAAATATTTACCAAGTGCTATTGAAGAGCCTGCTAAGGGATACAAGTATGACGGATTTGGTCGCACCTATAACTGGACGAAGAGGAGTATATTCTGGGATCTTCCATATTAAAGCATCAATTTGATCAGACATAACCTTGATGTCATGCATATCGAGAAGAATGTGTTTGATAACATAATTAATACTGTAATAGAGGTAAAGGGGAAGACGAAAGACAATCTGAAGGCCAGGTTAGACTTAGAAGAAATATGTAGACGTCCTGCGTTACATTTGATAGATGAGGGGGATTGAAAAGTTAAAGCAGCCTAAGTCAATTTTCTCACTGGAGAAGGAGGATAAAGGGAGACTTTGTAGGTGGATTCAGGGTCTAAAATTTTTAGACGGGTACGTGTCAAACTTGAGAAGATGCGTCGACCTCAAGGAGAACAAACTAACGGATATGAAGAGCCACGATTGTCACGTATTCATGGAGAGGTTAATTTTGATTGTATTTCAGGAATTCTTACCACAAGTCATTTGGGATCCATTGATAGAGCTCAATATATTCTTCAGAGATCTTTGTTCTACTAAGTTGCTCATCGATCATCTAGAAAAGCAAGAGAAGGACATTGCGGTAACACTGTGCAAGCTCGAGAAGGTATTTTCTCCTGGATTCTTTGACTCTATGGAGCATTTGCCAATTCATCTTTCCTATGAGGCACGTGTTGGTGGTCCTATCGGTTATCGATGGATGTACCCGTTCGAGCGACATCTGAATCACCTAAAGAGAAAGGCGAAAAACAAGGCACGGGTTGAGGGCTCTATTTGTGAAGGTTATGTTCTCGAGGAGATTACAAACTTTTGCTCGACGTATTTTAAACCTCATGTTGCTACTAATAGAACGAGAGCTCCGAAAAATGACGACGGATATCAGGAATCTAATGATGCAATACTGAAAGTATGCAATGCGTCCGGAAAGCCTTCGGGGTAATGAAGAAGAGTATTTGAATGACGACGAGCTAAGGGCTGCTCAGTTGTATATATTACTCAATTGCGATAAGGATGAAGTGGAGAAGCTAAAGGGGTAAGTAATAAATATGTCCACGTTTATGTTATCTCAATATAATAGTATAAGCTACTATTATGCTACTAATTAGCGGTTGTTTCGTTGTTTTTCAGCACATATAATGATGAGCTGAGGTCGGTTAGACCCTACATAAGAGACGAAGAAGTAGAACAAGAAATAAGATGTCATTTTCCTTCTTGGTTGAGCTCATATATAAGGAGCTCAGTAATTACTTTTTCTGTATGCACTTGCACAATAAATAACTTACTATCGCTACTTTGGTATTTAGGTCGATCGTCTAATAATACCCGAGACTGAATCTATTAGAACTCTAGCCAAGGGACCAATTACTGCCGTTAAAATATGTTCAAGTTACTGTGTGAATGGGTTTAGGTTCAAGTCAACAAATGCTCCGATCAGAGACAGCTTTCTGGATCTTGATTCCACGAAAAACATTTGTTTGTGCATCAAATCTTCGAACTACAAAGACGTCGATCCAGGCAATGATTTTTTTGGTATCTTACAATAGATTATGGAATTAATATATAATTATGGCACAAAACCTGCTAAGATCATGATATTCAAGTGTGAATGGTTCGATCCGATTCAAGATCAAGGTTGGAAAATTGACAAGCATGGTCTTGTGGATATAAACTACAAGCGTAGATATCAAGGCTACAAACCATTTGTCCTATCAAGTCAGGCTCAGCTCGTGTACTTCACAACTTATCTTAGACAGGGGACATCGAGGTCGGATTGGTGGGCAGTATATAAGACTAAAGCTAGAAATACCTTTGACGTTGACGAAATAGCTTATCAGGAGGACGAGCTACCTCTTGTAACAAATATTGTAGATGTTGACTCAACGAAATTTACTCATTACACGACTAATAATGTAGAAGAGATAGAATTATCTGAAGAGGAAGACAAAGATGAAGACGAAGTAGATAAAATTAAAGATGAGAAGGAAGAGAAAGAGGAGGACGAGGAAGGCGAACAAGATAAATTTTCTGAAGATGATTGAAAATAAAATATTTTACCTGTAGAATGTACTATATTTTGACTGTAGAATGTACTATTTTGACGAAGATATGTATTATATTTTGACTGTAGAATGTACTATCCATTTAGACTTGTGACACTACTAGTTATTTACTGTGTAATTCTATTAATGCTGTGAGATATGCATAACATTTTGATTATAGAATGTACTATATATTATTTATTTGTTCTATCATCATATGTTGTTATCAGGTATGACAGGACGACGCGGAAAGTTCGACAGGTCTCGAGGTAGACAGAGTGCTCCTCCAGTACTGCCTACTGTTGGTTTTGGATCCTCGGCACCTAGTACTCCAGTATATCGACCAGTCACATCTCCGACTGCTATGACATTACGTGGCAGCACTCCTGGGACGAGTACTTCTAGGCCTGATACTACTCCCTCGTCCAGCGTTCCTCCTGCTGACGGAACCATGGAGACAGATGAGCATATGGCGGAGGTTGAGCCAACGTCGTCCCAATATCAGCTAGATCCTCTATGCGCACCTCCGGACGAGACGAAGACGGAGATTTGGGCCGACGATACAAAGTAAGTCAATTAGATGGTTTAGCATCATATATATCTTATATTTCTTTATTCATCATATATTGACTTTTTCAATAAAAATAATTATCTCTGTATAGATATCGTCCCTCGCCGGTACAGAGACGCATGTGCCACTTTTTGAGGTACAACTATGGTGGCCCTTGGATCAACTATTTTGATGCTCCGGATGAGAGAAAGGCATTCTGATTTACGTACTTCAAGGTAAAAGTATATTATATCAATCATCTAATTTATGCATATTATATAACTTACTAAATTACTTATTATAGCAAACATATTTTTATCTACCACACCGGGCCGAGTTGATTGAGCAGATGTTTCCTGCCGTTGCCGCCAAGCTGATCCGTGATGCTCTGGATGACCAGAAGGCTCATAAACGTGAAGGAAAACCGATCCAAGGTTGGATCACGCCTGAGCAGTGGACTGCGATGAGGGCTAGATTCGACGATCCGAGGTACAAGAAAAGGTCTGAGAAGGCCAAGGCGGCTAGGTAGAAGGCAACAAAGTGGTGTGGTGGCTCGATTCTGATGATGGAACATTTTCGTCGTTTGGTATATTTTTTTTATTTCAGATATATTATTTTAATGCAAGTACGATAAAATGGTAGTAGGATAAAATATTTAATTTTAGTACTAAATAATATATTTTTAACAGGTACAGAGGGGTGAGGATGCAAACATGGTGGCCGTCTTCCTGGCCACCCATCAAAAGGGCAGGAATCTCATTGATGAGAGGGCCTCGCAGACCTATATAAGTATTACTTTACTTTGTGTTAAATTTAATATAACTTAGGCAATTATCGAGTATCCAAACTTTTCTAGGCCGAGTATCTTAGGCTGCATAAGCGGGCGACTGCTAGTGGACCTACAGCAGGAGAGGCTGGTACTTCTTCGCAGCCCTCTATAGCTCCGTCGGAGGACAAGATGTGGGTGACCGTCGCTGGTAGTCTCCAGAGGGGTACGTACTACGGTACGGGATCCTATGGCGCCCTTGTTGTGATGCAGTCATCTAGGGCCTCTACGGCAAGTGCGCATTCCCCACAGCCCTCGCAGTCGTCGGCCCGAGTCCATGAGGCCTTTGACCGTCAGACTGTGTCTCTCCGTGACGAGTTGCTGTGAAGGATAGAGGAACAGCCCTTGTCCAAGCCGTAGGCGGACGATGCGACGCTCATCGCACGATTTGATATGCTCGAGAGCAGCATCATGGAGCTCAGGGATATGACAACTGATCTTAGAGCGTCGACAGAGCGCAGCGTGACAAAGCTGCAGGCATCACAACTGTCCATGGGCGAGAGGTTGACGATGATGTAGGATTCAATGGTTCATAGCAGTACGAGGCTGTTATCTACCATGGATTCATACAACCATCGACTAGCAGAGTTGGAGTAGATACGTCTTCCTGATGCGCCTTCATCGACATCGACTCCACCGACGTCACTGCCTTCTCCATCGACATCGGTGTAGATTTTACGGGAGTAGTATGATCTGTTCTTATCCCTGATGCGCGCCGGTGGTCATCCTCCTGCAGATCCATAGTAGTCCTAGTTAGGATAGTTTATTAATTGTTTGTGTTCTAGACCTATGATATTTGGTTATTTATGAATATTTTTTATTTTTGAGGCTTTCAGACTTTATTTCTTGTATTCTTTAAGACGAGGCTTTCAGACTCAATTGTGTGGATATTTGTTGTATTCTTTACGACGATATTTTCTCCTGACTCGGTTTATAATGTCAATATTTCATTTTATTTAAATTTTACTATATTATTCATATTAAATGTATGTTAATTTATTGGTGTTTAGTATTCAACCGAAAGGGGTCGGCGAACCAAGCAAATTCAACGGAGGGTTGCTCCGGGTCTATTTGTATAAATTATGAATTCATAAACTGTAGGAAGATTGGTTTGGAAATAATTCAATATTTTTATTTTTATTTTTTTTATTGAATCTTTAGAGACGTTTTAGCGATATTTTGTGACGTTTAGTGACATTTATATAAGTCGCTAGATACGTCGTTAAATACGTCGCTGGTTGTCACTAACAACGTTGCTATAAAAGTCGCCGAGTACGTCGCTGAACGTCGCTAAACTGCTGACATAACATTATTGCCAGGTCAATATAACGTCGCTAAATGTGTCGCACAATGTCGCTAAAAAGAAAAAAATTAGCGACATATAGCAAAAAAAATACGTCGCTAATTTAGCAATGTTACGTCGCTAAACGTCGCTAATATAGCGATGCATATACGTCGCTAGAAAATGTCGGTATAGCGATGTTTTTCCTGTCAGCAACTAGCTTAAAGGTGACTTCATCAAAACGTCGATAAAGACGTCGCTAAAATTATGTAGCGACATTTTTTTGCCATTTAGCGACGTTTTTAGACATCGCTAATTTGACTTATTCTGGTAGTGTTTATTATCTCCGGACCGATATATCGACAGTGTACTAGTATGTACCAACGATATACCGATTATGCTGCTCTTTTTATATGCTTTATGTTCTTTGCTATTCATTGCTCTTGCATGACGCTTATGTGTAAACCACTTCACCATGTTAGTTGTACATTGGTAAGTGATTAGGGACTAGGATCGACTCGAAAAAAATCTATAACCCCGGTTCTTGTTTGGTTTAAGGGTTATATTAGTGATCTCGAGGAGTTCCCAAGTTTTCTTATTGCTTACCAGCTTATCGAGAAAGATCCATAACTTCGGTCCTTGTTTGATTTAAGGGTTTTGGTATCGATCTTGATGGGTTTATATTTATGTTTCACTTGGTTTCACTTGGCTTCTCATGGTTTCTCTTGGCTCCGTATAGACGTGATTATAGTGACTCATCTTAGTGCACTCTTGATTGCTTATACATGTATTCACTGTTGTGGCTTGTCTTGTGCCTTGAATTGTTAAATTCTTGCTCCAGTCTTGCATTTGTGAATATGATAGATTCTGTGGAATGCCACACCCAAAATCCTAAATAAAATTGTTAAGGATTAATAACTAGTATGAGAATTAGATCATGGGAGGGAAGGTTTCCTGGTTGCATACAGTCCCGTTATCCCGGCCGCACTAGTAGATTTGTAGCCTATCGTCGAGTAGGGCACACTTCTAGCTCACCATCAACAATAAATCTACTCAGCTGTCCAAAGGGTCTCCTACATGGAAATAATTAGGGTAAAATTATAATTGCTCCGTAAATCCTCTAAATGCACAATTACCTAAAAATAAAAATCCAATAAATTCTATTTCTTCTAATTAGCTAATAATTACTATAAATCAATTAAATAATTAATTTAATAATTAATGTGGTTTTTAAAATTAGGGGTTTTACATTCTACCCAACTTATAAAAATTTCGTCCTCGAAATTAAAAACTGAGCCACGATAGAAAGTCAAAGATGGTATAAGATAGAAATTTGCAGCTTATTTTGTACCTTCCTCCATCCTAACCTCCATAATTTTTTAATTGTCATGGGGATGTTTGGAGGGCTATAATTTACATTGTTTAAAATGCAAGGCTCGGCTTAAATGAGTGGGCGATGTTGCGCATTGCACATTCCAAAGATCATAGGAAAAATTCATATGAACAAAAAATATGTTTTTTCATGTGTCATGTCTAATGGTGTGGACACCTCAATGCACTTTTGCATAAAAGTGCCCAACAATTGAAAAATTGCACAAAGATGGAAATTGGGTTAAATTAATTAAAATTAATGCGCAAGGTGTTCTTGAATTAATTAGAAGTACATGGGGATAAAATTAGGTGGAACACAAGTTTCATGGACATAGGGGACTCAGAATAGATTATTACCCTAATTTGGGTTGTACGAAACGGGTCAAGATTGTGTCTCCAATTTCGATTGGAACGCACAAGGACACAAAATTAGAATTATTTAGAATTAAGAAATAACGTCCGCGACGAATATAGTGCGACTAAAATGTAGCACAAGAGAGCATAATTATAAGTTACACCGAGGTCAGAATAGAAGGCGGGCACGTCTAGGACAAGGATATAAAATTTATAGGAAGGCAATGGCTAGTGTAGGGCTCCAATTGTTGAAGCAACGGTAAGGTGCACTAAGTGATTTAATTATTATAAAATTAAATAAAATGTCGTGTCATATTTCCAATTGGATACAAACTATGTTTAGGTGTGTATGTGTTTGTGAGGCAAGTAACTGTAGTGTTGCTATAAGACTGTGAGTGCATTGTGTGCATAAAATGGTGTTGTGTGTGCATGGTCTTCAGTGTTGTTGCTCGGGTGATGCAGTGATGTAGGTTTGGGGAGATATTTGGATGTATCAGTCTAAACTGATACATAGGAGTATCAGTTGAGTTTGCATATTAGGCTCAGTAGAGGAGTAGCTGCAATTGCAGTTGGGTTATTCAGTCCTTGTGCCAGGCCTTGGTTGGTGCTCGATTACTTGAGCCCTGTTGAGTAGTGAGGTAGCAGTAGCTGGAGCCAATGCTCGGGTATTTGGTGTTCTCAGTTAGTGAAAGGGGGGTGTCCACATCAGTGATTATGAGATTGTGTTGATGGTGGTGTAGATCTATTGCTGTAAACAAGGGAATGATTGTAAGGGGGAGCTTGAGCCAGTGCATGTGGTGCACAGGTAATGAGTTACAGTTGGTGAATATTGTGGTAGCAGTTGGTTACTGAATGTTTGGATTACTTAGGAACTGAACATCCATAGTAGAAGGTAGAATTACCAATTAGTTTAGTATGTGATTGATAACAGTTGTGTTCAGATAGGATATTGAAGGGGGAGGTCATGACTGAATTAGGTAATATGTATATGGGTGATACCCAGATATGTGAGACTGTAGTAGCAGTAGCTACCAATGTATTAGTAATAGTACAAGTGATGGAAGATAGTAGACTTAGTTAGTGTATCAGTTAATATTGTTAATAGTTAGTATCCTTAAGTGTGTCAAGTTTTAGCTAAGAGTAGTTGCCAGTTAGTGTACTTAATATTATTAGTCAGTTGCAATAGAGGGTTTAATTGGTTAGGATATATTGTATCAGATAGTAAGTTGGGTTATCATGACTGTTAGTGTATTATAGTTTATATTCAGTAGCAATAAATATCAGCTATATATATATATATATATATATATATATATATATATATATATATATATATATATATATATATATATATATATATATATATATTACTTAGTTAGATATCAGTTCTTAGTGTCTTAATTTAGTATTCAGATGTATACTGATTTAAGATATGGTAGTGGTTAAATAATTAGTCTATTAGATACTAAGTTAATGTATAACTAGTTATTAGTTAACTATGGAAGTATGTTAGTAATAGTTAAGGTATTAACCCATAGATATGTAATAACCTTAGTAATACCTTAGTTAGACCTAATACCCTAGTGTGAACCTAGAAATGGCCTAGAAGAGCATGTAATAGTGCATTATAATTTATTTCTCCTTTATTACACCCAAATTGATATGCCATTCATATCTAGGTGTATGCGACACCAGCCTGGAAACCGAGTGACATTATTTGCTCCAGACCAGAGTCGAGTAAATTCTTTGATAGTTTCTTTATTAGACAGTCTCTTTGTTCCATGTATTTAGTATTGAGATATTTGATTCCTGATACGATGTTTACACAGATTAGTACACGTGGATCATGGTCAGGAGATGTTATTGTCGTGATAACTCAGTGATCACTGTGTCGTACTTCATGATTACTTAGTGATTACGTGATATCTCCATAATTATATAGACCGTGATCATAGTGCATGATATTATAGGCCGTGCATCGTGATATACTTGTTATAACATGTCATGATTTGGATCCATGTACAAGTCGGGGGATGGAGAAATATTAGTAAATATGTGATCATACCTTATAGCCCGTGATATAGTGTAGCCCGTAATAGCTAGCAGATTATGCAACTCACACGTGGTCACGCTAGCTCCTATTTATTTATATAGCCCATGTTAGGCCCAAGCCGATCACATATTTTGCTAATATTTCAAGGCATAAACTATTATTTCATTTCCTTATTTTCAGTTCATTAGAGTGATATTTTTTATCATATTGCTCTCAGTTTATTCCATTACTTACCTTGATTCTCTTTTTTGTGATATAGACTAGTTCAGTTACTTGCATCATTTATTTTCTTTACTATTACTGGTTCATAGTTTTTGTTAATTATTGGAACTGCTATTGGGTTTTACTTTACTCCAATCATGACTGAATATATTTTCAGATGATACATTAGAGGACTGGTGTCCTACGCACTACGGGCCACAGGATGGCGAGGCAGTTGAGCTTGCACCCGTAGAGCCTTTTGAGATAGTACCACCAGTTGGAGAGACTTAGATCATTCATTTATGATATTGTATATAATCTTAGCGAGACTTTATGGCATGTATTATTATTTAAGACTATTGTGATCGCGATTAGATGTTGGACTTGGACTTGAGATTGTATTGTGACTTATATTCCTTTTCTTCTATTTCATATCGTGCCATATCCTCCTCTAGATTTATATTGTGAATGAGTATTGATTATCATTTATCACACATTATATTGTTCATCCAATTAGAGTTGAGATGATATGACAGGTACCTTATATATATTGTGTGATATGTGCAGATAGTTATGTTGACCCAGACAACGTTCTACCGTCAATGTTGTGGTGTAGGCTGGGCATTGTTCACCACTTGTGCCCTTATTCCGGGTGTGGATCATGACACATTTTTAGTGGTGGCCCATGTAGGTCTTCGAGAGGTCGCAATTAGTGCGATATCGTAGTAGTGCTCAGACTTAGAATGCTACTACGAGCCTGCTTTAGGATATAGGATATAGGCTGAGAGTATACTCAATCACAACTAGAAAATACTTTTAATTATTTGCTTAGCTATATTTATCTATTTGAATGCTTGCTTTACTTTGAATAATTATGTCCTTCTTTGAGGATGTCGTATCTTACTCAATATTGATTCATTTGTTTCAATCTATCTTCAGAATGCCGTTGAAGATGCAATCCCAGTACTCAGGCGTAGTATCAGTGAGGTCGGTCACTTCATCGCATCCAAGGAGGGCAGTACCAGCTACTGCTCCTGCAATTTTAGCTCAGAGGGTCGCTTCACCGGTCCAGGTGAGAGCATCGACAACAGCTTTCAGGGGTGCTCCACCTCCAGTACAGAGGACAGTGCCGACAGTCTCGGAGGAGCTTCCACCTCCACCACCCGTAGTTGATCCGAGCAGGTGTTTGCGCTCTTTCAGCAGATGATGGAGGCACAACGGGCCCAAATGGAGGCCCAGCAGAGCCAGTCTGAGGTTATGAGGCAGGGCATTGAGAATGCCTACCATCTTGTACTCGCCGCAGTTGAGAGAGCTGTCTTGGTCCAGCCACAGGTAGCTCCACCTCTGCAGGCCCCTCAGCAGCCGAGGCCGGAGACCATCATTGACTTTAAAAGGATGGGGCCCAAGGAATTTAAGGGCACCGAGGGGATTTTGTAGGTGGATGATTGGATCAAGGATACTGAGCGGAACCTGCGGTTGGCACAGATTCCAGAGAGCCTACAGGTGGTGGCAGCAGGGAGCATGATGTTTGATATTGCTTTGATATGGTTCAGGACAGACCCGAGGATCACAGCACCATGACTGACTTGTGAGGCTTTTAAAGAGCTTTTCAAGGCAAAATTCTTTCCAGACATGGCACTAACATCTTTAGAAAGCCAGTTTTAGTATCTCATCCAGGGAGGTATGATAGTGGATGAGTATACAACAGAGTACTACAGATTTGGTCGCTTCGTGGAGGGACAGAATCCCCGGGGGAAGGCCCAAAAGTTTAAAAAATGTCTGAACAGGAAGATTAAATCTCATACTAGTGGACATCGTACCGCTACCTTTGAGGAGATCTTGGCACTAGCACAACAGGCGGAGGATGATTTGGAGCTTGGCACAAAGAGGCCAAGGGACATAGGAGTAGCGAGTAGTAGTGCGAGTCGAGCAAAGTAGCCTTACTTCCATCAGCATTAGAGGCACTTCCAGCTATAGCAAAGACAGCAGTTTCAGGCATCATTTCGGGCACCAGTGTAGCAGTTAGTTTATACAATTTAAATATACATAAGGATCACTTGTCATGACGAGCCATCATGGACTATAGTCTGGGTAGACGACGATGCTTGCAGCGCAGGTAGCAAGCCCCGCTACAAACTTTTACCTCACTTGTGCTAAGTTGCTAGCATGACTTACAGTTGTTTCGCACGGGACGAATCAGCCCCGGTGCCCTGGCGACCGTTCGCAAGAACCATATACCGTGTACACAAGTTGTCCATGGCTAATTGACGTCTAAAATACTAAGATATCATATGCAGCATTTCTAGGCATCAAAAATTAACATAACTACTTTAGCGTAGTGTGATGGCATAGTCTACCTTCTTAGGTGATCATTTTTCAAGTTATATACTACTCATTACAAAGTTATAGATGAATAAGTTCTAGCTATAACTAAATCAAAAAATAGATACAAGCATGGTGGACAAGCACGCAATAATATGATCGTTTGATGATTTCTATGTTATAAGCATCAGTGTTAATTTCATGTCTACTTATTGTCTTTGACTCATTTTTATTATTATGCTATCGTCGATTGGAACACTCAAACGAGTCATATTATTAAGAGTGCAAACTTGGAAGGAAGATCCAGCTAATCGAAAGTAAGGCCACTCACAAGTTGGTGAATCAAAAAAGAGAAGAGGTAGATCTTTAGGACTCCGCTTGCGCGTCGCCTACACGATCACCTGCACGCATCAACACATGATCAATATCTTCTTGAATCAGTCTTCCAGAGTTCGATACGAAATGCGAAGTTCAAAAAATGAAGACAATGAAATCCATCGAAACCGTTCAAGAAAATGCAAGTTACAAAACCAACGAGAAAGCAACCAAAGCGGCATCAAAAACGAACAAGTAAACCAGCGCAACAGAAAGGCCACTCGTGACTCTGCCGCCGAGTCATTCCTTAAGGCACGATCCGCTAAATATGGGACTTGATCACGAAAAAACCAATCCATAACGAGGAAAGTATATTGATTCATTCTACCTCGATTCAACGATATCAAGTATTTCGTAGCCGTGCTCCCCGAAAAGAAGAAACGGAGCATTACACTTATTGGGATCCATCTATGTAGATGCATGAAGAAGATAAGGCCCCGCAAAAAATACATTGCAGGGTCTATTACAAAAGAGAACAGAAACCCTAAGTCATAAAATTATGAGCTATTTTGTATACCCCCCCCCCCCCCCAATTTTTCATTAATTTTGTGCATTTGACACAATTTCCTTATTTCTCACTGATTCCCCCCATTCTTAATGGTTTTGTCATTTATTCTGTTGGTCAACCAAGAGAACTTCATGTAGGCCCCATATGACTTGCAAAAATACAAATGTACCCTCCTCCTGAGCACTTCATGTGGGAGAGAAGGGGGATGTTTAGGAACATAACATTGGTTTTTTGTAGTTACTTATTGTACATTTGCCCTCTTTGACATAAAATATGCCAAATGTTCGACAAAGACAAATATGGGCGCGTTACTACTGAGTGTCCCTGGGCATTAACACCTTGCATTGGCATTAGGAGACTCCACATATCCAACACAAATGCAAATTATGGAAGAAAAAATTTCACCTACCAATAGTCGGATTGTAACGGCTTTGAATGGTTTGATGCAACAACTGGAGTTAACGCAAATCTGCTCTTCAAATGGCGTTGAATATGTAGAGCCATTTTCTATTTGGAATCAAACATTGGCTCTTAGGAATAGGGACTAACTTTATGCTGGAAGCTCTAGCCATTTAAGTTACTTGTTTATCAGTAAGCACTTTTTGTGTATGTAGAAACTAAACATGAAATTTAAATTGTAATATGTGCATGAGATTTTACCACTACTCTTGAAAGAAATGTGATAGTGACCAGTAGCTAAATCCTACATGGTTGGAAAATGCATGACATATATAGTTTAGTCTAAAATATAACTGCCGAGGGAAATTTGATTTGAATGTTCATCTCATTGCTCAAGCTCGGATCAACTTGCTTGATCATGTATGAGTGCTGCATACAACGACAATGGTTACTGATTCTAAATGCGTATGCCATTTCATTCGTTCAATGTACGATCTCTCAAATGTTGGTGCTTGTTGTCCAAAGCTATCTCTAAATAATATATTCTAGAGGACCTATTCCTCAATCATGCCTGGCTACTCGTCCCCTAATCAGTTAGCACGAGATGCCTGGCCCTGGAGACCACGACATGTGTCAATGGTGCTGAGCAAGTATTCATATATTCAAGTTATTATTGAGATAAATACAAATTTTCAAGTATTCGCACATGCTTAGTAAGATGCTGTGAAGAATGAACCGTAATATGTGCTATTTGTAAGCAATAATGTAACTTAAGACTAAAACACCTTGTCCAAAACTTGCAATACGAAGCCAAGATTGAATACCAACACCAAATTTAAAGTGCAACATAAAAACAAAAAGTTACAACAACCATATAAATATAAAAATAAACTTCCAAAACTAAATACTTGTCCAAAAAAAACACCTAAACTTATCCAACCTTTATGCCTAAGGCAAAGTATTGTCCCGAGGCACCCTAACCCCCTGTTGGTAGGTAACTGACTGGTGGAGTATTTGATGCACCACTCCTCCTTTGATAGGAATGACTACTAGGTGGTCATTAACATTGATTGTTCCATTCATCCTTCCTCTTCCCCCACCATATCCTTCACATGTGTTCCTTCCTTTTCCTCTCACTCCCCTTGACAAGCCACTAGCAGCCCTCCCTCCACTTCCTCTACTGGATCTGCTAACACTAGGGGTTGAGATTGCCTTAGATTGTGCATATGTGACTACTTCATCTCTGATATAGTAGGACTGTGTCGACTCTCCTATAGACTTCACCCTCCTCTCATTTGCGTCACTCCCCTTTGTAACAGCCTGGATTCTAGCACATGTTCTTTTATTATGACCCAAAGAACCACATGTCTTGCAGGTCCTCGTCTTCTTGGTTGTTGGATTTCCCTTATCAACACCCAGGTTGATAAGTCTTTTTATGCCACGTGGCCTTCAGTCATCAATGCGGCAGCTTGTTCGTTAAATGCAGCTATAAAAATCAAGGGCTACTTGGTCATGTGCCATATTTTTAGTCAATAATGCTAAGTTTACTACCATATACTTACAACCTTCTTACAACCCTCTCACCCTTCCTGCTATGTGGGCTACCTATCACGAGCCGCACCCGATGTAGGGATACAAGTCGGAAACAACGCCCAACCTACGCCGCAGCATCGACGGTAGAACGCTGTCTTGGTTAACTATATTATCTAAACATCTCACAATAATATAAATTCTGTCAATAATATCTTAACACAAAACTCAATCACATTCTAAAGCACGAGAAGATATCAAGAAAGTCTAACATAATTATCCATATAATATATAACAACACCAAAAAAATAATAAATAAACTCTCAAATATGAGCCGAAAACAAATTCGGTACCAAAGTGCTAAAGAAACTTAACTATGAAAACTAGTGATCCGGATAAACATTCCGACAATCACTCCAGAACTAGTGGGTCCAATTCTGCACAATCTATAAGTTGAAGTCCATAGTATGTCAGACACCAATCTCTCGGATCCTCTGAAAAATATTTTTCAGTCAGGAATGGAGTAAAGTACATTTCTAACAGCAGTTCTAATCAATGATATAAACTATGTAGCAGTAAATAGATATGAATATACAAGATGCCATATACATGTAAAAGAGATACACAATAAAAAAAATACTATAAATAAATGCAAGAATGAAAAATATGGCAATGAACAAGAATATACTAATGACTAAGTGAGTGAGTACCAGCTTTAACATGTGATCGGCTTGAAAACTTGATACAAGATTTATGGCCTGGCTAATCATACGTGCGGTGCATGATTAACACTATTCAAGAGTAAGACTTGATACAAGGAGGTTATGATCACATATCTATACTACATACTCCCCAACCCTTTATGGTATATTAGATCCAACCATGGTACGCAATGGCACGGGATTCACCAAGAAGATAACGACTCTTTCCGAGAATCAGTATCTGTACATGTACAAGATAATCAATGAAATAAGACTTGCACAAGAAACACCATATACCAAGGAATAATATCTCATGACGAGATCCGGATATACCAATCCGTGTAACCATCGTGTCAAGAAACATGGATATCTACACTAGATACAATGAACATAGTGTAAAATTCCTCATTTATTTCTATATATCATTTATTTCAATATATAGACTGGTTTCGGGTTAGAAAATTTTGGTTTAGCATCAGGTATTTGAGATTTAGATTTAAGGTTGCAGATGTCTATTTTTTTTATTAAACCCTTGGTGCGTCCTACCATTGTTGAAATATTCGGAGCCCAACATTAGCCCATAATTTCTAACTTATTGTTGCATTCTAGACTTAACACGCCAACTTAGGCGCTAGATTTTTCTTTACTCAAAATCATATTCTCTTGTGCTCTAATTTAATTGCACAACTTTTCGTACCCGAAATCCAATATTTATCCTGTGTCACGCACCTGTGTCGTTGCTATCAATTTTAAAATACCAACTCAACTCGTTGAGCCGGACCAATTAAAGGGTCAAGACTGACACCAAGCCTACACCCTTCATGACCTTTGTGTCACTCCAAATTGAGACCTCATGTGCCCCCATTTAATTTAAGAGCACATGATATTTTATTTTAATTAAATTGGGGATACCAACTTTGACTAATTCCATTTTAACCCTAATTTAATCCAAATACCCCATTAGTTAAACCCATGCAAAATACACAACACCCCCTCACCCTACAAAACACCAATTCTTTTACCAATTTTCCATCATTTCATGTGTTTGTGCAAATGCCCATATTTAAGGGACTTATTTGCAAATGTTGCACTAAGTGTCATTACCTCATTGGTTTAAAACCAAATGAAGAAATCCCTCACCCATGACCGGTCCAACAATACCCCTCTCCATTATGTGTACACTAATTCCTTATTGTTAAATCCTAGCCACTCATACAAATAAGGACTCCTCATCACCACACACTACACATCACACATCCCTATAAAACATCACCATCACTCCTCACTTCCCCCAAGCCGACCCTAATCCCAACACCTAGGGAAACCCCCCTTTCTCTCTCCTCCCTCCTTCTCCAAACCGTAGGTTTTTTCTTTCCTTCTTCTTCATTTCTTCTTCTTCTTCTTCTTCTTCTTCTTCTTCTTCTTCTTCTTCTTCTTTCACTCCACTTCTCCTTCTTTATTTAAAACCAAAATGAACCAGCCAAGCTCCCTTCTCCGGCCAAGCACTCCCCCCGGTCGACACTCCCAGCTACCTCCACCACCTCCAGCAAACCCGACTGCTGCAACCTCACCCACACCACCGCCAACACGCTCCGGCCAACCCCCCCCGGCCACTCCTTCTTCTCCACCATCACCTCCACGAGCTGGCCAACCTCCACTCGATAGCAGCGTCAATCCCACTGCTACTACCGCCCGCCTCCCTCCAGCAGCCACCACGCCACGACCACCTCCTCATTCTCCTCCGGTCTCCATCACCGACACCCCCACACCACCAGCACCACCACCCCACGACCACCTCGACTCCCTCTTCATCATCCTTATCATCAACATCTTCACCATCATCATCACCATCAACACCCACACCACCACAACCTTCCCCTCCGGCGAGACCCGCCACCCATCGTCGATCGCAGCGACCGGCCAGCACCACCACGCTGCCCGGGGTGAGCTTCTCCCCCTCTCTTTATAGTGTAGTGATTTTTTTTATTGTTGTTTGCTTATAACTTATTAGGGTTCATGGTATTACATTGAGTTTAGGGTGTAAGTAAAATAGTTTTATTTAAGGGTTTATTTTACATGGGAAAGTTTAGGTTTAGTAGCATGTTAATGTGCAAATTAATGGTTTTATGCTGCATGGTCTCTAGGGTTGTGAATGATGCTAATGTGTTTAAGGTCTATTGAGTGCTAAGTATGAGATCTTAGGGCGTTGTTCATTTTATTTACATATTGTATATATATTGATGACGAGTAGTTTAAATTGTTGTGAAATAATATTAGAATGATGAAACACTGATGGATATTGAGGAGCAGGTGATTGTTTGTGTAGTAGTGTGTAATATCGAACCATTAGCCATTCATTAAGGATTGATGAATAATGATGAACATAATTAAGTAGTAGTTTTTATTAAGAAATGGGAAAGATTGTATGTAATGCCCCGTTCCCCCTATTTGGAGAGCGCGGCCAAAAAATACTTGCGACCGTTCGATCGGGACAGATTGAATCAAGATCATTTCCTCATTATGGATTGGTTTCTTTGGAATCAGGTTCCATATTCAATGGATCGTGCCTCAAGGAAGGACTCGGCGGCAGAGTCGAGAGGGGCCTTTCTGTTGTGCTAGTTTCCTTGCCCGTTTTTGTGCCGCTTAGTTGCTTTCTTGTTGGTTTTATGACTTGCGTTTTCTTGAACGGTTTCGATGGATTTCATCATTTTTGTTCTTAGGATCTCGCAATTTTATATCGAACCTCGGAGACCGAAGCAGGAGATATTGATCATCTGTTGGTGCGTGCAGGTGATCGGGTAGACGACGCACGCGCGAAGTCTTAAATTTCTCCATTTTCTCTCCTAGTTCTCCAACTTGTGAGTGGATTTATTTCGATTAGCACCCTTCTGCCAAGTCTTCACTCTAAATAATAATAATTGACTCATTATGCATCCCGCTCCAACGATATCATAATAAGAATAAAACTGAGTCAAGAGGAAGATGAGTTAGACTTGAAACACTTGAAATGCTTGTCACTTAGAATGCTCAAACGATCTCATTGATGCGTGCTTGCCCGCTATGCATTTATATATTCATGTTTCAGTTGTAGCTAGAACTTATTCTATATAACTATACGGATGCATTATGCAAACTATATTGAAATGCAATCACTTGGACATGAAGACTATGCCAATGCACTATGCTAAAGTAGATGTATATATTCTTGTGGTTTGAATGCTTTATCTATTGATTTAGTATAAATGCATGGTTCGGTCGGACAACTTGTGCACAAGGTTTAGTTCCTACGAACGGCGCCCGGGGCACTGGGGCAATTCGTTCCGGGCGGAACTCGGATAGCTACGCTAGCAAGACTAGCACGTGTAACGCGGGAGAGGCCTTGTAGCGGGGCTTGCTACCCGAGCTGTAAGGGTCACCGCTTATTGTAGCTATTGTCCATGATGGCAATGATATGCCATGACCCAATGTACATATATTTTTGCATTACTTGCTCAAACTAATGGTGTCTTCGTGGTAGGAAAGAATATGGTAAGTGTTATGAAGGCAGTTCAGACGAGAAGGTAAAAGTTACCTGACGGTAGCACGTTTGTTCTGTAAATCGAATATATTCAATGCTTGCATGTAAATTTGAACTAAGGCAAGATAGAAAGACCATAATAATATTGCATGTTTCATATGAACAAAATTTGGATTTGGTTAGTTGGGTTAGCTCGCCCTCACCAGTACTTTTCACAGTACTGACCCTCGTTGCAGCAGGTTCCTCGAGCCCGAGCGACGCGGCGAGGAGCTGAAGCTTCTTCCTTCTCCAACCAATCCAGTATCTGACGCATTTTGTTCGTAACTTTTGAAGCTTGTACAAAGCACTTGGAGCCAGCCCAACCCTTATATGCGGCTCCGTGGCAAGGCGATAGCTTCGCCAGCAGGTGTCTATAATGTCTTTTGAAGTTTTAGTAAAAGGATGTGATGTATGGGAACGACTATCTCATTTTGTATCCAAGTTGTAAGTCAGTGTGGCATCCTTCTCATTTTGGGTCAAGAGTCTGTAAACAGATGTTCATTATCAATAAAAAAAAACTTTTCTATGCCTCAATGTGTGTTACCTTATTTGCGTACTCTATTGCATATGTTCTAAAGATACTCGTTATGCCTAGGCCATGTGCACGCGTGCCCTACGCGTGCACGGCATCACGCCCGGGGGACGATTATCGATTGGATAAAATCGAAGCATGACATAGTGGTATCAGAGCAAAGCTTCAGATCCTTTAATCTCGAGTCGAAAAGTTTTCCTAAGATGACCCTGTCCCGTCCAAGTAAACTTTTGAAATCAATTGGAGCAAAATGAGATGAGTTTCATACAGTAAGTCCGTAATACTCTATGAGACTGATATAAGTTACTTATTTCAGCAGGAATGGCTCGAACCCAAGCAACATGCCAAGTTGATGCAAGTACTTCAGGCACTTCGACTAGTTCCGAGAGCCAGCGGCCTGCGCCCTCTGTCGATCCGGTTGAACGAATAATGCAAATGCTAAAAGCGCAACAGAAGAGGGACGAGGCCCGACAGGACAAGTTCAAGAAAAATCTAGAGGCTCGATTTAAGATCTAGCAGAAGCAGGTGGACGCTCTATAATAAATTGTTCAGACCTTGGCTTCTAACCAATCCGCAACAACAATAGCGGAACCGGTGGAGCCAGCGACAGATGAAGTCATAGTACCTCAGAATGCAAAGAAGAAGGATGTGACTGCCTTTGACTTTGCTGACTTCAAGAAGGTCTGCAACACGTCCTTCCGAGGGACGGAGGATTCGGTCGTGGCATTAGATTGGTTGGCCGAGTTAGAAGACCACTTTAAGCTTTTAGAAGTACCCGATGACAAACGAGTCACCTGTGCCCAACTCCAGCTTCGGATGAATGTGTACGATTGGTGGGATATACACCGAAGATCGCTCTCTACTGGTGATGATGGCGAGACGATCCCTTGGTCCACCTTCTATGGCGCATTCGAAGAAGAATTTATCCCCCCACCCATTCGTCGTCAGAAAGAGAACGATTTCGTACGACTGCAACAAGGAACGATGACGGTGAAGCAGTATGCCACAGAATTCAACCGGTTGGCAAAGTTTGCTAGTTCTTACCTACCCAATACAGCAAGCCGAGCCAGGCAATTTGAAGGCGGACTATGACCTTCCATTCATGTGCACGTAGTCTCTCCGTAATACGAGACGATAAGGGAAGTCCTTAACCATGCCCTTGTCCTGGAGCCATAATATCCTTCCACTACCGCGGGCGCTGTACAATATTCTTATCACAAGCGCCAAGGTAACACAGGAGGAAACAATGTTAACAAGCGTCCAAATCATGGCGACAACCAGGGCAACAATCAGGGGGAAAACCAAGGGCAGCGCTGTACAAAATGCAACCGTACAGGGCACCAGACTAGCGAATGTCGAAACTAGGGATGCTTCAACTGTGGTCGGCTGGGCCATTATGCTCATGACTGTCTTGATCGCCCCAACCGAGTCCCTCAGTGCCGTACAGAACAGCAAAATTTAGTTCAGGAACCCCAAGCGAATCGGGCTGTGCAGCAACAAGTGCGTCGTCCGAACACTGGGGGCCGGGTCTATGCATTGACGAGGGACGAGGCGCTTGCCTCGAACACCGTAGTGTCAGGTATGTTGCTATTCAATAATGTGCCTGCACGAGTGTTATTTGATTCAGGTGCTACCCATAGTTTTGTGTCAACAAACTTTGCTAGGGAACATAGATTCATTCAAACCCCGTTAGGCCTAAGGCTTAGCGTCAGTACTCCATCAGGCACAAGCTTGCTTGCCGATTCAGTTTGTCATGATGGCTGCATTTGCATCGGATGGAGGAAATTATCACTTGATGTGATAGTTCTAGACATAGGGGACTACAACATCATTCTGGAAATGGATTGGCTTGGCGCTTGTTCAGCTACTATCGATTGTGCGGAGAAGAAAGTCATGTTTCGTCTTCCTGGCGAGGCCAAATTTTGCTATTCGTGTAGTCCACAGTCAGAAGTGTCGTATGCCTGCATGGTGATATCAGCAATGTCTGCTCGATGGATGATTCACTTCGGCTGCGTAGGGTACCTGGCTTCCGTTCGAGATAATCGACAGGATTGTGCAAACGTTGAATCCATTTCCATTGTGGTAGATTTTCCTGATGTGTTCTCCGACGAATTGCCCGGTATGCCGCCCGATTGAGAGACATAGTTCACCATCGACACATTTCCAGGAACCCAACCCATTTCTAAACCTTCGTATCGAATGGTACCGACAGAACTAAAAGAGTTAAAAATTTAGCTACAGGAATTGCTTGATCGTGGGTATATCTGGCCTAGTGTCTCTCTATGGGGTGCACCGGTACTATTCGTTAAGAAAAAGGATGGCTCGATGCGACTCTGCATCGACTATCGAGAATTAAACAAAGCAACTGTTTGAAACAAATATCCCCTCCCCATGATAGACGATCTTTTTGATAAGTTACAAGATGCAACAGTATTCTCAAAAATTAATCTCCGTTCGGGTTACCATCAGCTCAAAATTAAGCCGGACGATGTGCCGAAGTCAGCCTTTCGCACTCGCTACAGTCACTACGAGTTTTTGGTAATGTCGTTCGGTTTGGCCAATGCCCCTGCCGCCTTTATGGGTTTGATGAA
This sequence comes from Iris macrosiphon, assembly GCA_036927795.1. NCBI lineage: Eukaryota > Viridiplantae > Streptophyta > Magnoliopsida > Asparagales > Iridaceae > Iris > Iris macrosiphon. The sequence goes on from JAYESA010000004.1 coordinate 98,525,889, forward strand.
CCAAGTATTTCGGCCGTACCTCGATCGATTTGTAGTAGTGTTCATTGATGATATCTTGGTGTATTTGAAGAATGGGGCAGAGCATGCAGAGCACTTGCGGGCCGTGCTATAAACCCTTCGAGACAACAAGTTGTATGCGAAACTGAGTAAGTGCACATTTTGGCTGAGCAGTGTATCTTTCCTAGGGCACATCATTTCTGTGGGAGGTATTTCAGTCGATCCGAAGAAGGTGGAAGCCATTGTCGAGTAGAAACGACCTGCATCTGTTAGTGAAATTCAAAGCTTTCTCGGGCTAGCGGGCTACTACAGACGGTTCGTAAAGGATTTTTTCAAACTTGCCTCACCTCTGACTCGCCTCACTCAGAAGGGAGTCACGTTTGAGTGGTACGCCGACTATAAAACTGTGTTTCAAGAGTTAAAGCATCGCCTAACCTCTGCCCCGTTACTTGCACTACCGAACGAGACTTTGGGATTCCAAATCTTTAGTGACGCTTCAGAACAGGGCTTAGGGTGTGTACTTATGCAGCAAGACAGAGTGATAGCCTATGCATCCAGACATCTGAAAAAGCATGAAAAGAATTATCCCACGCATGATCTGGAACTGGCAGCAATTATGTTCGGGTTAAAATTGTGGCGGCACTACCTTTATGGAGTGCCTTGCCGAATCTATACCGACCACAAAATTTTAATGTACTTATTTACCCAAGCAGATCTGAACCTACGACAGCGGCGCTGGCTAGAATTGATAAAGGATTATAAATTGATGATAGACTACACACCTGGTAAGGGAAATATGGTAGCAGATGCATTGAGTCGGGTCTTTGCGGGATCTCTGTCCGTCGATCGCAGGTTACAAAGGGAGTTAGAAGAAATGGACATCAAACTAAGGATTCGTTATCGCGGCGCACGGGTTGCTCAGATACGATTTATACCCAACCTGATAGAGAGAGTCATATCTACTCAAAGAGATGACCCATTCCTCCGAAAAATGCGAGAGCAGGTTCAAGCGGGGAAGGCGAAAGACTTTGCAGTAAATGAGAATGGGGTATTATGAGTGAAGGGAAGGCTATGCGTCCCCAATGATTCAGAACTCAAAAAGAAAATCCTCATGGAAGCACATTATGCAGCCTATGCGATCCATCCCGGGAGCACAAAAATGTATAAGAACCTTCGTACTGTCTTCTGGTGGCACGACATGAAAAAAGAAGTAGCACTCTTTGTGTCGCAATGCATAACCTGTCAGAGGGTGAAAGTAGAGCATCAGAGGCCGGGCGGAAAAATACAAAATCTTGCTATCCTGGAATAGAAATGGGAGCACATCAGCATAGACTTTCTTGTTGGTCTGCCAAGGACGCAACGGGGGAACGACGTAATATGGGTTATCGTCGACTGGTTAACCAAGTCTGCATACTTTATTGCCATTAAAAGTACTTGGGGTGCCGATCGCCTTGCCCAGACCTACCTTGACGAGATAGTCTGACTGTACGGAGTGCCAGTTTCTATAGTATCAGATCGGGACGGACGGTTCATCTCACGTTTCTGGATAAGCCTTCAGTCGTCGATGGGGATCAAGTTAAAATTCAGCTCAGCCTACCTTCCTCAAACAGATGGACAGACAGAACGGGTGAATCAGGTACTAGAAGATATGCTGCGTCTCTATATAATCGATTCTAAGTCAGGTTGGGATATCAACCTGCCGCTAGCCAAATTTGCTTACAACAACAGTTATCAGTCTAGCATCCAGATGGCTCCGTATGAGGCGCTGTATGGGCGGAAGTGTAGGTCACCGATTTACTGGGATAAAGTTGGGAAGAGGCAAATCCTTGGGCCAGAACTGGTTGAACAAACAGTGCAGAAGGTTCGGCTGATTCGAGAACGGTTAAAAGTAGCATAAAGTCGGCAAAAGAGCTATGCCGATATTCGTCGCCGCCCTCTTGAATTCCTAGAGGGGGACCATGTATTCCTAAAAGTCTCGCCCATGCGTGGTGTAATGAGATTTGGGATAAAAGGGAAGTTAAGTCCGAGATTTGTTGGTCCGTTTGAAATTATCAGACGAGTGACTTCAGTTGATTACCAAATAGCCTTGCCGCCAGTACTATAAGATATGCATAATATTTTTCATGTGTCTTAGCTTAGAAAATATGTGCACGATCCGAACCATGTGGTAGACTTTGGTTAGTTAGATCTGCAGGCGGACTTGTCGTACGCCGAAGAATCCGTGCAGATTTTGGAGAGTAAGGAAAAGCAGTTACAGAATCGGGCAATATCGTTAGTGCGCGTCCTCTGGCGAAACCATGCGGTCGAAGAATCGACGTGGGAACTCGAATCTGATATGAGGGAAAGGTTTCCCTCATTATTCCTTAGGAGTAGGTTCTATTCCTAAGTTTCGGGATGAAACTTTCTTTTGGATGGTTATAATGTAATGTCCCGTTCCCCCTATTCGGGGAGCGCGGCCAAGAAATACTTGCGACCGTTCGATCAGGACAGATTGAATCAAGATTATTTCCTCGTTATGGATTGGTTTCTTCGGAATCAGGTCCCATATTTAATGGATCATGTCTCAAGGAAGGACTCGGCGGCAGAGTCGAGAGGGGCCTTTTCGTTGCGCTGGTTTTCTTACCCGTTTTCGTGCCGCTTAGTTGCTTTCTTGTTGGTTTTATGACTTGCATTTTCTTGAACGGTTTCGATAGATTTCATTGCTTTCGTTCTTAGGATCTCACAATTTTATATCGAACCTCGAAGACCGAAGCAGGAGATATTGATCATTTGTTGGTGCGTGCAGGTGATCGGGTAGACGACGCACGCACGGAGTATAGAAGTTCCCCCTTTTCTCTCCTAGTTCTCCAACTTATGAGTGGCTTTATTTCGATTAGCACCCTTCTTCCAAGTCTTCACTCTAAATAATAGTAATTGACTCATTATGCATCCCGCTCCAACGATATCATAATAAGAATAAAACTGAATTAAGAGGAATATGAGTTAGACTTGAAACACTTGAACTACTTGTCACTTAGAATGCTCAAACGATCTCATTGATGCGTGCTTGCCCGCTATGCATTTATATATTCATGTTTCAGTTGTAGCTAGAACTTATTCTATATAACTGTACGTATGTATTGTGCAAACTATATTGAAATGCAATCACTTGGACATGAAGACTATGCCAATGCACTATGCTAAAGTAGATGTATACATTCTTGTGGTTTGAATGCTTTATCTATTGATTTAGTATAAATGCGTAGCTCGGTCGGACAACTTGTGCACAAGGTTTAGTTCCTGCAAACGACGCCCGGGGCACTAGGGCCGATTCGTTTTGGGCAAAACTCGGATAGCTATGCTAGCAAGACTAGCACGGGTAAGGCGGGGGAGGCCTTGTAGCGGGGCTTGCTACCCAAGCTGCAAGGGTAACCGGTTACTGTAGCTATTGTCCACGGTGGCAATGATATGCCATGATCCAATATACATATATTTCTGTATTACTTGCTCAAACTAATGGTATCTTCGTGAGAGGGAAGAATATAGTAAGTGTTATACAGGCAGTTCAGACGGGAAGGTAAAAGTTACCTGACGGTAGCATATTTATTCTGTAAATCGAATATATTCAATGCTTGCATGTAAATTTAAACTAAGGCAAGATAGAAAGACCACAATAACATTGCATATTTCATATGAACAAAACGTGGATTTGGTTAGTTGGGTTAGCTCACCCTCACCAGTACTTTTTATAGTACTGACCCTCGTTGCAGCAGGTTCCCCGAGCTCGAGCGACGCGGCGAGGAGCTGAAGCTTCTTCCTTCTCCAACCAATCCAGTATCTAATGCATTATGTTCGTGACTTTTGAAGCTTGTACAAAGCACTTGGAGCCAGCGCAACCCTTATATGCGGCTCCGTGGCAAGGCGATAGCTTTGCCTGCTTCTTCCTTCTCCAACCTATACAGTATCTAATGCGTTATGTTCGTGACTTTTGAAGCTTGTACAAAGCACTTGGAGCCAGCGCAACCATTATATGCGGCTCCGTGATAAGGCGATAGCTTTGCCAGCAGGTGTCTATAATGTCTTTTGAAGTTTTAGTAAAAAGATGTGATGTATGGGAACGACTATCTTATTTTGTATCCAAGTTGTAAGCCCATGTGGCATCCTTCTCGTTTTGGGTCAAGAGTCTGTAAACAGATGTTCATTATCAATAAAAAGAAAACTTTGCTATACCTCAATGTGTGTTACCTTATTTGCGTACTCTGTTGCATATGTTCTAAAGATACTCATTATGCCTAGGCCTTGTACACGCGCGCCCTACGAGTGCACGGCATCACGCCCAGGGGACGATTATCGATTGGATAAAATTGGGGTGTGACATAGTGGTATCAGAGCAAAGCTTCAGATCCTTTGATCTCGAGTCGAAAAGTTTTCCTAAGATGACCCTGTCCCGTTCGAGTAAACTCTTGAAATCAATTGGTGCAAAATGAGATATGTTTCATACAGTAAGTCCGTAATACTCTATGATACTAATATAAGTTACTTGTTTCAGCAGGAATGGCTCTAACCCAAGCAACAGGCCAAGTTGATGCAAGTACTTCAGGCACTTCGGCTAGTTCCGAGAGCCAGCGGCCTGCGCCCTCTGTCGATCCGGTTGAACGAATGATGCAAATGCTGAAAGCGCAACAGAAGAGGGACGAGGCCCGACAGGACAAGTTTAAGAAAAATCTAGAGGCTCGATTTAAGATCCAGCAGAAGCAGGTGGGCACTCTGCAATAAATTGTTTAGACCTTGGCTTCTAACCAATCCGTAACAACAATAGCGGAACCAGTGGAGCCAGCGACAGATGAAGTCATAGTACCTCAGAATGCAAAGAAGAAGGATGTGACTGCCTTCGACTTTGCTGACTTCAAGAAGGTCTGCAACACGTCCTTCCGAGGGACGGAGGATCCGGTCGTGACATTAGATTGGTTGGCCGAGTTAGAAGACCACTTTAAGCTTTTAGAAGTACCCGATGACAAATGAGTCGCCTATGCCCAACTCCAACTTCGGATGAATGTGCACGATTGGTGGGATGTACACCGAAGATCGCTCTCTACTGGTGATGATGGCCAGACGATCCCTTGGTCCACCTTCCGTGGCACATTCGAAGAAGAATTTATCCCCCCACCCATTCGTCGTCAGAAAGAGAATGATTTCGTGCGACTGCAACAAGGAATGATGACGGTGAAGCAGTATGCCACAGAATTCAACCGGTTGGCAAAGTTTGCTAGTTCTTACCTACCCAATGCAGCAAGCTAAGCTAGGCGATTTAAAGGCGGACTACGACCCTCCATTCACGCGTACGTAGTCGCTCCGCAATACGAGATGATGAGGGAAGTCCTTAACCATATCCTTGTCCTGGAGCCGTAATATCCTTCCACTACCGCAGGCACTGTGCAACATTCTCATCATAATCGTCAAGGTAACACAGGAGAAAATAACGCTAACAAGTTTCTAAATTATGGCGGCAACCAGGGCAACAATCAGGGGGGAAACCAAGGACAGTGCTGTGCAAAATGCAACCGTACAGGGCACCAGGCTAGCGAATGTCAAAATTAGGGATGCTTCAACTGTGGTTAGCTGGGCCATTATGCTCGTGACTGTCTTGATCGCCCCAATCGAGTCCCTCAGCGCCGTACAGAACAGTAAAATTTAGTTCAAGGACCCCAAGCGAATCTGGTTGCGCAGCAACAAGAGCCTCGTCCGAACACTGGGGGCCAGGTCTATGCATTGACGAGGGACGAGGCGCTTGCCTCGAACACCGTAGTGTCAGGTATGTTGCTATTCAATAATGTGCCTGTACGAGTGTTATTTGATTCAGGTGCTATCCACAGTTTTGTGTCAACAAACTTTGCTAGGGAACATAGATTCATTCAAACCCCGTTAGGACTAAGGCTTAGCGTCAGTACTCCGTCAGGCACGAGCTTGCCTGCCGATTCAGTTTGTTGTGATGTACGAGTGTTATTTGATTCAGGTGCTATCCACAGTTTTGTGTCAACAAACATTGTTAGGGAACATAGATTCATTCAAACCCCGTTAGGACTAAGGCTTAGCGTCAGTACTCCGTCAGGCACGAGCTTGCCTGCCGATTTAGTTTGTTGTGATGGCTGCATTTGCATTGGAGGAAGAAAATTGTCACTTGATGCGATATTTCTAGATATAGGGGACTACGACATCATTCTGGGAATGGATTAGCTTGGCGCTTGTTCAGCTACTATCGATTGTGCGGAGAAGAAAGTCATATTTTGTCTTCCTGGCGAGGCCGAATTTTGTTATTCGTGCAGTCCACAGTCGGAAGCGTCGTATGCCTATATGGTGATATCAGCAATGTCTGCTCGGCGGATGATTCACTCTGGCTGCGTAGGGTACTTGGCTTCCGTTCGAGACACTCGACAAGATTGCACAAACGTTGAATCCATTCCCGTTGTGGCAGATTTTCCTGATGTGTTCCCCGATGAGTTGCCCAGTATGCCGCCCGATCGAGAGACGGAGTTCACCATCGACACATTTTCAGGAACCCAACCCATTTCTAAAACTCCGTATCGAATGGCACCGGCAGAACTAAAAGAGTTAAAAATTCAGCTACAGGAATTGCTTGATCGTGGGTATATTCGGCCTAGTGTCTCTCCATGGGGTGCATCTGTACTGTTCGTTAAGAAAAAGGATGGCTCGATGCGACTCTGCATCGACTATCGAGAATTAAATAAAGCAACTATTCGAAATAAATATCCCCTCCCCAGGATAGACGATCTATTTGATCAGTTACAAGATGCAACAGTATTATCGAAAATTGATCTCCGTTCGGGTTACCATCAGCTCAAAATTAAGCCGGACGACGTACCGAAGTCAGCCTTTCACACTTGCTATGGTCACTACAAGTTTTTGGTAATGCCGTTCGGTTTGACCAATGCCCCTGCCGCCTTTATGGGTTTGATGAACCAAGTATTTCAGTCGTACCTCGATCGATTTGTAATAGTGTTCATTGATAATATCTTGGTGTATTCGAATAATGGGGCGGAGCATGCAGAGCACTTGCGGACCATGCTATAAACCCTTTAAGACAACAAGTTGTATGCAAAACTGAGTAAGTACGAATTTTGGCTGAGCAGTGTATCTTTCCTAGGGCACATCATTTCTGCGGGAGGCATTTCAGTCGATCCGAAGAAGGTGGAAGCCATTATTGAGTGGAAACGACCTGCATCTGTTAGTAAAATTTGAAGCTTTCTTAGGTTAGCGGGCTACTACAGACGGTTCGTAAAGAATTTTTCCAAACTTGCCTCACCTCTAACTCACCTCAATCAGAAGGGAGTCATGTTTGAGTGGTCCACCGACTACGAAACTGTGTTTCGAGAGTTAAAGCATTGCCTAACCTCTGCCCCATTACTTGCACTACCGGACGGGACTTCGGGATTTCAAATCTTTAGTGACGCTTAGGGCAAGGCTTAGGGTGTGTACTTATGCACCAAGACAGAGTGATAGCCTATGCATCCAGACATCTAAAAAAGCATAAAAAAATTATCCCACGCATGATCTGGGACTGGCAGCAATTGTGTTCGGGTTAAAATTGTGGCGGCACTACCTTTATGGAGTGCCTTGCCGAATCTATACCGACCATAAAAGTTTAAAGTACTTATTCACCCAAGCAGATCTGAACCTACGACAGCGGCACTGGCTAGAATTGATAAAGGATTATGACTTGACGATAGACTATACACCTGGTAAGGGAAATATGATAGCAGATGCGTTGAGTCGGGTCTTTGCGGGATCTCTGTCCGTCGATCGCAGGATAGAAAGAGAGTTAGAAGAAATGGGCCTCGAACTCTGGATTCATTATCGCGGCGCACGGGTTGCTCAGATGCGATTTGTAACAAACCTGATAGAGAGAGTCATATCTACTCAAAGAGATGACCCATTCCTCCGAAAAATACGAGAGCAGGTTCAAGCGGGAAAGGCGAAAGACTTTGTAGTAGATGAGAATGGGGTATTGCGAGTAAAGGGAAGGCTATGCATCCCCAATGATTCAGAACTCAGAAAAGAAATCCTCACGAAAGCACATTATGCAGCCTATGCGATCCATCCCGGGAGCACAAAAATGTATAAGAACCTTTGTACTGTCTTCTGGTGGCACGACATAAAAAAAGAAGTAGCACTCTTTGTGTCATAATGCATAACCTGTCAGAGGGTGAAAGCAGAGCATCAGAGGCCGGGCGAAGAAATGCAGAATCTTGCTATCCCGGAATAGAAATGGGAGCACATCAGCATGGACTTTATTGTTGGTCTGCCAAGGACGCAACGGAGGAACGACGCAATCTGGGTTATCATCGACCGGTTAACCAAGTCTGCATACTTTATTTCCATTAAAAGTACTTGGGGCGCTGATTGCCTTGCCCAGACCTACCTTGACGAGATAGTCCGGCTGTACGGAGTGCCAGTTTCTATAGTATCAGATTGGGACGGATGGTTCATCTTACGTTTCTGGACAAGCCTTCAGTCGTCGATGGGAACCAAGTTGAAATTCAGCTTAGCCTACCATCCTCAAACAGATGGCCAGACAAAATAGGTGAATCAGGTACTAGAAGATATGTTGTGCCTCTGCATAATCGATTCCAAGTCAAGGTGGGACGTCAACCTATCGTTAGCCGAATTTGCTTACAACAACAGTTATCAGTCTAGCATACAGATGGCTCTGTATGAGGCGCTGTATGGGCAGAAGTGTAGGTCACCGATCTGTTGGGATAAAGTTGGGGAGAGGCAAATCCTTGGGCCGGAACTGGTTGAACAAACAGTGCAGAAGGTTTAGCTAATTCGAGAACGGTTAAAAGTAGCACAAAGTCGGCAAAAGAGTGATGGCGATGTTCGTCGCCGCCCTCTTAAATTTTTAGAGGGGGACCATATATTCCTAAAAGTCTCGCCCATGAGTGGTGTGACGAGTTTCAGGATAAAAGAAAATTTAAGTCCGAGATTTATTGGCCCGTTTAAAATTCTCAGATGAGTGACTTCAGTTGCTTACCAAATAGCCTTGCCGCCAGTACTACCAGATATGCACGATATTTTTCATGTGTCTCAGCTTAGAAAATATGTGCATGATCCGAACCATGTGGTAAACTTTGGTTAGTTAGATCTGCAGGCGGACTTGTCGTACGCCGAAGAACCCGTGCAAATTTTGGAGCGTAAGGAAAAACAGTTACGAAATCGGGCAGTATCGCTAGTGCGCGTCTTCTGGCGAAACTACGCGGTCGAAGAATCGACGTGGGAACTCGAATCTGATATAAGGGAAAGGTTTCCCTCATTATTCCTTAGGGGTAGGTTCTATTCCTAAGTTTCGGGACGAAACTTTCTTTTGGATGGTTATGATGTAATGCCCCGTTCCCCCTATTCGGGGAGCGCAGCCAAGAAATACTTACGACCGTTCGATCGGGACAGATTGAATCAAGATCCTTTTCTCATTATGGATTGGTTTCTTTGGAATCAGGTCCCATATTCAACGGATCGTGCCTCAAGGAAGGACTCGGTGGCAGAGTCGAGAGGGGCCTTTTCGTTGCGTTGGTTTTCTTGCCTGTTTTTGTGCCGCTTAGTTGCTTTCTTGTTGGTTTTATGACTTGCATTTTCTTGAACGATTTCGATGGATTTCATTGCTTTCGCGTTCTTAGGATCTCGTAATTTCATATCGAACCTCGAAGATCGAAGCAGGAGATATTGATCATTTATTTGTGCGTGCATGTGATCGGGTAGACGATGCATGCGCAGTCTTAAAGTTCTCCCCTTTTCTCTCCTAATTCTCCAACTTATGAGTGGCTTTATTTCGATTAGCACCCTTCTGCCAAGTCTTCACTCTAAATAATAATAATTGACTCATTATGCATCCCGCTCCAACGATATCATAATAAGAATAAAACTGAGTCAAGAGGAAGATAAGTTAGACTTGAAACACTTGAAATGCTTGTCACTTAGAATGCTCAAATGATCTCATTGATGCGTGCTTGCCCGCTATGCATTTATATATTTATGTTTCAGTTGTAGCTAGAACTTATTCTATATAACTATACGGATATATTTTGCAAACTATATTGAAATACAATCACTTAGACAGAAAGACTATGCCAATGCACTATGCTAAAGTAGATGTATACATTCTTGTGGTTTGAATGCTTTATCTATTGATTTAGTGTAAATACATAGTTCGGTCGGACAACTTGTGCACAAGGTTTAGTTCCTGCGAACGACGCCCGGGGCACTGGGGCCGATTCGTTCCGGGTGAAACTCGGATAGCTACGCTAGCAATACTAGCACGGGTAAGGCGGGGAAAGCCTTGTAGCGGGGCTTGCTACCCGAGCTGCAAGGGTCACCGCTTACTGTAGCTATTATCCACGGTGGCAATGATATGCCATGACCTAATGTACATATATTTCTGTATTACTTGCTCAAACTAATGGTGTCTTCGTGGTAGGGAAGTATATGATAAGTATTATGCAGGCAGTTCAGACGGGAAGGTAAAAGTTACCTGACGGTAGCACGTTTGTTCTGTAAATCGAATATATTCAATGCTTGCATGTAAATTGAACTAAGGCAAGATAGAAAGACCACAATAATATTGCATGTTTCATATGAATAAAACTTGGATTTGGTAAGTTGGGTTAGCTCGCCCTCACCAGTACTTTTCATAATACTGACCCTCATTGCAGCAGGTTCCCCGAGCTCGAGCGATGCGGTGAGAAGCTGAAGCTTCTTCCTTCTCCAACCAATCCAGTATCTCATGCATTCTGTTCGTGACTTTTGAAGCTTGTATAAAGCACTTGGAGCCAGCGCAACCCTTATATGCGGCTCCATGGCAAGGCGATAGGTTCGCCAGCAGGTGTCTATAATATCTTTTAAAGTTTTAGTAAAATGATGTGATGTATGGGAACGGCTATCTCATTTTGTATCCAAGTTATAAGCCCATGTGGCATCCTTCTTATTTTGGGTCAAGAGTCTGTAAACAGATGTTCATTATCAATAAAAAGGAAAGTTTTCTATGCCTCTATGTATGTTACCTTATTTGCGTACTTTGTTGCATATGTTCTAAAGATACTCATTATGCCTAGGCCTTGTGCATGCGTGCCCTACGCATGCACGACATCATGCCCGGGGGACGATTATCGATTGGGTGAAATTAGGGCCTGACATTGTATATGGTTGAGGGTTTAATGATTAATTATTAATTTAGTCAAGGAGGATAAATAAATGTAATGATAATATCTATGAAGACCAGATAAAAATGAGGATTTGATCAGGGTTTGAACTACTGAATATCGTGATAAATATAGTAAGATTTAGGTTAGGTTTGATGATATTGTACAGATAATTTATTGGATTAGATGTAACATACCCTTAGTCAACCTTGGTCATCCCTCTAGCTTCGTGTCCATATGAGTTATAATTGAGTTTGAGCATATGATTAGACATGTGTCACATCTTATTTTAGCCTCGTGATAGTTTATCGATTGAGCTTGTACCTTATCTCTAGGTACTACAGGACTCGCGGACTTGGACGTTGTACCGGGGACCCATCATCAGCAGCCAGATCTAGACAAGTGTACCTTGCCATCCTCTATTTCAGTTACCAATTATTTATTATTTTATTATATGCATTGTGTACGTGGTTATTTAGAATCGTTACTTCACGTCCAGATCACAACCGGGTGCAAACGTTCGTCGTAACATCTCGTAACGAATGATAGATGGTTCACAACCCCTTGATGTACGTACCTGTGTATATCGTAACCTTAGGACACATTCAGACACTGTCATCGTGCCAGATTTCCTGTATCCTGATACTGACATCATGACTGGAACCTGGGACAACCTAAGGGTCACATTGATTGATAGTTACTTCAGTATGACAAGACTGCTAGATAGAGGTTCAGGTTCAGCGCACAATCGTTGACCACTTGGGAAGGGGAAGACAGTTACTAGACGTTTGGACTCCTCTGCATGTGCTTTATATATGTATATATCCTGTTGATGTAGTATTCTTGTATCCGGAGTAGTAGTATCACCCGTGTGACTCTGTGCTCGGAGCTACGGTACGCCGCGTGTGTCTCTGTGTTTGGAGCTACAGTTTTATTTTGGATAGCCCACGCGTCGAACATTGTCTTCAAACTGTGTCTCACTTAGTTGGTTATGCTAGATTACACCAGCGTTGTACTTGTTTCTTCTGTTATACTATGGCTTATTGTATTTTTGTACCTTTTTACGTCCCTCTGAGGACCTAGTCCCCTGCCAATTTTGCATCATAGATGATTACGGAGCCCTTGGAGTTGCTGATGGAGATGCTTGTCGTACGGGCATTGGTACCAGGTGCTCATATCACTTCTACCGGCATTATGGTTATTTTATTCATATTGTATTCATCTGTTGTTGTAGCCTAGTTTTTATAGACTCATATTTCTTCTCGAGTTTATTCGAGTTTGTGTGTTATTTGGTGGCCGACTTTACCACATGCAGCTCTTTCTTGTATATTTCTATTCATTGTGGATTGAGAAATAGATGTTTACCTTTACTGGATTATTTAGATAGTGACCTTTATTATATAGCTTATACGTATTCGAGTTGGACCATAGTCTGGTCGATTCGTAGCAGACATGTTGCGTATTCCTGGTCCTACATATTTTGGGACTTGGGCGTTACACACAGAGGATATCATAAATGAGAAACTATCAGAGAATGTACACACATAAAGTCTGGTGAATAATCTCATAGATGTCTGATACGGTGTCTCGAAGACCTAGATATGGAATATGACATCAATACAAGGTTCTGGAATAAAAATAAGTTAAACTAGTCAACAACTAAGTCAATAAGTCAATTCTAAGTCAAAAGTCTAACTAGGCCAACTCTAAGTCAAAACTGGTCAAACTACCTATTTATAGGTTGTATGAGTCTATCCCAATAATATTGGGTTCATACACTATGAATCTAGGTCATACAAGCTACATCTAGGATACTAGAATACTGTATCTCAGGATACGCAAACAAAACAGATGAATATCATATATGCATTTTTAATCAATAATATATATACTAATCCTAACTACCAAAAGCTATGTGGATACTTGGCTTTTGAACCAACTCGGTATCACACCACCAAACCCCTATCTTGATACCCAAACCCAATACCTTGAATATTCTCAAATACCTTGATACTTGCCTTGGTATCTCAAGGTAGTGTCAATTCCTTATATATACTAACTACCTACTATTAACCATATGTTAACAACTAACTATATAACATACTAATACATAGATACTTATCTTATAATATAATACTTATAAGATACCTATAGTTAAGAATCTAACTAATACCTATCGTACATATATACCAACCAAATACATCAAATATTTTTATACATCCACTGTATCATCTACCAAATTCCTAATTATAACTACTAGTCACCCTAGTATTAATAGTCTCTTAACCAAAGTTCACCATCCAAACAATACCTCAATCCCCAACTGAACCACTAGCTATAAAGAGCATAACTAGTTAAATACTCAACTATACACTAACAATTATCTTGTCTCATATATATAACTTTAGCTCAAACCAACTTAGACCATAATACTTTACTTATTATCAAAAGCCTATACTCCTGTACAATGATACTGTCATGTTCCAGTCCCAAAATACCGAGGGACTAGATACGTGTCAATGGCCAGTAGCACACACCGATGGGCAAACCCAATTTAATGGACCCATCTGGGTGTACTTAAGCTGTAATACAATAATAAGGGTCTATGCTACTAATCTCATCTACATGAATAAATACAGTCAATATGAAATAATAAGAAACATCAAGTCTAAAAATATACATATCTCGAAGAACAACTTGATAATAAGTCTGGTACATTATTTCAATAGACAAGAAATAAAGAGTATAACAACAGCAAAGACTGAGTATAGATAAAATAGATACTCAGAAGAAATCCTCGGTGATCACCTCTTCCTCGGGTTCGGGTACTGCTCTAATGTATGCTCCTGTCCCGTACACCTCTGGGTAGATCTCCTCTGCTAAACCTGGGGACATAATCTGGATCCAGGTCCTCAGGGGACATAGCAAGGTACAAGAATAACTCAAGCCAAATAAATGCAGTGCAGTATATGAAATGAATTAATAGGACAAACTATATAACTAGCTAAGTGATATGCAAGTTGAGAGCATCACTAGAACTCAGGCTGAGACCACTACAAGCTCTGTGTCGGGAAGCCGGTAGCGGTAATATCACCTAATGGGTCAAGCTCGGGTTTAGAGTCTTCAGCACCGCATTAATAAGATTATATATATATATATAATTAGCCTATAGCCTGTGTGTCTCTCCCCACCCAATGTAATCACACGTCTCATATCCATGACACGCAAGATCATGACCTCTAACTGATGCATCGATTCATAATGATAGCCAGGTATATGTATAAGTCTATGTCACGAAACCTGTATCCTATACAGAATTACCATGAATGACTTATGAAGATTCTGTCTCATGCACAGTGTCAGGTGTCCTGTGGTATGACGTACTTGATAATGCAAGCACGAGATATGTAGGGTCACGATATTAATCTCTAGTGACGTTACACAACTTCGCGTACGGCATTGACATCCGAATATTATTCGGAAACTAAGTAATGTCACACGGTCCTAGGTTGAACATTTATATTACAGAAATAGATCAAGAGAATAATATGAAATAAATTACTGCAAGTATGGCAAGGTACACTTGCTTGGGATTTGGTTTCCAACTGCTACTCTGGTATCAGCGGGATCTGCAGGTACTCCTCCGGTTACTGAAATAAATACTACTATCATATTCAGAAGATATCAAATAGCTAGAATTGCCTGTCCATAAGTCCAATTTGGACACATGGCCAAAATTGACAGTTTCTGGTCAAAGCGGGGTCTACATGCCCGCTTTGCACCGAGAAACGTGACAGAGATAATGTTCTCCAAATTCGTCAAACTTAGTGTCTACAAGTCCAGAACGATGATACAAACCCAACAGAATGTCCAGAACTGGATTCCGATGAGCCGATCACAAAATCGCCCGTCACGTGAAGCAATGGGGCCAACGATACGGGATTTTGTCAACATTCTCAGAATCGAACCAAACTTGGGTCACAGGACCAACGTATTGCTATGAGTCCAATGGAGCAAGTTTTATTTTGAAATGACGAGCGTACACAAAGTTACAATAAGTTTTAGAATAGGGCCGATACAAGGCGTTGTCGACGGATACGCGTTGATTTCGGTGAGCACGCACATCCAAATCAACTTTCACAAAATTCCACACATCCGTATTAACGGTGCGTACATTTTGGTAAAGTTCGTACACGACCAAGTTGTCTCATTTAGCGGGGCGCATCCAGTTTCGAGAAAATTAGGGTTTTTAAATAACAAAGTTTTTGGTCATTTTTACCCGCAAATTAATTACAAACTACAGCATAATAAAATAAACTAAAAATAGTGTTTAAAACTAGTTTATATGGTCTAAATTACTGTTCAGGCCAATTTTGAAAACATTTTACTGGTTGTGCGTAAAATAATCGTGACCTGGGGAGTTCAGGTCAATTTTTGAATTTTCAGAAATTAGGGGTTTATTTTTCGAATTTTGTGTCGCAGTTTGCGATCGACACAGGACACGATACCCTGAATGAGTTACACGGAGTTTGAGAGGATCACGCAGGAAATGCGTCACAACAGACCGATCAGAAATTTGTGCGATGAGGAGAGAGAACAACTCACCGAAAAAAGGTCAGAAATGACTGAAATTACATGTACGCGAGGGCGCGGCGCGGCGGAGCTCGCTGGCGGCAAAACTGGTTGGGACGGAGGCTCGTCGGCGTTGGGGAAGCTCGGTGGTGCTGGAGGAGCTCGGTGCGGAGGAGATCTGGGCGTCGGCTGTGGGTCTCCGGGGAAGCTCGGGCGGAGACGTCAGAGAGTCGAGGACGGTGGCTGCCAGAGGTCGGGGTGGCCGGAGCTGGCTAGTGGAGGGGCTCGGGCGGAGGCGACTCGGGTCAGCTGTGTAGTTGGGTGGCCGGGGAGCTAGGGATTCACTAGAGGGAAGCTCGGTGATGGCGAGGGTCGGGGAGGCGGTGGCCGCGGGGGATGATGATGGTGGTGGAGAAGTCGACAGGGGCTGCAGAGCTTTATAGGGTGGACGGGAGGTGGACGATCGGCGATTGCGGGAGGTGGAGCGGCACGAAGGCGTTGGAGGAAGAAGAAGGACGGCTGTGGGGGAACGATCACGGGGGAGGTGGAGCACCACGGTGGCGGGATTGAAACCGCCGGAGGCGAGCAGTCGGGGGTTAGGGATTACTGTTGACAGTGGGTTTCGGGTCTGGTTGTAGTAGGTCGAGTTTTGGATCCGAATTCGATCAAATAATGTAAGGGTCGGGTACGGGTTGTGGGTCAGCGGGTTGGGTTTAGATCCGACCCATTAGGGTTTGGGTCTGAGTCAGGGTTCGGTTCGGTTCTGGATTTGGTTCAATTTGGTTTAATAAACCGGTTCAAGTTGGTTTATATTAAAATATTAATTTTTAGGTCTTTAAAAATAGTTCTGGGGCCCAATAAATTCTAGAAAAATTACACTATGTCTAAGATTTTATTTTACACCCAAAAATATTATTTTTATATTATTTTAATATTTAATAAATTTACAAAATTAATTTAATTCTAGAAAATATTTATTTTAGCTAGTAAAAAATAACAGAAAATTCCTGAAAATTTATTTTTAAATTTTTGAAAAATCTGGGTGTTTACAGATACTCTTCACTAGCCTTTACTCCCAACATTCATAGCAGAATGCACACTCAACTCACCTGAGTATAACCTCTCTGCCCAACTTCAACAGCGTTTACACTGCTGCTGCTGTCGCTAAAGCTGTTACTGCTGTTGTTGCTGTAGCTGCTGCTGTCGCTAAATGTTGTTGCTACTACCGTCGCTAAATGTTGCTGCTAAATGCTGCTGCTGTTGCTGTCGCTAAATGTTGTTGCTGCTGTCGCTAAATGCGTAGAGCCCCCCTCTCTTATACTATAGCGCACACATATATATATATACACTAATATATATATATATATATATATATATATATATATATAGTTGAGAGAGTATTCATATGTGTATATACATACATACATATATATATATATATATATATATATATATATACACACACACATCTATACAATATCAAATAATACCTACTCAAATATACATATACATATATATGACATACAAATATATATATAGCATAACTTATACAAGTAGCTATTATATATTTAATAGTATCACTACATATATATGTGATACATAGGTATATGGGTACATGATACACTAACACATATAAATATATATACATAACTATATATATATAGGAATATAATTACATATTATAATGATTAAGAATAATAGGAAATAGATATAGAAATAAATTGCACCAACACATGGAGCGTATCATACCCGTATTCTACTAGATCTAGAATACGCTTGCGACATGAGTCCACCACATATCCAAACGTACCCCGAAGGACACGAGCAAGTCTAATATATTATTTATGAACAATACAAAGAGTCAAACACAAATCTACGTGTCCGTGTTAAAATATGACATGTACAAAGTTCCGTGTCGGAGGAAAACCCCCCAAATCAATACGTATCACCAAATTATTGGGATACGACCTACACGTACCCAATTGAGGATACGATACTGGCCCCAAACAGACAAGCACATGCCAAATTGATCTATAGGACCAATTGACATACACAACAAATGTCAATCTCAGAATTCTTCCAAAATTGATACAAAAAGTACCATAACTTTCTTAATAGGCCTCCTATGAACACAAAACCAAACCCTATGGGTAGCCTATGCATATGGGTTAATTTATCATGGTTAAATATCTGATTTAGAACCTAAATTAAGGAAAAAAACTGAATTGTACCTATTGGGAGATGGATTCCCAATAAAACCTCCAAAATTAGTAAAATTGGCCTTCAACTTGTAGATCCTTGCTCCTCTTTGTAGATACATGCTTTCTCTTTGTAGATCCTTGCTCTACTAGTCTCCAATGGTAATTTGGAAAGAAATTGGATGTTTGGTAGGAATTTGATGGAATTTGGTTGAGAAAAATTCTAGATCTAGATTTGGAATAAAAAATGAAGAGAGAAATTTTTTTCATCCCCTTTATATATGCCTCACTTGCCCCCTCCCTCAAGCTACTATGTAAAGTCTAAAACACCCCTTGGGCCTATCATGAAGAAATTAATTAAGGAGGGATGGTTCTAGTCTAATAGGTTTAACTTAATTAATCATCCTCCTAATAATTGGGCTTCTAATTATTGGGCTCAATTCTAACTAGAATTAAATGTTGGTCCATGAGTCTAAACTAAACTAGTTAGGTCCACTAACACAAGTCCAAAAATAAATCTAACATGTTAACAATAAATAAATAATATAATAAATAAATATTCCACATGCATAATATTTAATTAATTACCAAATGACTAAAATACCCTTTTCTAGAAAATGTGGTAGTGATAAATCTACCCCCCTTAGAAGAATTTCATCCTCAAAATTTAAAACTCTCACCCCTCTCTTTTAGGCCAGTCATATCCTATTCATACAAATTTTTACTATGGCCAAACCCCCATCAATCACAGTCTAAAATAGTCTCATCATACAATCCTACCATTCTACTGAAAGAGAAATCATACTTGGATATAGTCTCTCATTATCATGAAATTTAGTCTCTGCCCTGCTCAGTGTCTCCCTCAACTGGTGCAGAATAATCTGGTATGCCACCTATGGCCTATTACATCACACACTAAGCATTCACTAATCATCAACCTAGTCAACATATTCTTAATACCGAGGGTTACCAAATACTAGTGATATGCTCTAATTCTAGGTCATGGACATGCTTAACTCACTGGCACTTGCTACTTAGGATACTATACAAAATACTGCTAAGATACTACCTCATTATTCTGTTTTAATTCTTGTAATCACCAAAATTTCTTAATCATTCTCTTGCAAGTAACACTTGTATACCTTTTCAATCATGTTTTTTATTAGCACACCCTCGTCCAACTTTAATACTCTCAATTTGATGCCTTACTTAAATCTTGTTACTGTCTACACAAGGTAGCAGCTCTCATATGTATTTTTTTAGATAACATCCTCATACCAAGTTACTCGTGTCTCTCCTCAATATTATTATATTAGTTACTAAATACTTGCCTAAACTTTCATAATACTTGAGGTACTCCGTCTCTTGTTACTAGGGTATCTCTTTCTATTTGATACTTGGTGCAACTCATCCTCTAACATTTGTCAATTATCTTAAAGTTTTCATCTTTACATTAGTATCACAATAAATACACAATTATCTTCTAGTCATTACAACACCATGACATCTCACTGGTATCCTTATACCCCTCGGACTATTTTATGATACATACGACCTTTATAACCAAAATTAGCAAAGTATTATACCTACTAAACTTACTCCTATATATATATATTGTCTCTCTCCTCTACTGCTTGGATCACTTGTACTATTACTGTGAAACCCCAATATTTTTAATAAACCAGATTAGTTATTTTTTTATTTTTAATTATAGTATTTATGTGCTAAGTAGAGAAAATAGATTTTTTTATTTTTATTTGAGGTGTTTGTGCATCTAGGAGATTTTTAGAGCCTTTATAAATTTTTTCTAATTTATTTCATGTAGAAGACCCTGTGGACAGTTGCTAGTTTAATGGTGTGCACAAATATATTTTTCTAGAATTTTATAGGTAAATATATGTATATATATAATTATATATATATGTATATATATATTAGTTAATTAGATAAAGAAAAAGAAACAAGAAAAGGAAAAGGAAAGAAAAAGAAAAAGAAAAAGAAAGTGGGTTTGGATCCTTAATGGATCCAAACCCAAAAACCAAAACCCAAACCCTTAAATCCATTCCTAGCAAAAACAAATAAGAAAACAACAGCTGTAGCAAAAGTAGGAATGAAACAAAGAAAGAAACTAAATAAAGAACGGAAGGAAGTAAGAAAGGAAGGAAAGAATAAGAAAGAAACAGTGGCAGCAGTGGTATTCAATACCACTGCATCTTCTCTCCCCCCCCCCCCCCGCGCACACAGTCTCAACCCCCACAGTTTCAACCCCTTCCACCGAATCTCCCTCTCTCTCTCTCACTATAAATAAACCACCAAGCCCTAACCCTAATCCTCCCTCTCCACCTCGACGCCGCCGCCGCGCCACCGGAGGCCGCCGCCATGCGCCGGAGCCGACGGAACACCGCGACGCCGTACGCGCGAGACAGAATATCGTACCTGTGTTCATGTCCCGTTTCTTGCGCCCCTGCTCGACCAAACTCGACCCCGTCTTCGCCGGTATGATCCTCACCTATCCTCCTTTCATATTTGTATAGTAGTTCATCTCGAACCACGTGCAACCCTAGGTAAAAATTGACTCCAAGTCGAGGAAAAAAGACCACTTTCTAAATTCCAGAAATCTATTGCAACCACCCCTGTACTCGGACTCGTATCTCCCACCACAGAGATCCGAATTCGATTTTTCTTGTTGGTATGCAAAGACCACCTAACCTAGTTTATTTTATGTCAAATACAATATTTTATTTGTTGCTGTATGTTAAAATAAATTAGGTAGTAAAACCTAAAAACTTATTTTTCTAAATTCCAAATTATGAAACGGAGCCCGCCCCGCCAAACGAAACCGCTCCGTCATGTACCAAGTGTACCAAAAGGTGCGCGCAGCATACCCGGTCGTATAAAAATTTGCAAAAACTAATTTGGACGCGTGTGCGCGTCGGAATCAGCTGGTATCCGCAGCAAATTTCTAGTATCGCAACTTTTACAAAAGCTGTGCGCATTTTGTGCACACTCGTCAGAATGCAACAAAATTTGTGCCACTGGACTCGTGGTATCACGCTGGTCCTGTGACCCAATTTTTATACAATTCTGAGATAGTTGACCAAGTCGCCAATTGGCGGGCCCCATAGTTGACTTTTTGGGCAAAATTTTGTTGGGCTAATCGGAATCCACATCTGGACATATCGTTGAGTTCGTAATGACATTTAGAGTTTGTTTGACCTAAAATTTGTCCCTTTTAGAGCCTTTACCCTTGGCACACTTTTTGGTGCAAGGTGGCCCACATGTGGACCCTACTTTGGCCCAAAATTACCGTTTTGCCCCTGTATCCAAATTGGACGAAAGGATAGTATTTTCTAGCTATTTCGCTTATTCTAGGAACGTTGGTGATATTTATTTCAGCATCCAGAGACGTTCATTCTGAGGCCATAGTTTCTGACTTTTGGCATTTGACATCTAGACGTTACATTTTGCAGCTCTCTTGCCATGTAAGTATACCTTGCCCTGTTGTACTGTTTAAATTCAGTTATTTTTAGTTACATATTTATTTATTTTAATATTATATAAATGTGCGCGTCCGAGAAAACTCGGGTGCAGTCAACGAAGGCGTTGACGTTAGGACTTGTGTCTGACCTAGTGTCTAGTAGACCCACCTAAAGTTGTGGAGTTATTGGTATGACTCCCCAGGCCTTGACACGTATCATTACACGTCACAGAGTGAGTTCATGTAGGGGCGTGTGCCTCATGCGCGATTGGCCATCAGTGTGAGCAACACGTGTAACGGTATTTAGCTTAGTTATTTATTTCTATAGAGACTTGCATCATAGTACAAGATGTCCACGTCGTGTTCACGACCTGTATATCTATATTGGGCGGAGAGGACTACTAGTAGGCATATGGGACACCCACCTCCTTGAATGTTATACCTTCAGATACCATGCTCCTCAGAGATGGCCGATTGTAGAGTGCCCATGAGTCTGGGGGCATATGTGGCATATACTAGCCAGTCACGACGGTTGGTGAATTACGTTAGCATATGTCTAGCCTACACTTTCCCTACGCACTAAGCTGTCCTCAAATTATATTCACTTAGATGGTTACCACAACCCATTTATTTATTCAGTATTTACTTTATGGCATAATTCTATGTATCTTGCTATGTCCCTCTGAGGACCTGGTCCCTTTCCACGTGTAGATGTTCATGAGTATTCGCAGGAGCGCAGATCCGGACAGGCTGCTTATATTCCGAGGAGGTCTTCTCTTCGAGCCTCGTGATGGTTAGATGTTGTGTTTATATAGGGTTTATCTTGTTTATTTTATCTTGTTTATTTTATATTCTATTTCGGTAGTGGATTTATTTCCATCCGACTGTCATTCTTTAGATACTTATTATTGGGATCTAGTTACATGGTTATTGGTTATTTATATTTGATTTCTGTGGATGAGATTTAGATTATACCCTGTGACTTGTGATAGTTTTACCACTTGTGAACTATTGTTCATTATACAGCGTACACATGTATTATGGTTTTCATATATTGGAGTTGCCATATATACAGGCGGCTGGCATGCTTACGTGTTTTAGTCCTACGTATTTTAGAACTGGGGCGTGACATATTTTTAGTGGTGGCCCATGCAGGTAAGAGCATATTGTCTCGGTTACGTTACTGTACCGAGCAAGCCTGCACCTATGATTAGAATATAGGATCTCATCCATATTTGACTATGACTCATCTTTCTTCCAATCTATTCTATTTGAATAATCGTATTTTGCTTGATTCATGTGCTTCCCTAATAATTCCTTGAGTATCCCCTGCTAAAATATAGGAATCACTGTTGATAGGATGATAATTAGGGTAGTATTCCTATTAAGAACACAACTAGGGCATTGACACATCATTAAGTTCAGACTATTTAATGAAACCTAGCCTTCCTTATTACCTAATAAACCCTAGCATCACTTACCTATAGATTAATTTACTATTATCCCTTAATGTAATTAGGAATGACTTGAGAATAGTATAAACGCTACTAGAGTTAGTTAAAAATTGACCATAGTGTTGACCCTAGTCTTGAGGAACCAATAGAAATCCAAGGTTGAATACTAGGACTGAAACATCATCCTATGTTTGGATAAACCCAGTTTTATGCCAAAAATCCTTTACCCTTATTGGCGTAAAAGCCAATTGACTGTTGTTGGCGTAAAAGCCAAACAACTGCCTAGTTGGCGTAAAAGCCAAATGACTTTCTTGCTGGCATAAAAGCCAAAATATACAGAAGATTGTCTCCTTTACGCCGCAGTTATGACAACTGCTACCCACGTTCCCTTAGTCTTTCTTATCCTGCGTATGATACGTCATGCAAGCCACGTAGATAACTGCCCTGCGTAAACTTGATGATTCATAAATAATAGATAACCAGCGTAGAGTAACCTGATTAGGTGTAAAATATAAGGATAGGAGGTGAGCGTATTTGTTACAGCCTTAGCTTTCCCCAGCCATGACCAAATCTCGTGCATTAAATGTAGAGATATACCTCGAGCCCTGTGCAAAAAGAAACAGCTTTTTGACGGGACATCTGATTTTGTCTTATTTTGAGCGTAAAAACTCATTTCTGTCTTGAACGTAAAAACTCATTTTGGACTTGAGCGTAAAAGCTCATTTCTATCAAATGAAGAATAGGCAGCGTATTCAGAAGACTCAATTTTTCCTTTGAGTGGTGTATCAAATATGTCACTAAAAAGATAAACTGGGACTCTGTGCAAAATCATCATCACAGCCGTCCCCTCGATCATCGTGCAGTACTTTTGTCAGATGTCAGGTTTACTGATTTGCCTGACAAATTCATCCGAGGAAAATGAAGAGTTCCTCGTACAACTTTACGCTATAACGTAGGAGATCCTTTTACGTGCAGATTTTACGCGCAAATCTTTTACGCGTAGACTCTTTGCGCAGACTTTATGCAGGAAGAATAGCGATCTTTTACGCGCAAATTTTTCACGCGGACGGCTCTGAAGCTCTACTTTACGCTTCTCTGTTTTACGCGGATAGCTCTTAAGCTATATTTTACGCCAAACTACTTTGAATCCCTACCTTACACTAGACAACTTGAAACTCTATTTTACGTAGGCAGTTTCGAATCTCTACCTTACGCCAAATTATTTTATCTCTGTTTTACGCAGACTGTCTCAAATCCCTACTTTATGCGGACTACCTTGAATCTCTATTTTACACGGGCAGTTCTAAAAGCTCTACTTTACGCCAAACTTCCTTGAATCTCTGTTTTATGCGGACAGCCTATAGTGTTTATTAAGATTGTAGAACTTAGAAGGCCATACCTCTTTTTGGCCAACTAGCGACTTAAACAAGGAATTAGAATAACAACTGTAGAGATTATAGAGTCTCATCTTTTTGTGAATTTGAATTATTTTTGTAATTTCTCTCATCATAATCTAGCGTACTTATATTTGCTGTACTACCTTGACTTATGCCGCTATTATAGCCTTATTTTGCAAGCTTATTCTTTATCAAGCTTGTTCATGATATATGTATTATTGGAGTACTACACTAATATATTTCAGAATCAGTGTATTACGGTCTGATCAACCATAGTGCACTTGGTTCGCCATTCGCATAACTACTTTATGTGGATTGAGATATACAAGATTAGTAGCCGAATATACTTGCTCTCTAGCTATGTCTAAGCATATCGTATCAGTTACATAACTGTACTAATACGAGCATGTGAATAGGAATTACCAAAATAAGATTTCAATCCACCACTGCCTTGACAATTCCCATTGAATTCTTTAAACGCCTTGATCCTCACACTTCTAATCTATTACCTCCCCCTTGAACTCTTGATTATTGTCTTCCGTCTTCCCTTATTTCGGAAAGACGAAATCTCGTGCTTAGTATAAGTACGAAAAGTATATTGTTTCTATAGCTATTTTTGTGTGTTTCTTGGAAAATTACCAAACTTTATTATTAGATTTGATTTCAGTTTAAAACTGTGCTACCTTTAGAATGACCCTTCACTACCTACTTACGTTTTATTTTATTACTTTCCTGATACATGCATCACTATGGCAGTGTAAAATTTTTGCCTCGTAACTTGAGTCAAATTCAGAACTCAAGTGTTTCGATGAATAATGTATCATTTTGCTATCAGGAGTCTAAATGGATTTCACCTGGATGGACAATTAACTGACTCCTGAATGGATAGCAGCACCTATGAATCGGTTGACTTGTAAGGATCAAGAATTCATATAGACCGACGAGTGTCAAGCCGCTTTCGAGAAGTTTAGGAAGCGACTGACCACAGCACCAGTATTAACTATTCCATAAGGATCAGGAGTTATGCGATCTACAGTAAAACATCAAGAAAAGTTTGGGATGCGTATTAATACAGGATGGCAAGGTAATGGCATATGCATCTAGACAATTACGAGTGCATGAGAATAATTTGGAAATTGCAGCCATTGTAATTGCTCTGAAGCTATGGAGACATTATTATATGAGGAACAAGTGGAGATCTATACAGACCACAAAAGTCTCAAGTACGTCTTCACGCAGAAGGAATTAAATATGAGACAACGTCTATGGCTGGAATTGATGAAAGATTTCGAGATAGAGCTACATTATCACCCAGACAAGGCTAACGTTGTAGCAGACGCGTTAAGCCGGAGGCCAACAGCTTATTTCTTGACAGCACAGAGAGAATTATTGGAGGACTTGCAAGAGCTTGACATTGAAGTGATTTTACCAGGAGCAGATGGGATATTACGATATGGTGATCGTCTTTATGTTCCAAATAGAGAGATTCGACAGGAGCTGATGACAGAAGCTCATAGTTCGATATATTCTATTCATCCTGGAGGCACCAAGATATATCGTGACTTACGGTAGCACTTTTGGTGGCATAGAATGAAAAGAGAGATAGCTCACTTTGTAGCTAAATACCTGGTATGTTAGCAAGTAAAGACGGAGCACCAGAGAACAGTAGGAGTATTGCAACCACTTTTGATTCCAGAGTGGAAGTGGAAGCACATCACTATAGACTTCGTTACGGGTTTTCCTAAAGAGTCCAAGTGGAAGAGATGCAGTACGAATAATAGTGGACCGACTCACCAAGTCAGCACATTTCTTACCTTTAAAGTTGGCCAGTCTGCAGAAGCTTTAGCTAACTTATATATGAGGCAGATCATAAGATTGCACGGCATACCAGTCAGTATTGTACCAGACAAGGATTCGCATGACCAGAGTTGGTGGTCAGCACCCTAGAGACAGTTAAGAAGGTACAAGGACGCTTGCAAGCAGCGCAAGACAGACAAAAGCAGTGGGCAGACCTTCATCATCGTTCCTTGGAGTTTAAAGAGGGCGATCATGTATTCTTGAGGATATCACCTACCAGAGGCACCATTCGATTCGAAGGACGTAGTGAGTGGGGTCCAAGGTATATTGGACCGTTTGACGTGCTAGAAAGAGTGGGAGTAGTGGCATATCAACTTGCGCTACCACCTTCACTTGAGGGAGCACTTGATGTATTCCATGTGTCGTAACTCAGGCGATATGTGACAGACATCAGTCATGTTCTCGACCATTCAAAGATCATAATTGGGCCGAGCTTGTCATACCAACAGTAATCCGTGGAAATCCTTGATCGTCGAGAGAAAGTATTGAAGAACCAGTCTATTCCCTTGGTCCGCGTGGCATGGAAGCATGGTGCGCCAAGAGAATCAACTTGGGAGCGCAAGAACGACATGCGCAAACATTTTCTGAACCTATTAGTAGACCAAGGTATAAATTTATTTTCTTAATTTATGCATTATGTCATCCTTAACTTCTACCGTGGCTTACTTCAATTTCGAGGACAAAATTCTTATAAGTTGGGTAGATTGTGAAATCCCAATATTTTTAATAAACCAGATTAGTTATTTTTTTATTTTTAATTATAATATTTATGTGCTAAATAGAGGAAATAGATTTTTTTATTTTTATTTGAGGTGTTTGTGCATCTAGGAGATTTTTGGAGCCTTATAAATTTTTTCTAATTTATTTCATGTAGAAGACTCTGTGGACAGTTGCTAGTTTAATGGTGTGCACAAATATATTTTTCTAGAATTTTATAGGTAAATATATGTATATATATAATTATATATATGTATATATATTAGTTAATTAGATAAAGAAAAAAACAAGAAAAGGAAAAGAAAAAGAAAAAGAAAATGGATTTGGATCCTTAATGGATCCAACCCAAAAACCAAAACCCAAACCCTTAATCCTAGCAAAACCAACTAAGAAAACAACAACAGTAGCAAAAGTGGGAATGAAACAAAGAAAGAAACTAAATAAAGAACGGAAAGAAGTAAGAAAGGAAGGAAAGAATAAGAAAGAAACAATGGCAGCAGTGGTATTCAATACCACTGCATTTTCTCTCCCCCCCCGCGCACACAGTCTCAACCCCCACAGTTTCAACCCCTTCCACCGACTCTCCCTCTCTCTCTCACTATAAATAAACCACCAAGCCCTAACCCTAATCCTCCCTCTCCACCTCGCCGCCGCCGCCGCGCCACCGGAGGCCGCCGCCATGCGCCGGAGCCGACCTCACACCGCGACGCCGTACGCGCGAGATAGAACAACGTACCTGTGTTCATGTCCCGTTTCCCGTGCCCCTGCTCGACCAAACTCGACCCCGTCTTCGCCGGTATGATCCTCACCTATCCCCCTTCCATATTTGTATAGTAGTTCATCTCGAACCATGTGCAACCTTAGGTAAAAATTGACTCCAAGTCGAGGAAAAAAGATTACTTTCTAAATTCTAGAAATCTATTACAACCACCCCTGTACTCAGACTCGTATCTCCCACCACAGAGATCCGAATTCAATTTTTCTTGTTGGTATGCAAAGACCACCTAACCTAGTTTATTTTCTGTCAAATACAATATTTTATTTGTTGCTGTATGTTAAAATAAATTAGGTAGTAAAATCCAAAAACTTATTTTTCTAAATTCTAAATTATGAAACGGAGCGCGCCCCGCCAAACGGAACCGCTCCATCGTGTACCAAGTGTACCAAAAGGTGTGCGCAGCATACCCGGTCGTGTAAAAATTTGTGAAAACTGATTTGGATGCGTGTGCGCGTCGGAATCAGCTGGTATCCGCAGCAAATTTCTAATTTTGCGACTTTTATAAAAACTGTTGTTTGTGGTATTAAATGAAAGAATGAAGATGTATTCAATATGGGGTTTACACGGAATCCGCCTTCTTTGGTTTACAAACAAACTTGTACAATTTGATCCTATACGAGGATATGGGAGTACAATTTATTTAATCTGGGTAAATATTGCTATAGGTGTCTGATCTGCAGTCGATCACTTTAGCCCTTGGACCACACAATGTTGAAGAAGTACCGTAGAAGACAGGAAGCAGCTTCGAAGGTTGCAGGAGAGGGTGGATGCACGATGCCAAAGTCGTCGATCCCTACTCTTTGCCTGAGCTCTGGGTGCTCTCTCTCTCTCTCTCTCTCTCTCTCGGGTTCGATCTTCCAATTTTTGTCGACCTGGTTCGATCTTCAAGTTTGGAGTTTTTCGACCTCGGATCTGATATTGGTTTTCTTGACCAATTTTCTGACCTTGGATCTGATATTGGTTTTCTTGACCAATTTTTTGACCTTGTTTCTCATTGATAGAGGTCTCTATTTATAGAGTTTTAGTGACAGTGACCACTCCGTCGGTGTAACAACCGAGGAGTGGAAAGTACAATACCCTTTTACACAACGGTTAAAGTAACCAATACCTGCGTATAGATGATCTTTTGAATGAGCGTGTGACGTGGGTCCAACTAAGGGACACAATGCGTACAATTGCTACGAAGATCACGGCATAAAAGCCACGTAGGTAGGTATCCATTGTGTAGAAGAGATTGGCATAGAAGCCAAATGTCTGTCACAATGGCATAGAAGCCAAATAGTTATCAAACCGGCATAGAAGCCGAACAGGCGTAGAAGCCAAACAGGCGTAGAAGCCGAGTGGTCGTAGAGGCCGAACAGGCACAGAAGCCGAGTGGTCATAGAGGCCGAACAGGCATAGAAACCGAAGGAGCACAGGGGCCGAACAGGCATAGAAGCCGAGTGGTCGTAGAGGCCGAACAGGCACAGAAGCCGAGTGGTCGTAGAGGCCGAACAGGCATAGAAGCCGAAGGGGCACAGGGGCCGAACAGGCACAGAAGCCGAGTGGTCGTAGAGGCCGAACAGGCATAGAAGCCGAAGGGGCACCGTGGTCGAGCAGGCATAGAAGCCGAAGGGGCACAGGGACCGAGCAGGCGTAGAAGCCGAATGAGCACAAATGCTGGATGGGCGTAGAAGCCGCTGCGTACCGTACCACAGTGCTGATGTGGACGTCTTAGCCAGAATTACGGCTTTTGAAGATATAATCAAATCTCTTGCATTAAATGCCGAGATTTGCCACCATCCTGTGCATTAAATGTGGAGGCGTATTCTTTGACAGTCTGCAACCCTTTTTGCGCATCAGTCGCAGAGACATGCCTCAAGAAACTGTTACCGCTCTGTGCATTAGGCGAAGAGACGTGCCTCGAACCCCGTACGGAGTGCAGCTTTTGGCGTAGCAGGCGGTTTGTCTACTGCAAAACGTAAACAGATCACGTTTTGCCTATGTAAAACAAGGCAGCGTATCCCTTCGTGCTTGAAAAAGCAGTTTACGCGAAGGGGATGATGGTATTTGACAGCCTGGGTGGCAGTACAGTGCCATCATTATAGCCGTCGCTTGGGTAGTCAAGCCGTATCCCTTTGCTAGAAGTCCAGATGTCAGGTTCATTGCAGGCTCTGACAGGTTCATTGCAGGATCTGATAGGTTCACTTCGGAAAATACGAAGCGTCTTTTGTACCCCTCAATGCTGCGTATGAAAGGGGAGGAGTTTTACGCCCTAGAGGCGATGAAGCACCCTGTTTACGCTGAAGCGGCTTGGACGTACTGCCTTACGTGGATGGTCCTTTTAGCTTTTATGTTTCACGCTCTGTTCTAGTGGAAAAGGCTCTGTTGCACGCTTGATGGCTCTTAAGGCCTCTGCCTATGCTGCTCTGTACCGATATGCCGCGTAGTCATCCGGCGTATTTTTTATGCTTCTACAACTGTGCTTATTTTGTGCACACTCGTCAGAATACGACGAAACTTATGCCACTAGACTTGTGGTATCACGCTGGTCCTGTGACCCAATTTTTATGCAATTCTAAGACAGTTGACCAAGTCGCCAATTGGCGGGCCCCATAGTTGAATTTTTAGGCAAAATTGTGTTCGGCTCATCGGAATCCATATCTGGACATATCGTTGAGTTCGTACTGACGTTTAGAGTTTGTTTGACCTAAAATTTGTCCTTTTTATAGCCTTTACCCTTGGCACACTTTTCGGTGCAAGGTGGCCCACATGTGGACCCCACTTTGGCTCAAAATTACCGTTTTGCCCCTGTGTCCAAATTGGACGAAAGGATAGTATTTTCTAGCTATTTCGCTTATTCTGGGAATGTTTGTGATATTTATTTTAGCATCCAGAGACGTTCATTTCGAGGCCATAGTTTTTGACTTTTGGCATTTGACATATGGACGTTATATTTTGCAGCTCTCTTGCCAGACAAGTATACCTTGTCCTATTGTACTGTTTAAATTCAGTTATTTTTAGTTATATATTTATTTATTTTAATATTATATAAATATGCGCGTCCGAGAAAACTCGGGTGCAGTCAACGAAGGCGTTGACGTTAGGACTTGTGTCTGACCTAGTGTCTAGTAGACCCACATAAAGTTGTGGAGTTATTGGTATGACTCCCCTGGCCTTGACACGTATCATTACACGTCACAGAGTGAGTTCATGTAGGGGCTCGTGTCTCATGCGCGACTGGCCATCAGTGTGAGCAACACGTGTAACAGTATTTAGTTCAGTTGTTTATTTCTATAGAGACTTGCATCATAGTACAAAATGTCCACGTCGTGTTCCTGACCTGTATATCTATATTGGGCGGGGAGGACTACTAGTAGGCGTATGGGACACCCACCTCCTTGAATGTTATACCTTCAGATACCATGCTCCTCGGAGATGGCCGATTGTAGAGTGCCCATGAGTCTGGGGGCATATGTGGCATATACTAGCCAGTCACGACGGTTGGTAAATTATGTCAGCATATGTCTAGCCTACACTTTTCCTATGCACTAAGCTGTCCTCAAATTGCATTTACTTAGATGGTTAGCACACCCTATTTATTTATTCAGTATTTACTTTATGGCATGCTTCTATGTATCTTGTTATGTCCCTCTGAGGACCTGGTCCCTTTCCAGGTGTAGATGTTCATGAGTATTCGCAGGAGCGCAAATCCGGACAGGCTACTTATATTTCGAGGAGGTCTTCTCTTCGAGCCTCGTGATGGTTAGATGTTGTGTTTATATGGGATTTATCTTGTTCATTTTATATTCTATTTCGACAGTGGATTTGTTTCCATCCGACTGTCATTCTTTAGATACTTATTATTGAGATCTAGTTACATGGTTATTGGTTATTCATATTTGATTTCTGTGGATGAGATTTAGATTATACCCTGTGACTTGTGATAGTTTTACCATTTGTAAACTATTGTTCATTATACAGCGTACGCATGTATTATGGTTTCCATATATTGGAGTTGCCATATATACAGGCGGCTGTCATGCTTACGTGTCCTAGTCCTACGTATTTTGGGACTGGGGCATGACAATTACTCCCAAATATTTTTCTATCCATATTAACTGATACACCAATCCAATGTCATTACACAAGGTACTTACTATTACTAACATATTACTCA
This sequence comes from Iris macrosiphon, assembly GCA_036927795.1. Taxonomy (NCBI): domain Eukaryota; kingdom Viridiplantae; phylum Streptophyta; class Magnoliopsida; order Asparagales; family Iridaceae; genus Iris; species Iris macrosiphon. The sequence continues at coordinate 98,557,682 of JAYESA010000004.1, forward strand.
ACTAATTCCTGATATAGAAATACTAGCACTCCTGATATAGTAACACTAGCTTCCTAACTATACAACATATGTCCTTAAGGTTCTAGGATACTAGCTTCCTTATTAGATCACCTTATCGTACCTACTAGAAGTTATAATTACTTGCACTAGTTATGCACATGTTTCACTTCACTCTCAAGGCAGGCATATGGTTCATATCTCTATTGATGTATATGTATCTCTCCTTAAACCTTTTACAGACGGATACACTAATCAGTAATACACTACATAACTTCCATGACCAATCTTGATATTTTTCAACCCATGACATACTATTGAAATTTCTAATACTCAGGCTTCCTCTTCCATGAACTTCCATTTTCTGATACTTATCATCCACTGTGCATTCTGTATTCAATTTCCAGACACTCTTCCACCTATTGCTTCCAACACATAACTAGCCTCAATATCAGGTGATATATCCATCACTAGTCATATACTGGTATACTCTTATCTACTCACATCAACCTGCATCACAAGTCCTACTACTTTAGCATAATGTATTCTTATTCTCTCACACTCTCCTATACACTTATGGGTACCATTCTACTATGACACACTCACTAATACCCTTTATGCATATATATTTCTCTACTCTTGACACACCCGAGTATCAACCACCCAATTGTGTATCATGCTCCATTGATTTCTAACACAATTTTTTTGATACTTACTTATTTACATAAATCACCCAACTACATGAATTTATGACTATCTAGAACTGGTATGCTGACTCTGATACTAACTCATGGGACCACTACTGATACTCTTTATTCTTTCTTCTACCATTAGTACCCATACTATTTATAATAACACCTATCATAGAACTATTGCTACAAAGTACTACGCTATAGGTTATCTCTAGATTTATGCCTATTGCTCACATGCCTAACCAAGAACCACTTACAGACTCACAAGCCATACTCCCAATAGTCAATACTGATACTCAAGATACAGACCTAATTGTAATTCACCAATTACCACACTGATAAGGACTCTAATGGAAAGAAGCTCTATAAGGAACTGGACTAGAGAACTGAAGGTATCTCTACTGCTAAGCTAAGGAACATTGGAACAAAGTCCTAAAATAACAGAAATGAATAAGTATTGAGATGATACTTTAAGAACTAATTTAAGATACAATCTGATAATCATACACGCCTGTTCAAAATCATGACACTCAGAATCCTCGCCACGCCAGTAAGCATAGCTGTGATAAACGATAGTTTCCACAACTAGGGTATGCAACTCTATAATTATGTCATCTAGAATGCTCACCACGCCAACCGATATGGCTGCAAGAAACTCTAAATTTCATAACTAAGATATGTACATCCGAAGTCAGGTCCCTATGTTTCCGCTATGCCGGCTAATATGGCTACGATAAACTCTATGCTCCATAACCAAAGTAGACATTTCACCTTTCTCACTATCCTTATCAACATATGTTATCAGATGATACCATAATTTAGTCCATAAAATTTTTCTCAATATGAAATCAAACTCAATAACGAACTCGAAGAATTTAAATCAACCGATCACCAAGAATCAAATTCAACAATCGATCACCAAGAATCAAATTCAACAACAAGTGAGAGCGGACAAAAACAAGGAAAAAGATTTAAAATAGGAATTGTAATAAGATTCTTAAGGGTCGTCCTAGGAATCTCTCAGAAAATTTATGATTGAGTATCCTTTCATCCTCATATCTTATATCCTACATCCTATATCCTATCGTAGGCTCACAGTAGTACAACTAAGGCGTCGCACTACAACGATATCGCATAAAGTGCGAAGCCTGACCTGCATGGGATACCACTAAAATGTGTCATGTCCCACACCCGATGTAGGGATGCAAGTCGGAAACAATGTCCAGCCTACGCCGTAGCATCGGTGGTAGAACGCTGTCTTGGTTAACTATACTATCTAAACATCTCACAATAATATAAATTCTGCCAACAATATCTCAACACAAAACTCAATCACATTCTAAAGCACGAGAAGATATCAAGAAAGTTTAACATAATTATCCATATAATATATAACAACACGAAAAGAACAATAAAAAAATCTCAAATATAAGCCAAAAATAAATCCGGTACCAAAGTGCTAAAGAAACTTAACCATGAAAACTAGTGATCCGAATAAACCTCCCGACAATCACTCTAGAACTAGTGGGTCCAAGTCTGCACCATCTATAAGTCAAATTCTATAGTATGTCAGACACCAATCTCTCGGATCCTCTGAAATATATTTTTCAGTCAGGAATGGAGCGAAGTACATTTCTAACAGCAGTTCTAATCAATGATATAAACTATGTAGCAGTAAATAGATGTGAATATATAAGATGCCATATACATATACAAGAGAGACGCAATAAAGAAAATACTAGAAATAAATGCAAGAATGAACAATATGGCAATGAACAAGAATATACTAGTGACTAAGTGAGTGATTACTAGCTTTAACATGTGATCGGCTTGGGAACTTGATACAAGATTTATGGCCTGGCTAATCATACGTGCGGTGCATGATTAATATTATTAAAGACCAAGACTTGATACAAGGTGGGTATGATCACATATCTACACTACATACTCTCCAACCCCGATTGGTATAATGGATTCAACTATGGTACGCTATGGCATGGGATTCTCCAAGAAGATAGCGACTCTTCCCGGGAATCAGTGTCTGTACATGTACAAGATAATCAATAAAATAAGACTTGCACATGATATACCATATACCACGAAATAACATCTTATGACGAGATCCGGATATACCAATCCGTATAACCATCAAGTCAAGAAATATGGATATCTACATTAGATACAATGAACATAGAGAATATCATAAATAAGAAACTATCAGAGAATGTACTCGCCTAAAGTACGGTTAATAATCTCACAGATATCTGATACGGTGCCTCGAAGACCTAGATATGGAATATAACATCAATACAAGATTCTGGAATGGAAATAAGTTAAACTAGTCAACAACTAGGTCAACAAGTCAATTCTAAGTCAAAATTCAAACCAGGCCAACTCTAAGTCAAAATTGGCCAAACTTGGTCAAACTACCTATTTCTAGGTTGTATGAGTCTATCCCAATGATGTTGGGTTCATAAACTATGAATCTAGGTCATACAAGCTACATCTAGGTACTAGGATACTGTATCTCAGGATACGCAAACAAAAGAGATGAATATCATATATGCATTTTTAATCAATAATATATATACTAATCCTAACTACCAAAAGCTATGTGGATACCTTGGCTTTTGAACCAACTCGGTATCGTACCACCAAACCCCTATCTTGATACCCAAACCTAATACCTTGAATATTCTCAAATACCTTGATACTTACCTTGGTATCTCAAGGTTGTGTCAATTCCTCATATATACTAACTACCCACTATTAACCATATGTTAACAACTAACTATATAACATACTAATACATAGATACTTATCCTACAATATAATACTTATAAGATACCTATAGTTAAGAATCTAACTAATACCTATCATACATAGATACCAACCAAATATATCAAATATATTTATACATCCATTGTATTATCTACCAAATTCCTAATTATAACTACTAGTCACCCTATTATCAATAGTCTCTTAACCAAAGTTTACCATCCAGACAATACCTCAATCCCCAACTAAACCACTAGCTATAAAGAGCATAACTTGTTAAATACTAGACTATACACTAACAGTTATCTTGTCTCATATATATAATTTTAGTTCAAACCAACTTAGACCATAATACTTTACTTATTACCAAAAGCCTATACTCCTGTACAATGATACTCTTCACTAGCCTTTACTCCAAACATTCACAGCAGGATGCACACTCAACTCACCTGAGTATAACCTCTCTGCCCAACTTCAGCATCGTTTACACTGCTGCTGTTGTCGCTAAAGCTGCTGCTGCTACTGTTGCTGTAGCTGCTGCTACTGTTGCTGTAGTTGCTGCTATTGCTGTCGCTAAATGATGTTGATGCTGCCGTCGCTAAATCCTGCTGCTGTCGCTATAGCTGCTGCTGCTGTCGCTAAATGCATCGGGCCCCCCTCTCTTATACTATAGCACACACATATATATATATACACTAATATATATATATATACACTCATACATATATATATATATAAACATATATATATATAAAAACACGTATATATATATATATATATATATATATATATATAAACATATAGGTATAGCTATATATATACACTCATACATATATATATATAAACATATAGGTATAGCTATATATATACACTCATACATATATATAGATAACATACACTTACATATATATATATATATATATATATATATATATATATATATATATATATATATATATATATATATAAACATATGTCTATATGTATATGCATCTATACAATATCAAATAATACCTACTCAAATATACATATAACATGCATGTACATATATATGACATACAAATATATATATATATATAACATAACTTATACAAGTAGCTATTATATATTTAAAAGTATCACTAAATACATATATGATACATAGGTATATAGGTACATGATATACTAACACATATAAATATATATACATAACTATATATATAGGCATATAATTATATATTATAATGATTAAGAACAATAGAAAATAGATCTAGAAATAAATTGCACAAACACATGGAGCGTATCACACCCGTATCCCCCTAGATCTAGGATACGCTTACGACACGAGTCCACCACACATCCAAACGTACCCCGAAGGACATGAGCAAGTCTAATATATTATTTATGAATAATACAAAAAGTCAAACACAAATCTACGTGTCCGTGTCAAAATATGACATGCACAAAGTCCCGTGTCGGAGAAAAAATCTCCAAATCAACATGTATCACCAAATTATTAGGAAATGACCTACACGTACCCAATTGTGGACATGATACTAGCCCAAAACACACAAGCACATGCCAAATTGATCTATAGGACCAATTGACACTCACAACAAATATCAATCTCGGAATTTTTCGAAAATTGACACAAAAAGCACAATAACTTTCTTAATTGGCCTCCTATGAACACAAAACCAAATCCTATGGGTAGCATATGCATATGGGTTAATTTTTTATGGTTAAATCTCAGATTTAGAATCTAAATTAAGAGAAAAAACTAAATTGTACCTATTAGGAGATGGATTTCCAATAAAACCTCTAAAATTGGTAAAATTAGCCTTCAACTTGTAGATCCTTGCTCCTCTTTGTAGATCCATATTTTTTTCTTGTAGATCCTTGCTCTACTAGTCTCCAATAGTAATTTGAGAAGAAATTGGGTGAAAATTTGGTAGGGATTTGATGGAATTTGATTGAAAAAAATTCTAGATCTAGATTTGGAATGAAAAATAAAGAGAGAAAAGTTTTCATCCCCTTTATATAGGTCTCACTTGCCCCCTCCCTCAAGCTACTATGTAAAGTCTAAAATACTCCTTGAGGTCTCTCATAAAAAAATTAATTAAGGAGGGAATTTTCTAGTCTAATGGGTTTAACTTAATTAATAATCCTCCTAATAATTGGGCTTCTAATTATTGGGCTCAATTCTAACTAGAATTAAATGTTGGTCCATGAGTCTAAACTAAACTAGTTTGGTCCACTAACACAACTCCAAAAATAAATTTAACATGTTAACAATAAATAAATAATATATTAAATAAATATTCCACATGCACAATATTTAATTAACTACCAAATGACTAAAATACCCTTTCCTAGAAAATATGGTAGTGACACTACCCTCGGCCCCACCTCTCCTCCAATGAACGACCGCCACGTGGCATTCCAACTATGGGGTGACCACCCAGGCAGCCACCGGGTCGCACCTCTCCCTCCTCCTACAATGGACGGCCACCACGTGGGCGACACGTGGCCGCCTCGTGGCGGTTGTAAGAGGGTTGTAGGCATTTGGTTGTAGACTGCAGAACGAAGCTTTCAACCAAAAATAAAAATCTTGTATAATTGAGTTTTCAAAGCAAAGAACAAAACCTCACAAAATCATTTCCCGTAGAGTTGCACTCAAACCTCCCAAAAGGCACAAATTTGCATAAATGCATAATTAATGCATTTGACAGCTCTGACAATCTGTACTATCAAGTTAGCACGCAATTGGCTGACGTCTGTCAAATCTGACAGTTCGCATTATCAAAAAAGTAGTTGATTGGTTATCTCAGCTGACAGACACTGTAATAGTTTGTTCTGCATCAATACGGATAGCCGATTCAAATGACACAAGTACGATGACTCGTCCTATCTTACTCGGTGAGAAGACTCGCTTGATAAAAATAATTCAGACTTTGCCCATCAACAGTTCAGACTTATACTTTCAAAGATGCGCTCAGAGTTTCGCTCGGCCAAAGTGAACCATCGCTAAGGTGGGTAGCTACGATGAACCTATCTGTGCTTAGCCTACACACTTAAAAATATGGATGATACATGCTAGTCGCTAGACAAATCACCTCTTGTATACTAATAAAGAATACAACGCACCTAGATAAGAGATTAATCATATCTTTTATTGCTTGTGTTCGAACATGAAAATTAAACTTGGCTTATAGTTGGACCATCGCATGCTACCTTAGCTTTGTGCAAGTAGACTCTGCTAATGTTTTGAGTAGATCATTATATACTCTTCATAGTATACTGCTTCAGATGTTCACACTGCTCGTCTTATAGATTATGCCACAATTCAACGACACCTTCACACTCGTGTTAGTCGTACTACTTATGTTTCGAGTAGACATTTATATGACCAAGTATAGTATTTCATATTTATATGTGTCATGCTTATCTTGTAGATTCGTGCCACGACCTAAAGAACAACACATAACATAGTTTACTTACCTGAGGCAGGAAGACTATCGAAATAGTTATTCCAAGCCAAGTAATAGAAAATATCGAAAGGCTTGGGGACCATAAGGCCGCCAAGGCGGTTTCCCATATCGAAAATGGCATAATAAAATATTGGAAGAAACTATATGTAATGGAAGTATCAAGTAAAAGAACTGAACTGTACGGATAAGTAAAGAAGAACAAGAATCATGGTTCGGGGTGGCTTATAGCGGGTTCATTCCTGTGTCTACAACTATCGCCATTTATTAAGGATGGATTAGCAGGTTTGATCCTTTGTCTACAACCATCACTGCTCAGGCAGATCAAGATATAAGATAAAGAGAAGAGACTTGCATCATCAAGGATAACTTGTGCATAAAATTTTTATGATTCCTGCGAACAGTCGCTTAGGCGTACCAGGCCCGATTCAACCTAGGCAAAATCCTGATAGTAATGGGTGATTCAAAAACATATAGTGGGGATCACTACCCGCGTTGCATGGACCACCGTCTAACCCGTTATGGTCCATAATGGCTTGTGGTGCCAACGACTTCTGTTCATCTAGATTCAGTTAGGCTTGGTTGAGGCAATCCGTGTGCGAGTCATTGTATTACGTCTAATAAATCTGAATCTGAGTAACCTGAGAAATGAACTTGTAATTTGAGTAACCTGAGAAATAAACTTGTAATCTGAGTAACCTGAGTAACACGCCTGAATCTGAGTAACAAAGTAATTTGTGTATCACAAACTAACCAAACTCGTGCACCTGATTTAGAAATACGCTCGTAGCATACATGTGTTCGCTATACGATTCCTTGGATTTAAATATATATATATATATATATATATATATATATATATATAAACATATTTTATGCTAACTTGGTCGTGTCGTTAGATAGGAAAGAAATAATGTTAAGTTAGTAAATTTTTGCCGTGTTACTCTTATATCGCACGGCGCACTTCCACATGAGTTAGGCTTTGTATCTTATGCCATTAAACTGATCCTAAAGCAAGACTAGAAATAAAACTTAATAGATGGTGTCTGGAACTAATATAATGTGTTTGGATTTGTCGAGCGGGCGAGAAGCCTTCCACCAGTGCATTCATGTATTGATAACCACCAGATTGCTTGCATGGTGCGAAAGAACCTCGTTCGGTGCAAAGTATTCCCTCGTGTGGCTAAGGCATAAAGTTTTCTCTAGAGCCTTGGAGTGTTGCATCCGGAGCTAAAGTACATAAACAGGACATAATATTTGATCATCACATATGTATCATCCTAAGTTGTAAGATGCTTGGCACGCCTATATTGTCTGAGAAAGAGAGAGAGAGCTTGAGTGACTTATAATCTCAGCCTAGTGCCGCTTGTAACCTTATTCATTATCAATAAAGAGCTTGTTTATGTATCAAACATGTGGTTATGTAAACCTCCTCACCCAAAATAGGTATTTTGTGTGTATTTTATATTATTATATTTATTATAGATTATTTTAAATATTGAACTTTTTTAGAGTATTCTCTTAGTTAATTAGAAAATAAATTTCTTAATATATTTACTTATATAAATATTTATTTAGAATCATTTTTAGGCTATTTTAGATTTTTGGAGATTTTTCTAGAATTTTTGGTAATTAAAACTTAGGAAACATAAATTTCTAGGACTTCTATGATTTACTATACGACCATACTTGCATGATATTCCTACCAAATATTTATTTTAGTTTAAAATATTTAATTATATTTTTCTGTAATTTATTTAGAATTTTAAGAAATTTATTTAGATTTTTGAAATTATTTAGGATTTATTTGGATATATATAGTCTTAATATTAGATAGATGATAATTTAGTGTTAATAGATATTAATAAGATTATATATAAATTATTTGAATTATATTTAATTTTATTTAAGATTATAAATTATTGAGATAAATTCAAACTCTATTTTAAATTAATTCAAATCCTGAACCTACTAGGAAAGCAACTTCATGCATATCATATCCTTATTTAAATTCATCATAATCCTATCCAAATTAACCAATCCTAGTCGTATTTAATTAAGTAGTGTCCACCATTATAAATACCTCATCCTTCATATTTTTCTTCCCCAAATTCCTCTCTTTTTGTCCAAAAATAGTCAAAATTCGTCATAAATTCAGCCTCATTTTTTACTAGTTATGACGAATTAAAAAGACGATATCTCCTAGCTCCGGACTCCAAACGCGCTCCAATTTTTTTTTGTTAGAATCATATTAAGGTTAGTTTTCTGATTATATAATTTATTTTAATAATTTATGAATCTATTTTTCCAGAAAATTCTAAAAGTGCCAGTTGTCCAAAATCAGACGTATTTTGGTATTTTTGAGATTTTGGGAGATCCCGAACTCGGAATTATAAACCGTTTGAAGTTTCGAAAAGCTGACATGATGAACTTCCAGAAAAGTATTTTTATAGAATTTAAAATATAATTTTATTCTACTGTAAAATTTGTGCAACGTAGACGTAAATAGAAAACCACCGAAAACTGTCATCTTTGCGCCCTTGTGGCCATAACTCTTTACTGACTTGTGATTTTATGAAACCATCTATTCCAGTGTTCATGTAGCATTAAAATATATAGGATTCCATACACAAATCCAAGATTTGAGTTGGTTGACTTTTTTGTCAATGGATTGCCTCGATTTGCGTGCTACGGATCATAAATCCTTAAAGTTGACTTTCTTTGGACCAAAAATTAGAGTTTAACAATAAAATCAGATTATAATAAGATTAAAAATACTATTTTAGGTTATTTTATTCAAATTAAAATAGATTAAATGGAGGAACCTATTTATCCACTTTTGTAACCTAACTTGTTTAATTTATGTGACGGGTAGATCGGACGGCGCCTTGAGTTGGAACTTCATCATTTTCAGACTAGGCAAGATACATTGCCAAATTGTTTATATTATTTTATATGCTTAGTATATTTATGTATATTTATTGCATTTCTGTTTATTTATTGCATGTGTAGTTCTTTAAGTCATTACTATAAATTAGATATGTTGACACACACTTGACACTTAGTATCATAGAGGACAATCATTAGGCGTATGGGCTTTTAACCAATCTGGTAAACCGTAGTATATAGCTCGCACTACGGGCGTGTGTCGCGCTGGTCGCTACCCCCGCGGTATATCTATTTCTGGAGTCTCGCTAGTCGCTACCCCCGCGGTATGTCAATTTCTGATGTCCACTGACGTGTGTGTGAGTTGTGAGGTAGATTGAATAGCCTACCCTTGCCCATACGTCGAAAAGTTGTCCTCATTTGCATTCATATAGATTGTCTTGTACAGCGTACTTATATATTTTCTACCTATTATGCATGTTTATTGTATTCAAATTGGCTCGCTTTTCTGTATCTTGTTATGTCCCTCTGAGGACCTGGCACTCTTCCAGGTGTATCTGTTCTTGAGTATTTGCAGGAGCGCAGATTCAGATGGTTACATATGTTTCGAGGAGGTATTCTCTCCGAGCCCATGATTGTTAGTTGGTATTCTTGCATTGTGTTTATTGTGCTGTACTTTTCCATTCGAGTTGGTAGTGGATTTGTTTCCATCCAACTATCATCCTTAGATACTTATATTGAGATCTAGTTTCATAGATACTGGTTATTTATTTATATCAATTTTCTGTGGATGAGATTTAGATTATACCTTGTGACTTGTGACATATGTTTATACCACTTATGGATTTTATATTCATATTACAGCGTACATATGGATTTGGTTTCCATATATTGGAGTTGCCATATCCATGCGGCTGGCATGCTTACGTGTTCCTAGTCCTACGTATTTTGGGACTGGGGCGTGACAGGTTATTCTATGCTTCCACTATATCGACTTTGAGAACTATTTATCGAATGGCCGTTTACTCGTATCGTTCGAGTATCCACCGCATTAAAGTCTATCTGTGAGACTTTGTGGCTTAGTCATTTTATCGCCTGTTTGGATCATGGCCTTGTAAGGGAGCAGCTTATGCTCGCACGATATCATATCCTGATGGAAACAATCGTCCTACGGGAGTGCTGGCGTGGTGATTCGTTCCTAGTAGAGATGGTCGATCCTGTAGGAGATCGGGACGTGACAAATTGGTATCAAAGTACGGTTTTACGTCCTTGGACTTTATATCGAATCTTTCACTTTCAAAAGCTTATTCGTGGTAAAGAAGTATATGCTCTCTCTTAATTTTCCAATAGGATATTCTATACAATGAGTCTAAATATTTTTGAAAGTGCATGTGAATGATATAATTTCTTCAGCAGGATTGTTATGCGAAGGCCTTTGTGCCGAACTGTGTCAGACTTTTTAGGAATAGACTTGTACTAGAATTAGATATTGATGTGCAAACCCAAATACCTATACGTGAATACCAAGCGGGTTAGTGTTGAAGGTAGAATATCATCAGACAGTTAGCTATGCACACTGCCTTTTATCCAAGTTGTGAGCAAGTTTGCGAGCGAGATTAGGATATCGTTCGAATAAGGATAAGTCAGACTTAGAATGACTATCGATAAATATTTTATTGAACTATCGCTAAGGCGAATCTAGAGAGTCGTGCATGGGTTTTGAGATATAGTTTAGACGGTTATTTATATCGATAAGTTACGACTTAAAATATAGTTTGTATGGAGGACTATCGATAGAGGTATATACGAGACTAAGATTATCAAGGTGATGCATAAGGATCACACAGGAGTTCAGGTAGAACAAATTAGGGAATATACGAGTGACTGATATGAACGCAATTAAGGATTTAATTGGATGACTCGATTCCTAAGTAGTGTATATGATAGAGCAGGAATGAATAAGTGATTTGAAGATTCATAGAGTATAGCTCGAACCCTGAGTGGTATTATCACGACCCGCACCCGATATAGGGATGAAAGTCGGGAACAACGTCCAGCGTACGCCGCAGAATCGACGGTAGAATATTATCTGGATAATCTATCTAGCAATATAATGAACCACCAACAATAACAATATACTCAATCACAGATCTAAGATAGAAACAAGCACGAATAGGATAAAAAAAGAATAGTCACATACAACTCATGAGTCTAAAATAATAACATCAATGAGTCTGAAAAAATACTAACAAAATAAGCTAAAGACAAATCTAGTACAAGAGAATACTAAGAAGCTACAAGTCTTGGGTCATCTGTCTCAGTTGAGAGAAGTCCCTCCTAAGCTAGGGTCTCTGACTCTAATCTCACAACATCCTAAGGTCCATAATGTGTAGGGTACCACTCCTCAGTGTCATCTTAGAAAAATATATCCAATCAGAAAAGGATCAGAGTACATCTCTAACAGTAGTTCTAATCAATGGTAAAAACTATATAACAGTAAATAGATATGAATATATAATATGCAACAATAGATACAAGAGATATACAATAAGGAAATACTGAAATAAATACAATAATAAATAATATGACAATGAACAAGAATACTAATGACTAAGTGTGTGAGTACTAGCTTTAATATGTGATCGGCTTGGGAACTTGCACAAGAGTATAATGGCCTGGTTAATCATACGTGCGGTGTATGATCAACACTTACAAGTAATAAGACATGCACAAGGAGGGTATAATCACATATCTACACTAAAATACTTCCCACCTCTGACTGGTATAGTAGATCCAACCATGGTATGCTATGGCACGAGATTCTCCAAGAAGATAACTAGTCTTCCCGAGAATCAGTGTCTGTACATGTACAAGATAATCAATAAAACAAGGCTTGTACAAGATACACCATATACCAAAGAATAATATCTTATGACAAGATCTAGATATACCAATCCGTGTAACCATCGTATCAAGAGAACAAGGATATCTACACTAGATACAATGATCATAGAGAATATCACAAATAAAAAACTATCAGAGAATGTACTCGTCTGAAGTCCAAAGAATAGTCTCACAGATGTCTGATACGGTGCCTCGAAGACCTAAATATGGGATATAATATCAATACAAGGTTTCAAAATAAAAATAAGTTAAACTAGTCAACTTCCAGGTCAACAAGCTATTTCTAAGTCAAAATAGTCAAACTAGGTCAACTCTAAGTCAAACTTGGTCAAATTATCTATTTCTAGGTTGTACGAGTCTATCTCAATGATATTAGGTTCATGCACTATGAATCTAGGTCATACAAGCTACATCTTAGGATACATGGATACCGTATCTCAGGATACGCAAATAGGAGATATGAATTATCACACATATATATATATATATATATATATATATATATATATATATATATATATATATATATATATATATAACAATATTACATATTAAATCCTAATTACCAAAAGCTATGTGAATACCTTGGTTTCGAACCAACTTGGTATCGCAACACTAGACACTCAACTTGATACCCAAACCCAATACCATGGGTATCACCAAATACCTTGATACTTACCTTGGTATCTCAAGGTAATTGCCAAAACTTTATTTATACTAACTACCCATTTATCAACTAACTATTACAAATATAGTATACTAAAACATAAATACCAATTAGAAATATATATATATATATATATATAATTTAATTAATACATAACTATATATGTAGCCACAGAACTGTCACTAAAAGCCACTGCTGCCCATCGCTAATGCTGTTGATACGGTTGTTGTTACTGCTGCTGTTGTGACGGTTCCTGCTGTTGTTGTTAATATTGCTGCTGCTGCTGTCGCTGAAGGCTGCTGCTGTTACTGTTGCTGAACTGCTGCCGTCGCTGAAGCTTACTGTTATTGCTGTTGCTAAAATCGCTCCTGTCGCCAATGCTGTTGTTGCTGCTGTCGCTGAAACCGCTGCTGCTGTTGCTGTTAGCGTTGTTGCTGTCGCTATAAGCGCTGCTGCTATCGCTATAAGCACTGCCCCCTCTCTCTCTAATACATACTAACACTAATATATATACAAACATATACATATATACACTATTATATTTAATAGCTATTACATATGTAAAGGTATAGCTACATATATACATAATACATAGGTACATAGATATATGATACACTAACACATAAATATATATATATACATAGCAATATATATATATATATATATATATATATATATATATATATATATATATATATATATATATATAATTACATATCAAATTGACTAAAAATAATGGAAAAATAGATCTAGAAATAAATTGCACAATCACATGGAGTGTATCACACCCGTATCCTACTAGATCTAGGATACGCTTGTGACACGAGTCCACCACACATCCAAACGTACCCCGAAGGATACAAACAAGTCTAATATATTATTTATGAACAATACGAAGAGTCAAAAATAAATCTACGTGTCTGTGTCAAAATGTGTCATGCACAAAGTCCCGTGTCGGAGGAAACCCCCCAAATCAACGTGTATCACCAAATTATTGGGATATGACCTACACGTACCCAATTTTGGACATGACACTAGCCCCAAGCACACAAGCACATGCCAAATTGATCTATAGGACCAATTGACACACACAACAAATATCAATATCAGAATTCCCCCAAAATTGACACAAAAGTACTATAACTTTCTCAATGGGCCTCATATGAACTCAAAACCAAATCCTATGGGTAGCCTATGCATATGGATTGAATTCTCATAGTTAAATCTCAGATTTAGAACCTATATTAAGAGAAAAAATTGAAATGTACCTATTGGGAGATGGATTCCCAATAAAACCTCCAAATGTGATAAAATTGGCCTCCAACTTGTAGATCATTGCTCCTCTTTGTAGATCCTTACTTCCTCCTTCTAGATTCTTGCTCCGCTAGTCTCCAATGGTGATTTGGGAAGGAATTAGGATAAAATTTGGTAGAAAAAATAATGTGGAATGAAGGAATTTGGTTGAGGGAAATTCTAGATCTAGTTTTCAAATAAAAAAAGGAGAGAAATTTTTTTTCCCCTTCTCATATAGGCCGACCCCCTTTACCCCTTCCTCAAGTCACTATGTAATATCCATTATAGCCCTTGGGGCCTCTCATGAAGAAATAATTAAGGAGAGAAGATTCTAGTCTAATGGTTTAATTAAATTAATCATCCTCCTAATCAATGGGCTTTCTAGTTGGGCTCAATTCTAACAATTAATACATGTTGGTCCATGAGTCTCATCTGCGTTGAGTTTCCTATGCACCAATGGAATTGAATACTAAGCATCGCTGATCTGAGAGCAACACAAGTCAGTCAAACGTTTGCAAGTGATTGGAGACTCGGTCATCAGTCAAACCAATGGGAGAACAAGGTTGAACTAAACTAGTTAGGTCCACTAACACAAGTCCAAAATAAATAACTACATCTAACAACAATTAAATAATATAATAAATAATTATTTAATATGAACAATATTTAATTAATTATAAAATTACTAAAATATTCTTTTCTAGAAAATATGGTAGTGTCACTAACACATTTTCTAGGAAAGGGTATTTTAGTAATTTCATATTTAATTAAATATTGTGCATAATAAATAATTATTTATTGTATTATGTAATTGTTGTTAGTTATTTATTTTAGACTTGCGTTAGTGGACCTAACTAGTTTAGTTTAGACTCATGGACCAACATGAATTAATTGTTAGAAATTAGCCCAATTAGAAGGCCCATTGTTAAGGAGATGGATTAAATTAATTAAACCATTAGACTAGAAGCTTTCCTACTTAATTATTCCTTCATGAGAGGCTCCAAGGGGTATATTGGACAATTCATAGTAACTTGAGGGAGGGGAAAGGGGGCCGGCCTATAATAAAGAAGGGGAGAAATTATCTCTCCTATTTTTATTTCAAAACTAGATCTAGAATTTTTCTTAACCAAATTTCTTCATTCCCACTTTATTTTTCTACCAAATTTTATTCTAATTCCTTTCCAAATCACGATTGAAGACTAGTAGAGCAAGAATCTAGAAGAAGGAAGCAAGGATCTACAAAGAGGAGCAAGGATCTACAAATTGGAGGCAATTTTATCATATTTGGAGGTTGCATTGGAAATCCATCTTCCAATAGATATAATTCAGTTTTTTCTATTAATTTAGGTTCTAAATCTGATATTTAACCATGGAAAATCAACCCATATACCTAGGCTACCCATAGGATTTGGTTTTGTGTTCATAGGAGGCCTATTGAGAAAGTTATGGTGCTTTTTGTGTCAATTTTGGGGGAATTCCGAGATTGACAATTATTGTGTGTGTCAATTGGTCCTATAGATCAATTTGGCATGTGCTTGTGTGTTTGGGGATAGTATCGTTCCATAATTGGGTACGTGTAGGTCGTATCCCAATAATTTGATGATACGTGTTGATTTGGGGGTTTTTCCTCCGACACGGGACTTTGTACATGTCACATTTTGATACGGACCCGTAGATTTGTATTTGACTCTTCATATTGTTCATAAATAATATATATGACTTGTTCGTGTCCTTTGGGGTATGTTTGGATGTGTGGTGGACTCGTATCACATGCGTATCCTAGATCTAGTGGGATACGACGTGATACTCTCCATGTGTTTGTATAAATTATATTTAGATCTATTTCTTGTGTTCTTGGAGATGTAATTGTATATATATATATATATATATATATATATATATATATATATATATATATATATATATATATATATATATATATATATATATATATATATATATATATATATAATATGGTATATATAATTATGCTTCTTGTGTCTTAGATCTATGTATTTATTATGTATATTGTATGTAGCTATTCTTATATATGTATATATAATTGTATATGGTAGCATGTATAAATATGCATATGTAAACAAATATTTATGGGTTATTATAATTATAATTATATAATGTGTGTTATATATGGTGAATGATTATATATATATATATATGTATGTATCTATATATATATATATATATATATATATATATATATATACATACATATATATATATATATATATATACATATATATATATACATATTAATATGTATGTAAGTGTATGTTACTATGTGTATTATGTAGATAATACTATGTGAGGGTGTATGTATAATTATTAGTAGTAATTATGCATATGGTATATATATATATATATATATATATATATATATATATATATATATATATATATATATATATCAGCAACAGCAGCCAAAAGCGTCATAACAACAGCAGCAAATGCCAACAGCAGCAGCAGCCGTAAGAGCAACAACGACAGCAAGCGTCGCTGAAAGGCAGCAGCAGCAGCAGGAAAGCAGTGACAGCAGCCAGCGATAGTTTCGACAGTTTCAGGAAACTGTCGCTGAAACAGCAGCAGTATCAGCAGCGTATCAGGAGTTTTAGTGACAGTTTTAGCGACAGTTACAGAAAACTGTCACTAAAATAGCAGTGTATCAATATCAACAGCAGTCTTCAGCGATATCAGACAGAGTCTTTAGCGACAGTTTGGCAGTTTTATATATTAGATATTATATATATATATATATATATATATATGTATATGGTATTTAAAATATATAAATATATTTATATATGCTAATAGTATTTAATATATACTATATGTATAATAATTATTGTAGTATATGTATATATCTACGGGTAGATAGTATAACTAGTATTTGGGTATTACCTTGAGAAACCAAGGTAAGTACCAAGATAATTGGGAATACCCAAGGTATTGGGTTTGGGGTATTAAGATTATGGTTTTATATTGTGATACCAAGTTGGTTCAAAACTACGGTACCTATTTAATGTTTGTAACTAGGATTCTATATTATTAATAATTGTTTCACTTATATATTGATGTTTTACCTATGGATTTACGTATCCGGAGATACGGTATCCTAATACTTAAGATATGGTTTTGTGACCTAGACTTTAGTATTTAAACTAATATTTTTGGTGTTAGACTCGTACAATCTAGAAATAGGTAGTTGACCATAGTTTTACTATAGTTGACCATAGTTGACTAGAGTTGACCTAGTTTGATTTTTGACTTAGAATTGACTTGTTGACCTAGAAGTTGATTAGTTTGACTTATTTTCTTTTCGGAATCTTATATTGATGTTGTATTCCATATATAGGTCTTTGAGGCACCGTATCAAACATCGGTGAGACTATTCATTGGACTTCAGGCGAGTACATTCTTTGATAGTTTCTCATTTATGATATTCTCTATGTTCATTGTATCTAGTATAGATATCTATGGTTTTTTTGACACGATGGTTACACGGATTGGTATATCCGAATCTCGTCATGAGATATTATTCTTGGTATTTGGTGTATCTTGTGCAAGCCTTATTTTATTGATTATCTTGTACATGTACAGACACTGATTCTCGAGAAGACTAGCTATCTTCTTGGGGAATCCCGTGCCATAGCGTACCATAGTTGAATCTATTATACTAGTCGGGGTGGGGAGTATGTAGTGTAGATATATGATCATACCCATCTTGTATCTTGTATAATGTTAATCATACACCGCACGTATGATTAGCCAGGCCATAAATCTTGTATCTTGTATCATGTTCCCAAGTCGATCACATGTTAAAGCTAGTACTCACACACTTAGTCATTAGTATTCTTGTTCATTGGCATATTGCTCATTATTGTATTTATTACAGTATTTCTTATTGTATATATATCTTTATATCTATTGTATATCTTGTATATTCACATCTATTTACTGTTACATAGTCTTTATCATTGATTAGAATTGCTGTTGGAGATGTACTCTGCTCCTTTCCTGACTAGATATATTTTTCCCAGCTGACACTAAGGACTGGTACCCTACACTTTATGGACCTCAGGATATTGTGGGTCTAAAGTCCGAGACCCTGGCTTAGGAGGGACTTATCCCAACTGAGACAGTTGACCCGGGTTTAGTAGCTTTTTAGTATTCTTTGTACTGGATTTGTCTCCAGCTTATTTTTTAGTATTCTTTCAGATTCATTGATGTATTATTTTAGACTCATGAGTTATATGTGACTTTTCTATTCTTTTATCTGATTCGTGCTCATTTCCATCTTAGATCTGTGATTGAGTGTATTATCATTGTTGGTGGTTCATTATATTGTTAGATAGATTACCCAGACAGTGTTCTACCGCATGTTCTACGGCGTAGGCTGGGCATTGTTTCTGACTTGTATCCTTATACCGGGTGTGGGTCGTGACACGTAGTGACAGGTGTATTGATCGTCTTAGAAATGTTCGAGCGAATCAAGGATTTTGGGATAACAAACGAATCTAGCAAAAAATGACATGATTAGTGCGAAGCCTTAGTATAAGTAATGCCTAGCAAGTAACAAATTTGAAGGTATAGTGCAAAAATTAGTTTGATCGAGTTAGAATGCATTGAGCATGTGATAAGGCTTATATCGAAAAGAAATTCAAAGTGTTGGAATCAACATCTTGGTCAAAAAAACTTAGTAAATGGTACGAGCAATTTTAAATTGAATCAAACAAATTAAAACTTGATTTTGAGATAGAATAATCGAGGATGCGATCAGGAGTTAGCACAACGAATGACAGAGCGCATGGAAAATTTGGATTGAGTAGGATATCGCTTGATAGAATTTAGCTTGAATACGGATGTTATGGTTTCAAATTTGGAAGACTTGATATGGTATCGATAGTTGGAAGATAGCACAAATTGATACAAGTAAAGGAATATTGTTGTTCAATGATTGATGTAGGCGATAATGAACTTAATCTTTATTTGGACAAACAATCTTTACCAATGAACGAGTTTGATCAACCCCGCTGGAGCGTTGGCATGTTAATTTTACGTCCAGCGGGGCTGATCTAACTCGCGGGAACATGTCCGATGATTATTCAGACAAACTAGATAAAATAGAGCGTAATGAAGATTTTGAACCTTGTTGTTTGAAAAATGCTAGAATACTACTAAAATACAGAGATTTAGCGACAAAATATTAGTAATAGCTGATATATGACGCCAAATAGCGACGTCTCAATGACATTATAATGATCAAATACAATAGATCAGAAATTTAATTATGATTTTGTCGCTATGTCATCACCAGATTATGTCACATTACGCGGGAACTACATGGTAAACCTTTACGATAGATTGGCGATGGCTACTCGTTTGTCGCGACGTACAAGGATATTGCTGGTTCGTCGCCTATGTATGTGCCCTAAGTTAAAAGAAAATATGGCCGATCAAAATTTAATATTTTAATCGACCGCTCTCTCTCATCTCTCACTCAACTTTCCCTCTCTCCAGCGTTCCCCTTACCGTTATACTCTCTCTCCGGTGACCCACTTCCCGTGGTCTCCTCTTCTCTAGCGATCCGCTTCCCGTTGTCACATCTCTCAGCTCCGACGTGGTCGTGCCCACTCCTCTCCGTGCCTGTTCCCCCTCTCGGCTCCTCCGTACCCCCTCCTCCTCCGTTGTTTCCCCTCCTTCTTTTCCTCCCACTATAAGTTCTAGATCATTTGATCTCTCAATATATGTTGTTATTGACATTTAAGGTGTACCATTTGGGGATGATTTATGTGATAATTTCTTGTTACTACTCGATATTTGGGGATGATTTATGTGATAATTTTTGTTATTGCTCGAACTACGTGATTGAAAACTTTGTCACCGTATTTGTCGTAGAACTTGTTGAGGCTTGAAGTACAGATTTAATATAAGGGGAGTTGTGCAGACTTTGCAACAACAGTAATTATATATATGGCTGCACAGTGAGTATATGATATATTAGTATGATTATATGAGTTTGAGTGGCTAGGTATCAATGTATCCATGATACATAGATATGAGGAAGAGAAGAGGTATGTGGCACATTGTCTTATGGGTGTATGGGTATGAGCATAAGTAGTATCAGTGAGTACTAAGCTTATGGGGGCAGAGCTCGGGTCTGTAGGTGTTTGCAACTTTGGATGAACAACCACCATAGAAAAATAAGTTCATAAGATCAAAATTTAGATTGTCACAGCATGTCCTAGCTCCAACTAAAGCATATCATATAAACTAATTAGAAAATTTGGATTAGTTCTCTAGGAAGCAAGGACTTAGCTCAATAATGACGAGGCATAGTCCATGCAGCTATTTTACTAGCGAGGTAGAGACCATGCAGCCGTAGATAACATTGACTGTCTTTCGGCCCCCGTCCCTCGACAATGATGATACTATAATAAATTACTATATATTTTATATTGTGAGATGATGTGCTAGCATTAAATTATGTGGGTTCATGTTAATTTTGTTATATCCTTCAGATACTACATTTGATAAGAATATATAATGTACAGAACTTAGATGATTCAGACTAATGTATGCTAGAATAAATTTTGGATAGTGTTCTAAGCCATCGATAACCGAATTTATATTGATACTATGCGAAAAGGCATCATATTGAACAAATATCGATGTTGTAACTTTCACCTATTTCTCTACTTTTTGCTATAGTAGAATACGCAAAGTACGAATTATAATGCTTTTAGAATGCCCATATAATGTCATATGTACATCTAATTTCTTCTGTGTATTTTATCTTACAATACAAAAAATTTCACACCCACTAAGCAATGGATCGTTACTTGGTTAATCGTACGTGGATGTACAGGCGGCAACGCGAGAGCAGGATTGGTCTGAGTGAATATTTTAAGGCAAGCATTGCAGTATTTCTTAAGTATGCCATGAGCAAACATGATTACAAGGATGGTCCAAAAATCAAATATCCATGTGTTCATTATCATAATAGACGTTACGAAGAAGTGGTGATTGTGAGAAAGCATCCAACCCTTAAGGGTTTTATACAGGATTATGACCTGTGGGCATCGCAAGATAAAATTTATGCGGAAAGACAGTCTGCTTTTGTTGTGGATTTTGCTACGGATGTTGCCATCAAAGATGATGTAGACTATGTTGAATATGGAGACTACAACTTAGCATGAGATTTGGTGTATGATGCGGCATGGCCTAATTTTAATCCGGAGGATCCAAATCCTGATCCAAAGGAGTTCTATGATATGTTTAAGGATGCAGATACTCCTATATATCCCGGTTGTGAGACTCATTCAGTATTGTCGGTAGTTATGCGCTTATTGAACATAATGTCTGATTTTAACTTATCGTAAGCTTACTATGATCGGATCACATAATTAGTCAAAGTGGTATTACCAAAAGAATCGAAAGAGCCTCCTAAAAACTTCTACAAATCAAAGATGATTGTCCGATAGCTTGGATTGGGTACGAAAAGATAGATTATTGTTGCAACGAATGCATGTTGTACTATAAGGAGAATGAGGGCAAAGAAAGATGGAGTTTCTGCCACACGCATCGTTACAAGCCAATTCGAGAAAAAAAAGTCAACTAGAATAAAATGACGTCCATACAAGTATATGTATTACTTGCCGATCATGAAGCGCTTACAGAGGATGTATATGTCCCTTAATACAGCAGAACACACGATGTGGCATAACGAGGAACGTACAAAGAATGATGGAGAATTGTCTTAAATATGAGGAAAGCCTCATTCTTTGACTGTCACCGTCAATTTCTACCCGCGTCATATCCTTGAAGAAAGAACAAGGAGGCATTTAGAGCTGGAAAGCGAGAACTCTCTCGTCCACCTACCAGATTGTCGTGCAACAATATTTGGAAATATGTGAAGGATTTGCCAACCATGATAGAAGATCCAATATCGAGCAATCATGTTGAGAGATTTGGACATAGACATAATTGGACCAAGCGGAGTATCTTTTGGGACTTACCTTATTGGACAGATAATCTTATAAGACATGATGTCATGATTATCGAAATGAATGTGTTTGATAATTTCTTTAATACCGTTATGGATATTAAAGGAAAGACGAAGGACAATCCCAAAGCAAGACAGGACATGGCCGAGATATGCAAGCATCATTAGTTAAACTTAATACATAGGGGAGCTAGTGGACTTGTGAAGCTAATATCGCCATTCACATTAAGCAGAAAAGATAGATTGATAATATGTAACTAGATATCTAGTTTACGATTTCTCGACGACTATGTATTAAATTTGTCTAGATGCGTTGATCTCAATGAACGCAAGCTAATAGGAATGAAGAGTCACGACTGCCATATGTTCGTAGAAAGGTTATTACCTATTGCTCTTAGAGAGTTGTTGCCTCCTGCTGTATGGATTCCGTTGGCCGAGATATCTATATTCTTCGGGGATATTTGTTCAAGTAAGCTGACGGTGAAGCATATGGTTGAACTTGAGGAGAATTTTGTCTTATAAATTTGCAAATTAGAGAAAGTATTTTCTTCTAGATTTTTCGATAGTATGGAGCATATGCCTATTCATCTACCGTACGAAGCACGGGTCGATGGACATGTTTGGTATTGATAGATGTATGCATTTGAAAGGTAAAATATCAATATAAGACATAATTTTTATTAACAAATTAAGTAAAAAAATTACTCTAAATTAATTCAAAGTAATGTGTCTTTCTAGGTACCTACACCATCTTAAAAAGAAAGTTGGAAAAAGACTCATATAGAGGCTTCGATATGTGAAGCATATATTATCGAGGAGGTCTCAAAATTATGCTCAATTTATTTCGATACTCATGTCGAGACAAATTGAAATAAAGATCCAAGGAATGATGAAGACGTAGGATATACACGCTACAATAGAGGCTTGTCGATATTTAATATGAGGGGTAAGCCTATTGGGGCTAGTAAGAAATGGTGGTTGGGTGATGATTAGTTGGATGCAGCTCATCAATATGTATTGTTAAATTATGACATACAAGAAGTAAGAGATTTCGAGATGTAAGTGACTAGTGTAAACTCCCTCACCTAAAATTAGGGCTACCTGGCTTAGATAGTAAAATTATGGTTAGTTTGAACCCAATTAGAATTAGAACACGGCTTTTATTTAATTATGCAATAGTTAAATAACGTGTAGCGCACCTTACCGTGCTTCGATAATTGGAGTACCTCACTAGCCATTGCCATCTAGAAACTTCACAATCTCATCCTAGACATGTCCGCCTACTATTCTGACCCTTGTGCAACTTATAATATTGCTTTCTTGTGCTACATTTTAGTCGCACAATAAACGTCGCAGACGTTATTTATTAATTATAAATAAATTCCTAATTTTGTACCCTTGTGCGTCCCAATCAAAATTGGGGACACAATCTCGACCGTTTTATGCAAACCGAATTTTATTAATATTCTACACTGTCCCCTCTACGCCCCTGACAATTATGGCCGCCTGATTTAATCCTATGTACTCCTAATCAATTATAGAATATCGTGCGTGGTTCAATTTAATTAATTAAATCTAATTCCTGCCTCTGCGCAAATTTTCCAATTCTCGGGGGGCTTTATTGCAAAAACGTATTAAGGTGCCCCCACCATTGGACAATTCGTGAAGAAGTCTATTTTTCCCTTCACGTCGATTTTTTTCGTAATTTTCAGCATGTGCAACGCGCACATCGCCTCCATTTATTTTAAACACATCCTCGCATTTTAAACCATATGATTTATAGCCCCAACATCCCCAAGTGAGCTCAAGGCCCAACTCCAAGGAGGGTTGACCAAGCCCAAACTTTTAGGTCAAACACCTAAACCCAAATTTCATGTATAAATAATCACTTTTCTCTTTTTCCACAAATCCCAAACTCAAAACCCTATTCCTAGCCGACCAAAACCCATCCCTAACTATTCATCTCCTTCTTCCTCCTTCTTCCGATTCCCTGGCCGGAGCCCAACGCCTCCTTGCCTGAGACCCCCGCTACCTGCACGCCGAAGACCCGCCTAGCCTGGCCATCTCCACCGGGCCATCCTTCCGCATGGATTCATCCCCTCCCTGCTCTTCTCCATCTCCTTCCTCATGTGCATCCTCCCTGCCTCGATCTCCCACGATCGTAGCCCGCCGACCCACCATCTCCGGAGTACACCACCAGTACCACCACTTCCGCCGGACTTCTCCCCCTCGTCGTCTTCATTCTGGCCCTCATCTCCGAACCTCCCCGGTTGCCCTCGACCACAGATCCCCACAGCAGTTGTCACCACCACCAACTCGACTGAACTCCTCCTCCGCTCCTCGACTTCCCCGACAAGCCACCCAAGCCAACACCACCACCATGACCTCCCTGTTCGCCTCCCCGACATCCTCGCCACTCGACCGTGCACCACCAGCGTCTCCTCTGCCTCGCCTGGGCACGGCCGAAGCAGAATCACGACCTGCCTCCTCCTTCTGGCCGGAGCAGCACCCGAGCCATTCTTCTTCTTCTCCTCTCGTCTGAGAGCAACACCCCCGACCACCACTGACCTCCCCGACCATGGCCCCTGCTCCCTGTCCTCCTCCTCCTGCTGACCGAACTTCTTCCCCCTCGCTGGCCGGAATTCAGCAGTCGCCATCATCATCATTAGCATCATCACCATCAACATCATCTCCAAGTCTTCATACTAGCTATCACCATCACCACTACTATCATCCTCGACAACATCGTCATCATCACCATTGTCCACGTCATCATCACCATTGTCCACGTCATCATTGTCATCACCACCACCATTGCCAACATCATCATCATCACCCTCGTCGTCATCTCATCACCACAACTCCTCACCATTCATTATCATCATCAGCACTGTCATCCTCACCATCATCGTTGTTATCGTCGTGAACCTCTCTTCGTCGTTATCCAAACGATTCCGTGCACGTACACCGAGGTTCGAACCTGTCCCACCTTCTTATTTCGTATGTGTGTTTGAGTATATATTATTAGGACATGCGTATTTCTTATAATTGCTAGGTGATATCGGACCCTGAGTCGGTGAACCCTGTACTGCGTACCCGAACTTGTACTCGTACGCGTATATTAATTAGTTGATATAATTATATATATTTAGTATGTACATGCTATTCAACTTAGAATATGTATAATTAATGAATATATATGGTATATGTTTATATTGTAATTAATTATATATTAATAAATAATTAGGAGTAGGTGTATTCAGATTGTATGACCTAGAACACTGTGGACTGCCCCGTATTTGTCCTTGACCCTGTTGACCCTAAGAACAATGTTGGTGTCTGCCTTAAGTACACCGACGTACTGGCGAGACCGTGTTAGTTGACTGACTTATTGTGTACAGTACTTAAAGACCCGACACCCGCGTAATTGACCGTGTTAGATGATTAGTGCCACCCCTAGTGTACCCGAGTCCAGTATAAATATTATTGTGTGTGTACTAGTGTAATGACTAATGATTTTATTGTATTATATTTATGTGTACATAGGATATTGGATTTGTTCTGCACGATTTCTGGAGCAGGTTATTGGTACATCGCAGTCTTCTGGCCAGGCAAGTATACCTTGCCATTGTACTATTATTTATATTCCATATGTTGCATGCATCTTTATTTACTGTCTTTAGTTCATATATTTTAACTGTATATAAATGTGCGCGACGGTATTGTCGCGATATATTTTTATTTATGTACTTGCATTGACCCTGTTTATGAGACTACCCCATTATCATGTAACATCATTAGGTTCATTGGCCGTGACACAGTTGTTACACGAGTTGTGAGTCTCATATAGATTACGGACTTGCGTGCAGGTTGGCCTCCTGTACGTATGGGTCGTACGTTAGAAATAACTGCTGTTAAAAACTTTGCATGCTAGAAGACTTAGCAGTTATTAGAGGTCTATGGACATAGCCTATTATAGTACGGTGGTCCCATCCTTGTCCTTGTTTGGTTGCAGGATTGGGCTAGGGTACTAAGAATAGGCTATGAACCAAATCGTGTCATGGATGTGACATTGTCACGCCCCAGTCCCAAAATGCCGAGGGATTGAGCACGTGAGCGATGGCCAACAGCACGCACCGATGGACAACCCAATTTAATGGATCCATCAGGGCATGCTTAAGCTGTAGTCTAGCCGTAAAATGTTACAAGTCTCAGGTATTTCTAATCTCATCTACAGAACAATACAGATTAATGCCAGAAATATTGCAATGGAAATAAATAAGCAATCTTAAACAAGGTTATCTCGGGAAACAAATCCGAGAATTATTCTATTACATTTAAGAAGAAAGACAGGAAATAAAATACTGAAATGGAAATACTGTGTATATGAAGCCGATGCTCAGGAGAAGTCTTCTGCAACTATCTCGTCCTCGGTTCTGGGTTCTGCTCCAAGGAGTGCTCCTGTACCGTACACCTCGGGGTAGTTCTCCTCAGCTATACCTGGGGACATAGTCCATTCCAGGTCCTCAGGGGACATAACAAGGTACAGAAAATACAAGCCAAAACATATGCAGTGCAGCAATAATAAAACAGCAGGGTAAATATGTAAACCAGCTAGTGATATGCAAGTGAGAGTTTTAGTCATACTCAGGCTGACTACTACAGGATCAGTGTTGAAGAAACCATAGCAGTATTTTCTCGAAGAGCCAGTAAGGAACCAAAGCTCTGTATCAGAGTCTAAGGCACCGCCAGATAAAAGTATTTATATTATATTCAGCCTTGATATGATAATACTCTCCCCACCCCATGTAATCTCACGTCACAGTTCCAGAATATATCAGGTATAAGTCACGCAAGTTTAAACTAATACAATGAGTCAGGCTAGAATCTAAGCATGTAAACTGGAAATGACATAAAAATATAGCCTATACGGAATCACCAGGTATATCTCAGGCAATTTCGTCACATGAATAGTGTCCGGTGTCCTGGGTTGAGCAGTTAAACAAGTTCACATATGCATCTACAAGAAATCAAGTAAAATACTATAACCAGAAATACCTGAGAAACGACAAGCTTTACTTGCCCACTGATGTATAACTAAGTCTAGGAAATAGGTAGCAAAGCTGTAAGTTTTGGCAAGGTACACTTGCCTGTGGTTCCGGCTCAGTTTACAGTTCTGACTTCGGCGAGAAATGCAGGCGGTACTCCGGTTGCTGTAACAAATATCACCATCAGATCCAAAAAATATCAATCAGCTAGAAACGCCTGTCCTTGGGTCCAATTTGGAGACAAGGGCAAAAACGACAGTTTCGGGCCAAAACGGGGTCCACCGATGGGCCCGCTTTGCACCGAAAAACGTGTCAGGGTCAACGTTCTCCAAATTCACCAAACTTAGTGTCAATAGGTCAGAAACACTGATACGAATCCAGCGGAACTTCCAGAATTGAATTCTGATGAGCCGATCACAAAATCGTCCGTCGAGCGGGGCCTGTGGGGCCCACGACACGCGATTTCGTCAACGTTCTCAGAATCGAACCAAACTTGACCCACAGGACCAGTGTATTACTACTAGTCCGATGGCGCAAGTTTCGTCTCGATCCGACGTGTGTACACAAAGTTAGGACACGATCCAGAAAGTACGAATACGGGGCGATGTCCGCGGATACGCGTTGACCCCGGTGTGCACGCACACCCGAATCGACTTCTGCGAAATCCCACACGTCCATATTGACGATGCACACGCATCTGTGAAGATCGTGCGCGACCAAGTTATCCCGTTTGGCGGAGCGTACTCAGTTCCGGGGTGAAATAGGGTCTGGTTTTTCCTGTTTTTGGATCGCGGCGTGCGATCACCACAGGACGCGATGCCCCGAACAGTTTATCCGGGCACCGAGAGGGTCATACAGGCTTCGCAACGCAATTTGCGAAATTGAAATCCGAGCTACGAGCAAAAAGTTACACGCACCTGAAAGGGACCCGAAAATCAGGGTCGAGTCGTGTCCGACACGTGTCGGACACAGGGCAGAAATTAGGGTCAGGGTTAGGGCTTCGGCTGAGCTCCGGCGGGTACGGCGGCCTGGGGCGGCTGGCTGAGGCGGAGGGGCAGCGCGGCGAGGTGGCGGCGCGCCTGGGCGATCCGGGCAGAGGCGGAGAGAACGCGGGGCGGCCGGAGGCGGCTCGGGGGCTGCCCGAGCTGCTGCTGCTGTTGCTGCGGTGGCCGGGGGACGGCGTAGCGGGGCGCCGGAGGGGAGGAGCAGGGCTGGCTGGGCGCGACGGTGCACGGCGTGGTGGTCGACGGCGGCGGCGAGTGGTCGTTGGCGGTGGTGGAGTGAGGCCGAGAGGGGGAACGGAGGGGGTTTTATAGGTGGCCGGAGGCGGTTGGGGGGCCGAGATGGGCGGCGCGTGGGGGGGGGTCGTCGTGGCGGTCGTGGCCGGGCAGCGCGACGCGAGGCGGGCGGAGCGGCGGCATCTCCGCCGCGAGACGCGGGCCAGGGTTCGTGGGGAAGGCGGGTCTTGGGGTACGGGTTCGGGTCGGGCTAGCGGGTCTGACCGACTCGCCCAACCCGCTAGGCCAGGAGCTGGGCAGGGTTAGGCTGGGCCGGGCCGGGCCGGCCCAATGGGCCGCGGGCTGGTTTTAGAAGAAAAATAAAAAGAAAAATAATAATAATTGTAATTATAATAATAATAAAATCAGTAATTAAATAAATAATTTAATTAAATAAATACTTTTTAGGCATTTAAAAATAGGTCCGGGGTCCGATAAATTTCAAAAAAATTGTCCTAAGTCCAGTTTTTCATTTTACATCCAAAAATATTATTTTTATAATATTTTAATACTATTTAATATCAATTAAAAATCATTTAAAAATTAAAACCCTGTTTTTAAATTACAGAAAATTCCCAGAAAATTCCAGAAAATTGTGAAAAATCTAGTTTTTAATTTGAAAAACAGGGGGTTTACAATCTACCCCCCTTAAGAGGATTGCGTCCTCACAATCAAAGAATAACCGGTCAACAGAGATGACGCGGTCGCAAGCATCGTTTGAAAACACATCACAAGATACTTCAGGGAAATACCGTTTCCCTAATATTGAAAGTTATACACTTTCCAGGGAAAATCTAGTTAAAGCAAAAAAATCTACAACTTTTATGAAAATCAGGTTATTATTAACAAGTTGCAAATTACTAGATTGGGGCTGAGGTCACGAACCAGGAGGCACGAGCTACAACAAGACTAAAAACGGAAAACTACGATCACTTACTCGCATCAGCCTCCTCCAAAGTCATCGAGTAAGCCTGCTCTCGTCCTTGAGGTAGATTCCTCTGCTGTTGCTGAGCTTGCTGGTAGGGTGCTGCTCGAGG
This sequence comes from Iris macrosiphon, assembly GCA_036927795.1. Classification (NCBI taxonomy): domain Eukaryota; kingdom Viridiplantae; phylum Streptophyta; class Magnoliopsida; order Asparagales; family Iridaceae; genus Iris; species Iris macrosiphon. The sequence goes on from JAYESA010000004.1 coordinate 98,587,748, forward strand.
TGCTGGTGGAGTTTGCTGGTTCGCCCTTGGTGCTCCTTCTCTACGCTCAGGGCAGTCTCTCACTGCATGCTGTCTGGATCCGCAGCCTAAGCATAGTCCGAGTTTACGTCTACATTCCTTCTCGACATGGCCTATCTTGCCGCAGTGGTAACAGGTAGGAAGGTAGAAGGCTTTTGGTGCTGCTGGTGGCGAGCTTATTTGTTGACGCTTTGCAGACTCCTCTTGTACTGCTTTGGTTGGTGCAGATGGGGACGACCGCTTCAGTCTGGTCTCTCTCTTGGTGACACGCTCTATGCGTCGAGCCGCAGCAAGAACGTCCGAGTATGATGTTGGTGCGACGGACCCAATTAGTTTTTGCAGCTCAATGCTCAGTCCGTCGAAGAATTTCTCGGCCTTCTCTTCCTCAGTCGGGATCAGGGTGGGGGCGAAGCGGCTCAGACGAATAAATTCTGCGTTGTACTCTTCCACCGTCATAGAGTCCTGAGTGAGGCGATTAAACTTGTCCCACAGTTCTGATCGAGCGATGGCAGGAATGTACATCTCTTGGAAGAGCCTGGAGAACTCCTCCCAAGTGACTCGGTCTGGTCCGAGTCGCGTCTCCTCGGATAGCCACCAGTGATGAGCGTTGTCCGTCAATTGCATTCTGACGGCAGTCATCCAATGTTCCCGGGGAAGCTCAGCTGCTTTAAGTTGATGCCGAATGTTGGTGAGCCACTCGTGAACTTCTGTGGGCTCCTCTTTTTCAGAAAAAGTGCAGGGCTTCAGTTGACGGAAGTCAGTGATTGAGCCTGTAGTTGGCCGTCGAGCTGGTAGGTTGGCCTGCTCCAGTGCAGTTACAATGCTGTCCCTCAAGAAATTAGCTTCGCGACGCTGAGCCTCGTGTTGGACTTGTTGCTGTGCTTGCATCATCGCGTAGATCATTTGGAATATTTGCTTCCCGTCGATCGGCTGTCCTGGTGGGAACACTGGCATTGGTGGGACGAACTACGGCGGAGGTGGGATGTCATCGTGCCAGAATCGGGAGGTAGGTTGGCCTGCCTGCTGGCTCTGTTGAGTTGAGGGAGCTCCACCGACTGGTGTCACTTCGTCGTCATAGGTGACACCTGTAGCTTGTGGTGTTCTGACGGGAGTCTCGTTGCGTTCTTGTGGGTCCATTTTCCTGTATCCAAAATAACCAATAAGAGGCGCACAAGAATCAAGGCAAGATGCAAGTCAAAATTAGTTCGAGTACGATACAGATATCAAAACGATTCAAGCAAGTGGATGAGATCCTAAAAACTTATCCTATCTTATTGCAGGCCTGTTCGGTCCCTAAGTTAAAACCGAACAATTTAGTCGTAGACCTGCATGGGCCACCACAAAAACTATGTCACGTCCCAGTCCCAAAATACCGAGGGACTGAGCACGTGAGCGATGGCCAGCAGCACGCATCGATGGACAACCCAATTTAATGGATCCATCAGGGCATGCTTAAGCTGTAGTCTAGCCGTAAAATATTTCAAGTCTCAGGTATTTCTAATCTCATCCACAGAACAATACAGATTAATGCCAGAAATATTGCAATAGAAATAAATAAGCAATCTTAAACAAGGTTATCTCGGGAAACAAATTCGAGAATTATTCTGTTACATTTAAGAAGAAAGACAGGAAATAAAATACTGAAATAGAAATACTGTGTATATGAAGCCGGTGCTCAGGAGAAGTCTTCTGCAACTATCTCGTCCTCGGTTCCGGGTTCTGCTCCAAGGAGTGCTCCTATACCGTACACCTCGGGGTAGTTCTTCTCAGCTATACCTGGGGACATAGTCCATTCCAGGTCCTCAGGGGACATAACAAGGTACAAAAAATACAAGCCAAAACATATGCAGTGCAGCAATAATGAAACAGCAGGGTAAATATGTAAACCAGCTAGTGATATGCAAGTGAGAGTTTTAGTCATACCCAGGCTGACTACTACAGGATCAGTGTTGAAGAAACCATAACAGTATTTTCTCGAAGAGCCAGTAAGGAACCAAAGCTCTGTATCAGAGTCTAAGGCACTGCCAGATAAAAGTATTTATATTATATTATACTCAGCCTTGATATGATAATACTCTCCCCACCCCATGTAATCTCACGTCACAGTTCCAGAATATATCAGGTACAAGTCATGCAAGTTTAAACTAATGCAATGAGTCAGGCTAGAATCTAAGCATGTAAACTAGAAATGACATGAAAATGTAGCCTATACGGAATCACCATGTATATCTCAGGCAATTTCGTCACATGAATAGTGTCCGGTATCCTGGGTTGAGTAGTTAAACAAGTTCACATATGCATCTACAAGAAATCAAGTAAAATACTATAACCAGGAATATCTGAGAAACGGCAAGCTTTACTTGCCCACTGATGTATAACTAAGTCCAGGAAATAGGTAGCAAAGCTGCAAGTTTTGGCAAGGTACACTTGCCTGTGGTTCCGGCTCGGTTTGCAGTTCTGACTTCGGCGAGAAATGCAGGCGATACTTCGGTTACTATAACAAACATCACCATCAGATCCAGAAAATATCAATCAGCTAGAAATACCTGTCCTTGGGTCCAATTTGGAGACAAGGGCAAAAACGGCAGTTTCGGGCCAAAATGGAGTCCACCGATGGGCCCGCTTTGCACCGAAAAATGTGTCAAGGTCAACGGTCTCCAAATTCACCAAACTTAGTGTCAACAGGTCAGAAATGCTGATACGAACCCAGCGGAACTTTCAGAATTGAATTCCGATGAGCCGATCACAAAATCGCCCGTCGAGCGGGGCCTGTAGGGCCCACGACACGCGATTTCGTCAACGTTCTCAGAATCGAACCAAACTTGACCCACAGGACCAGCGTATTGCTACGAGTCCGATGGCACAAGTTTCGTCTTGATCCGACATGTATACACAAAGTTAGGGCATGATCCAGAAAGTACGGATACGGGACGATATCCGCGGATACGCGTTGACCCCGGTATGCACGCACACCCGAATCGACTTCTGCGAAATCCCACACGTCCATATCGACGATGCGCACGCATCTGTGAAGACCGCGCGCGACCAAGTCATCCCGTTTGGCGGGGCGTACTCAGTTCCGGGGTGAAATAGGGTCTGGTTTTTCCTGTTTTTGGATCGCGGCGTGCAATCACCACAGGACGCGATGCCCCGAACAGTTTATCCGGGCACCGAGAGGGTCATACAGACTTCGCAACGCAATTTGCAGAATCAAAATTCGAGCTACGAGCAAAAAGTTACACGCACCTGAAAGGGACCCGAAAATCAGGGTCGAGTCGTATCCGACACGTGTCGGACACAGGGCAGAAATTTGGGTTAGGGCTTCGGCTGAGCTCCGGCGGTGACGGCGGCCTGGGGCGGCTGGCTGAGGCGGAGGGGCAGCGCGGCGAGGTGGCGGCGCGCCTGGACGGTCCGGGCGGAGGTGGAGAGAACGCGGGGCGGCCGGAGGCGGCTCGGGGGCTGCCCGAGCTGCTGCTGCTGTTGCTGCGGTGGCCGGGGGACGGCGTGTAACGACCCGCTCCGCTCAACCCGGAGGGCCGATTCAAAACGGCACAAGTGTAGCTATTCAACCCGCCTTGCTCAGCGAGATGGCTCGTTCGATGCAAAGGCTTTCATGCTGGGATCTTCAATGGAGTCAGACTTAGGCTATCAGAGGCGCGTCCGGAGTCTCGCTCGACCGATGTGATACATCGCTAAGGTGGGTGGCCCCGGTGAACCTGTCTCTACTTAGCTGCACACTAAGAAAATGAATGTTACATGTTAGTTTACAGGCGATAACCTTTGCATGCTAATAAAAGAGATGAACGCACATAGCTAAGGGGATAACCCCGCCTTATCATCGTATAGAACATGGAGATTTTACTTGCTATTTGCATAGTCGAGATTGCTGGGTTGGAATGTAATAATTTCTTTATATATGCTGTAAAGTAGTGCGAGTTCATACTGAGGCGTTGCACCGCACGGAACATGACACGGGACGGAGTAAAATTATGTTGCATGCATAGACGAGGAAGGCTATCAAGTAGTCGTTCTGAGTCAGGAGATGGAAGGAAATGAATGTACTCGGGATATGCAGATCGCCGAGGCAGTCTCTAATAAGAGAGCTGCGTAAAGAAGAAAAGATCCGAGTGTAGTCCTCGGCAAGGATTGATCCGAGTGTAGTCCTCGGCAAAGATAGATCCGAGCGTAGTCCTCGGCTAGGATTGGAAGTTGGGGGAGTAGTTGCATGGTCACGGACAACTGGTTGCGCACCAGGTAGAGAGAGTCCTCGACACGATTGCTGAGGCACCCGAATCATGTCGGCCCGGGAGGACGGAGTGCCAGTGTAGTCCTGGCGATACGCTAGCTGATGACTAGCGGGCGAGAGCGAGGCATCCAGCAAGGCTTGCTACCGACCTGGATGGGCGTCGACTCGTTAGACGGCTAGGAGGCCCAGCAAGGCTAGCAACCGAGCTGGGGAGGCAGCCGTCCATCGCAGATAATGTCCAATATGGCTAGCAGAGCCAGTGACCTTCATATAGATAAGTCATGTTTGCATAGCGGCTATCCGCACTGAGAAAAGGAGAAACGGGGAGGAGTGTGTTTGCACGACATTATGCATAATTAGAATGGATGCATGGTATCACACATAGTGTTAGTAAAATGGGTCTTATGAGGCAGAGGCACGGCATAACACTTGGGTTTTATAGTTGCTTCTTGTTATTTCGTAGATAATTGTTTATATTGCTGCATATGACAGGGAAGGCCGAATGGTAAGAAATGGTAAGGTGAACTCAATTGTTCATGAATATGACACTCTTGAGCTGACACGGAGATTACTTTCTTTATATTGCCATGTAACTGTTCCTAAGGCAAAAGAATAGAAAGACAACGGAACTAGTCGGTGCACATAACTAATGAACGTGCTTGTTTTGTGGCGTGGGCGAGAGGCCTCCCCACCAGTGCATTCAATGTACTGATACCCAACCAGTCTGCATGCAGGGTGCAGGGGGAACTCGTACGGATTCGGAGATCGCTTAACGCAATGGGGCGCCGGACCGCACTTGGCGTCTTGGAGCGTGGCGCACGGACCTGGAGCTCGCATATATGAGACATAATGTATGGGAACATCATCATCCAGATCGTTTGTATTGGTTCCAAGCATAAGGGCATATTCAATGTAAGAGAGAGAGAGAGAGCATGAGCGATTTGTAATCTCGGCTTAGCGCCGCTTGTAATCTTTACCTCATATCAATAAAGAGCTTAATTTGGATTCAATACTTGTGTTCATTTTATGTTTCCGCTATGACGACTCTGTGAACTAGTTATCAACGGCCGTTTCGGTATTTGCCTTGCGCGGGCGCAACCTTAGGCTCGCGCGGCATCGCGTCCAGATGGAAACGTACGTCCCGCGGGAGCGCTGGCGCGGTGATTCGTGCCTAGCGGGGACGGCCGATTCCGGCGGGAGATCGGGGCGTGACATATTGGTATCAGAGCACGGCTTTACGTCCTTGGAATTCGTTTCGATTCTCTCAGTTTTGAACTTATGTATTGAAGAAGTGGTAGATGCTCTCTCTCGATGCTTCGATGGATGTCCCATACAATAAGTCTAAATATTTTCGAAAAGCGCGTGTAAATTATACGGTTGCTTGAACGGGATTATGATGCGAGAGCTTTTGTCCCAACCTGTGAAAGACATTGTGAGAGTAAACTCGTGTTATAATCGGCAAGTTATATGTCGATATGAAAACACCAAGCGAGTAGAGTGCGAGACGGCATATCGTTCAGACAGTGGTCTTTGCACATGGCCTTTTGGCCAAGCTGTGTTGAGTATCGTGCACCAAGACCCTTGGTGCTAGCGAGTTGCAGCGAGATTTGGGTGTTGTTCGGATAAGAATAAAGTTTGACTCGGGAGGGAATTCGATAGAGACTTTATCGGAGTGCCGCTAAGGCGAGTAATTGGAATCGTGTATGGATTTCCAGATATAGTTTGGACGGTTATTCATAGCGATAAGTTATGATTTGAAGCATAGTCTATATAGAGGACTATGAATAGAGGTGTGTACGAGTCTAAGATCGCTAAGGCGATAAATAGGGACTGTGTTGGAGTTCTAAGGAACGAATTGGGAATACGAGTGAAGGATGCGAACGCGAATCAGGATGTTATTAGGATAACTCGATTCCTGAGTGGTGTATACGATAGTCCCCTGTTCGATTATGCGAATGGTGGATATAATAAGTTGTAAAGATTCAGGGAGTATAACTCGAACCCTGAGTGGTGTATTGGTCGGCTTAGAAATGCTCGAACGAAGTCGTAGATTCGGAGTTAAGCGAGTCTAGCGGCGAACGACGAGATTGGGTAAAGCCTTAGTATAAATAAACAATGCCTGGCAAGTAAGCGAACTCGGAGAAAGCATGCAATATTTGGTTCGAACAAGTTACAATGAGTTGAATAAGAGATAAGGCATGCATCGAATAGGATTTCAGGACGATTGAAATTGATATCGTGGTCGGGAGAACTAAGAGGATTGTACGAGCGATTTGAGTTGAAACAAGTGAATTAGAAACTTGAGTTGAGATTGAATAATTTGAGATGCGGTTGGAGTAAGTGCAATTGGAAATAATGGAATGAACGAATGAAAGCGTGCATGGAAAATTTGGATTTGAGTAGGATATCGCTCGATAGAGTTCGGTTTGATTACGAATGTGATAATTTCAATTTTGGGAGATTTAGACCATAGCAATGGTTGGAAGATAAGTATGGATTGATGCTAGTCAGTATAATGGTGAGTTTGATGCATCGAGTTAAGCGGTAATGGATTTGGCTTGGAGTTTGGAAGAACGATCTTGAAATCAAGTTCGGGAAGATAACATTTGAAATATGTCCCAAAGAGAACGATTATCTTACGGGAGCGCCGGCGTGGTGATTTCACGTACGGCGGGGATAATCGAACTCGGGAGAATAGCTTCGGTGATTATTCCAAACGAACACGGTGAATGGATACGTGTCAAATGGGATAGACTTTGAGTTTGGGATTTAAACTTAGTTGTTTGAGGAATGCTAAGAGCAGACAAAGAATGTTCAAAATGGTAATATTGAAGTTGGATATTTTGGCTTAGCGAATTTTGATTGCAGCAAGAACGGTTGTTGGAAGAACATGACTTGAGGGATCAATGTACAACTTGGGATGAAATGAAAGGTAACAATGAGTTGTCTGTTCGTTCGAGGATAACCATAACGATTGACCTTCTTGTCTTGTGCGGGTATAACTTCTTATTCGCACATGCGTCACGTCCGGATTAGGACGATCATTCCGCGGGAGCGTTGGCGTGGTGATATCACGTCCGACGAGGATGATTGAACTAGCGGGCGACCGAAATGTGACAATTGAGGGATCATTCTGACTTGTGGTTTAATACGATAAGACAAGTTTCAGGATAAGATGAGTCTAAGGATTTTTGGTGAGGAGTTAGTTTAGAAATATGAAGTAAGAGATGTTGGATGTTTTCATGAACGGATACGTAGATTGGGCTGGACGACTTAGAGTTCATGATATACATCGATGATTTATAATGGAATTATGGCTTAGTGATACAGGTGTAGAAAAGGATGGATTGGTGAATTCTATCAACGTGATGGAAGAGATAGTGTGTGCGAATTGATGGGTTAACCCTGAAACATGGGCGTATCATGAGTTCGGTTGGACGAGCGTGTTGGTGTGATAGGATAAACGGTGCTCGATGTTTAGAAATCTGAGTGAAACGAGCTTGGGTAGAATACCCGTGTAAAGGAACAATGGTTTGACCTTAGGGTGTTTGGGGCGAGCGTTGTGCAACGCGGTTGCGCGATGAGTCGCAATCTTGAGTTGTACCTATGACTGTGTGAGCGGACCTAGTGGCTAGGCAGACGACCTTGTGCCTTGAGTTAAACTGGAGTGGCTGACTTCAGAGTATCGTTCGGGAAGAACGATAGAACTGTGGCAACGAGACTTAGAGTTAGAATTCGGAATTGGGAATATACACTAGCAACGTTCGCGTCGAAACAAACGTAATGCAAAATAGGACTCGGGTGATAATTGATTTGGTTGGATAGGTTACGCGACGGTAAAGGATAAGACGATAGCTGGATCGAACAAGAGTTCGGTCATTCATATAGCAGGATGATCCGCGTTTCGAAAGATTTTCACGAGTAGCTTGTCAGACTTAGCTGTCACTGAGCTTGGTTGAAATACACATATTTGGGGGACGCCTTGAATATGGGTACGATCCAGACTTAGCGATATGCATAACTCGGATGCAGCTGCAAAGGGAAATGTTCGAATGCGCATGGATGAGTATGGCAATTGAAATGATTTAGCCTCAACCTAAATTTTCATAGAGGAAATATTGTATCGTTCCTCGTGCTACCGGGATAGTTCTGCGCTAAGGCGCAGTACGAGACTGAGTTTGGGGATGCAATAGTTGAACGAATAGATCATTCGGATAAAATGATTAAGCACTCTGGCGAACGGAACGAGTAAAAGCGGATAGGAAGTTAAGTTCGATTGAGCCAAAGGTGCGAAGGACTTGAGCGTACCCCAGGTGGGCAATTTAGCTCTGCGCTAAGGCACAATATAGACTGAGTCAGAAAACGTAGGTGATTGGGTGCGATTTACTTAGCGAGATTGGACGGTGACTCAAAGAGAGTGATGCAAACGAGATTGGAAAATTAACCCAAATTCAAACCTTTGGTTTAGGAGTAACGATGGGTTTCGATAGGCGACGTCAAGTAAACTGCCGAATCGTGTCCACCCGATTTTGAGTTGTAAGTGCCCATTAAGTTATAGAATACCATGTGCTTGGGTATTATAGCCCTGCACCTGGTGCAGTAGATTTTGAGTCAGGAGTGCAACGAGTGAGTTGAGTATAACTCGATAGCATTGAACGATAGAGTCGTTCGATGAGAATTGGCTAACGTTGGCGTAACGCATGGTGAGAAAATAAATGATTGTGCTATTAAGACAGTCCTTGGGAGTTAGGCAAGGTGTATAGAGTTGGGTTTAGAAGATGTGCGATAGTACGAGTTGCGCTCAGGAAGTCTCGAGGACGAGACTTGTTCTGAGTGGTGTATGATGTAACGACCCGCTCCGCTCAACCCGGAGGGCCGATTCAAAACGGCACAAGTGTAGCTATTCAACCCGCCTTGCTCAGCGAGATGGCTCGTTCGATGCAAAGGCTTTCATGCTGGGATCTTCAATGGAGCCAGACTTAGGCTATCAGAGGCGCGTCCGGAGTCTCGCTCGACCGATGCGATACATCGCTAAGGTGGGTGGCCCCGGTGAACCTGTCTCTACTTAGCTGCACACTAAGAAAATGAATGTTACATGTTAGTTTACAGGCGATAACCTTTGCATGCTAATAAAAGAGATGAACGCACATAGCTAAGGGGATAACCCCGCCTTATCATCGTATAGAACATGGAGATTTTACTTGCTATTTGCATAGTCGAGATTGCTGGGTTGGAATGTAGTAATTTCTTCATATATGCTGTAAAGTAGTGCGAGTTCATACTGAGGCGTTGCACCGCACGGAACATGACACGGGACGGAGTAAAATTATGTTGCATGCATAGACGAGGAAGGCTATCAAGTAGTCGTTCTGAGTCAGGAGATGGAAGGAAATGAATGTACTCGGGATATGCAGATCGCCGAGGCAGTCTCTAATAAGAGAGCTGCGTAAAGAAGAAAAGATCCGAGTGTAGTCCTCGGCAAGGATTGATCCGAGTGTAGTCCTCGGCAAAGATAGATCCGAGCGTAGTCCTCGGCTAGGATTGGAAGTTGGGGGAGTAGTTGCATGGTCACGGACAACTGGTTGCGCACCAGGTAGAGAGAGTCCTCGACACGATTGCTGAGGCATCCGAATCGTGTCGGCCCGGGAGGACGGAGTGCCAGTGTAGTCCTGGCGATACGCTAGCTGATGACTAGCGGGCGAGAGCGAGGCATCCAGCAAGGCTTGCTACCGACCTGGATGGGCGTCGACTCGTTAGACGGCTAGGAGGCCCAGCAAGGCTAGCAACCGAGCTGGGGAGGCAGCCGTCCATCGCAGATAATGTCCAATATGGCTAGCAGAGCCAGTGACCTTCATATAGATAAGTCATGTTTGCATAGCGGCTATCTGCACTGAGAAAAGGAGAAACGGGAAGGAGTGTGTTTGCACGACATTATGCATAATTAGAATGGATGCATGGTATCACACATAGTGTTAGTAAAATGGGTCTTATGAGGCAGAGGCACGGCATAACACTTGGGTTTTATAGTTGCTTCTTGTTATTTCGTAGATAATTGTTTATATTGCTGCATATGACAGGGAAGGCCGAATGGTAAGAAATGGTAAGGTGAACTCAATTGTTCATGAATATGACACTCTTGAGCTGACACGGAGATTACTTTCTTTATATTGCCATGTAACTGATCCTAAGGCAAAAGAATAGAAAGACAACGGAACTAGTCGGTGCACATAACTAATGAACGTGCTTGTTTTGTGGCGTGGGCGAGAGGCCTCCCCACCAGTGCATTCAATGTACTGATACCCAACCAGTCTGCATGCAGGGTGCAGGGGAAACTCGTACGGATTCGGAGATCGCTTAACGCAATGGGGCGCCGGACCGCACTTGGCGTCTTGGAGCGTGGCGCACGGACCTGGAGCTCGCATATATGAGACATAATGTATGGGAACATCATCATCCAGATCGTTTGTATTGGTTCCAAGCATAAGGGCATATTCAATGTAAGAGAGAGAGAGAGCATGAGCGATTTGTAATCTCGGCTTAGCGCCGCTTGTAATCTTTACCTCATATCAATAAAGAGCTTAATTTGGATTCAATACTTGTGTTCATTTTATGTTTCCGCTATGACGACTCTGTGAACTAGTTATCAATGGCCGTTTCGGTATTTGCCTTGCACGGGCGCAACCCTAGGCTCGCAAGGCATCGCGTCCAGATGGAAACGTACGTCCCGCGGGAGCGCTGGCGCGGTGATTCGTGCCTAGCGGGGACGGCCGATTCCGGCGGGAGATCGGGGCGTGACACGGCGGAGCGGGGCGCCGGAGGGGAGGAGCAGGGCTGGCTGGGCGCGGCGGTGCACGGCGTGGTGGTCGACGGCGGCGGCGAGTGGTCGTTGGCGGTGGTGGAGTGAGGCCGAGAGGGGGAACGGAGGGGGTTTTATAGGTGGCCGGAGGTGGTTGGGGGGCCGAGATGGGCGGCGCGTGGGGGGGGGGTCGTCGTGGCGGTCGTGGCCGGGCAGCGTGGCGCAAGGCGGGCAGAGCGGCGGCCTCTCCGCCGTGAGACGCGGGCCAGGGTTCGTGGGGAAGGTGGGTCGTGGGGTGCGGGTTCGGGTCGGGCTAGCGGGTTTGGCCGACCCGCCCGACCCGCTAGGCCAGGAGCTGGGTCGGGTTAGGCTGGGCCGGGCCGGCCCAATGGGCCGCGGGCTGGTTTTAGAAGAAAAGTAAAAAGAAAAATAATAATTATAATTATAATAATAATAAAATCAGTAATTAAATAAATAATTTAATTAAATAAATACTTTTTAGGCATTTAAAAATAGGTCCGGGGTTCGATAAATTCCAGAAAAATTGCCCTAAGTCCAGTTTTTCATTTTACATCCAAAAATATTATTTTCATAATATTTTAATACTGTTTAATATCAATTAAAAATCATTTAAAAATTAAAACCCTGTTTTTAAATTACAGAAAAATCCCAGAAAATTCCAGAAAATTGTGAAAAATCCAATTTTTAAAATTTTGAAAAACAGGGGGTTTACAGACATGCTTAGAGCATGGGGTGGGGAGAACAACAAGTACCACATTTGAGCTCCTTTATACTTTTCCTTCTGTAACCCGGAAGCTCCGCTGGAGATACGGGCGGTGATGACCCCTTTACTACTTGGCGGGCCTCTGCCGTTCAAAAGACGACATACCTTTGAGGCCCCTGGTTCTTTGAGAGAGTCATGCCAATCCCAATTCTCAGCCAGATAGCTCACTTGTTAGAAAGTTGTTCTCAAACTGCATACACGTAGACGGTTAGGCGACCCCTTTGGATATTTATTTCAGTACTTTATTGGCATGTGTTTAAGTATCTTGTTATGTCCCTCTGAGGACCTGGTCCGCTGCCAGGTATATCTGTTCTTGAGTATTTGCAGGAGCGCAGATGTGGATGGTTATAGATGCTTCGTGGATGTCTTCTCTTTGAGCCATGATTACTAGATGGTATACTTATATTGTGTTATGGCGTTGTACTCATATTGCATTTACTTTTCCATTTGAGTTGGTAGTGGATTTGTTTCCATCCAACTATCATCCTTAGATACTTCCTATTGAGATCTAGTTTCATAGATACTGGTTATTTATTTCTATATGATTTTGGTGGATAAGATTTAGATTTTTTTCTGCGACTTGTATTACATTTATACCACTTGTGGATTTGATATTCATATTACAGCGTACGTGTGGATTTGGTTTCCATATATTGGAGTTGCCTTATCCATGCGGCTGGCATGCTTACGTGTCCTAGTCCTACGTATTTTGGGACTGGGGTGTGACATATTTTTGTGGTGGCCTATGCAGGTCGAGCATATTGTTTCGGTTACGTTACTATACCAAGCAAGCCTGCAAATAGGATTAGAATATAGGATCTCATCCACATTTGACTATGACTCATCTTTCTCCTAATCTGTTATATTTCGAACAATTGTATCCTGCTTGATTCCTGTACTTCCCTAATAAGTCCTTGAGTACATATAGCCTTCTGCTAGAATGTAGGAACCCCTGTTATTAGGATGATAATTAGAGTAACACACCTATTAAGAATACAACGAGAATATAGACACACCACTAAGTTTAGAATATCTAGGGAACCCTAGAATTTCTTATCTTTAGATTGGTATACCATTACCCCTTGATGTATTAAGAAGACTTGAGAGTAGTATAGATACTACTAGAGATAGTTAGAAGTTTTACCATAATGATTGCCCCTAGTATTGAGGAACCAATAGGACTGCACCTAACCTTCATAGTTAGATAGTATTAGAGAACTATAAACTTAGATCATTGTCTTAGGAAGCCTAGAGGAGTGTAGTCAACATTTTTCCTTCATCATGCCTCGAACATAGCAACTAGCACCCCACTCCCCTTTAGAAACCATGATGCTATCTAGAGCCCCTATTTTAAATTTCATATATTGTTCCTCTGAAACCCTAGCGCTCGCCACTCACGCGACAACTAAATTATGTTCTTCTTTTCTCCATCTTTCAATTCATGCCAATCTGATGCTTTTGATTATAGACCAAGCAATTGTATTCTATGATAGGATATATGGTTGTTAAAGTGATAGTCGTGATCTTGAATTTTGAATTGTGTACCTTGTCGTTAGAACCTGATAGTGGAGTTGTTCAATTAGATTGTGATGATTACCCTAGTTGTAGACCACGTAATTTGTACCCCCACCTCGATACAAGTTAGACCCTTCCTCCTTAACGGCCAGTAACTCTTCTATCTTTATAATTGACACTTGCTTATAAGTGCTATGACTAAGACTTAGGATGACCATTACCTACATAAAAAGGATACCCTAATCAGTACCAAGATCTTTCCTCATATACCCTAATAAGAGTTTCTGCTCTATTTATATGTGCAAGATTAATTTGTAGGACCATCATAAGACTGTCACAGTATTAGTTTAATTATTTTAAGTTGGATAGTATGCCTCACAACCTAGTATCTTATAGCCTTTTGAACCATTATTGAAGTGTAACTGAATGACATTAATTGTATGCTAGCATAAGATGACAGTGTTTATTCAGACAATAGAATTTAGAGGTCCATGTCCATATTTGGTCGACTAGCGACTCAGACAAAGAATTAGTATGACAACTGTAGAGATTGTAGATTCTTTTATTATTGTTGCTTATGATGTTTTTGTTCTGTGAACTTGAATTAATTTGCACCTTCTTTCATCATAATCCAGTGTATTTATATTTGTTGTACTATCTTGACTTATGCTGCTATTATAGCCTAGTTTTTGCAAGCTTATTCTTTATCAAGCTTGTTCACTACATATGTATTAGTGGGCGCACACACTAATACATTTCAGGATCAGTGTATTAAGGCCTAGCTAACCTTAGTGCGCTTGGTTCGCCCTCCGCAATACTATTTTTTGTGGATTAAGATATATAGTGATTAGTAGACGAATATACTTGCCCTAGACATGTCTAAGCGTATCGTATCAGCTACATAACTGTACTAATACGAGCATGCGAATACGGATTTACCAAATAGGATTTCAGTCCACAACTGCCTTGGCAATTCCTATTTGGATTCCTTGAAACGTCTTGATTCCTATACTTGCATTCTATTACTTCTCCCTTGAACTCTTATTTATTGATCTACGTCTTTCCTTATTTCGAAAAGATGAAACATCTTGCTCAGTATAAGTTTGATATATAGATAGTACTAGATATTCCCTATAGGCCAATCACATCGTTTGGTGTCTATCTCTTATAAATGATTAAGGGCATATCATAGAGGATATGTTTGGTGTTAAAGGACTTTGAGGATTCAATAACATGATTAAATAAATTGGAACATAGCCTTCTTAGATGTATAGCCTTAGATGATAGATGGGTAAATTCTAAGTTGGGTAGAAACTACCATGTTAACTCAAGGAGAATTCTTTATACTGTAATCAAGTAAGGTTAGGTAGAGATACCCTACACTAGTTTAATTTCGAGGACGAAATTATTTTAAGTTGGGTAGATTGTAAACCCCCTCACCTAAAATTAGGGCTAACTGGCTTAGATAGTGAAATTAGGGTTAGTTTGAACCCAATTAGAATTAGAACACGGCTTTAATTTAATTATGCAATAGTTAAATAACGTGTAGCGCACCTTACCGTGCTTCGATAATTGGAGTACCTCACTAGCCATTGCCATCTAGAAACTTCACAATCTCATCCTAGACATGCCCACCTACTATTCTGACCCTTGTGCAACGTATAATATTGCTTTCTTGTGCTACATTTTAGTCGCACAATAAACGTCGCAGACGTTATTTATTAATTATAAATAAATTTCCAATTTTGTACCCTTGTGCGTCCCAATCGAAATTGGGGACACAATCTCGACCGTTTTGTGCAAACCGAATTTTATTAATATTCTACACTGTCCCCTCTACGCCCCTGACAATTATGGCCGCCTGATTTAATCCCATGTACTCCTAATTAATTCTAGAATATCGTGCGCGATTCAATTTAATTAATTAAATCTAATTCCTGCCTCTACGCAAATTTTCTAATTCTCGGGGGGCTTTATTATAAAAACGTATTAAGGTGCCCCCACCATTGGACAATTCGTGAAGAAGTCTATTTTTCCCTTCACGTAGATTTTTTCGTAATTTTCAGCATGTGCAACGCGCACATCACCTCCATTTATTTTAAACACATCCTCGCATTTTAAACCATGTGATTTATAGCCCCAACATCCCCAAGTGAGCTCAAGGCCCAACTCCAAGGAGGGTTGACCAAGCCCAAACTTTTAGGTCAAACACCCAAACCCAAATTTCATGTATAAATAATCACTTTTCTCTTTTTCCATAAATCCCAAACTCAAAACCCTATTCCTAGCCGACCAAAACCCATCCCTATACTATTTATCTCCTTCTTCCTCCTTCTTTCGATTCCCTGGCCGGAGCCCAACGCCTCCTTGCCTGAGACCCCCGCTACCTGCACGCCGGAGACCCGCCTAGCCTGGCCATCTCCACCGGGCCATCCTCCCGCATGGATTCATCCCCTCCCTGCTATTCTCCATCTCCTTCCTCATGTGCATCATCCCCGCCTCGATCTCCCACGACCGGAGCCCGTCGACCCACCATCACCGGAGTACACCACCAGTACCACCACTTCCGCCGGACTTCTCCCCCTCGTCGTCTTTATCCTGGCCCTCATCTCTGAACCTCCTCGGTTGTCCTCGACCTCGACCACAGATCCCCACAGCAGCTGTCACCACCACCAACTCGACTGAACTCCTCCTCCGCTCCTCGACTTTCTCGACAAGCCACCCAAGCCAACACCACCACCATGACCTCCCTGTTCGCCTCCCCGACATCCTCGCCACTCGACCGTGCACCACCAGCGTCTCCTCCGCCTCGCCTGGGCACGGCCGAAGCAGAATCACGACCTGCCTCCTCCTTCTGGCCGGAGCAGCACCCGAGCCATTCTCCTTCTCCTCCTCTCGTCTGAGAGCAACACCCCCGACCACCACTGACCTCCCCGACCACGACCCCTGCTCCCTGTCCTCCTTCTCCTGCTGACCGGACTTCTTCCCCCTCGCTGGCCGAAATTCAGCAGTCGACATCATCATCATTAGCATCATCACCATCAACATCATCTCCAAGTCTTCATACTAGCTGTCACCATCACCACTACTATCATCCTCGACAACATCATCATCCTCGTCATCATCACCATTGTCCACGTCATCATTGTCATCACCACCACCATTGCCAACATTATCATCATCACCCTCATCGTTATCTCATCACCACAACTCCTCACCATTCATTATCATCATCAGCACTATCATCCTCACCATCATCGTCGTTATCGTCGTGAACCTCTCTTCGTCGTCATCCAAACGATTCCGTGCACGTACACCGAGGTTCGAACCTGTCCCACCTTCTTATTTCGTATGTGTGTTTGAGTATATATTATCAGGACATGCGTATTTCTTATAATTGCTAGCTGATATCGGACCCTGAGTCGGTGAACCCTGTACTGCGTACCCGAACTTGTACTCGTACGCGTATATTAATTAGTTGATATAATTATATATATTTAGTATGTACATGCTATTCAACTTAGAATATGTATAATTAATGAATATATATGGTATATGTGTATATTGTAATTAATTATATATTAATAAATAATTAGGAGTAGGTGTATTCAGACTGTATGACCTAGGACACCGAGGACTGCCCCGTATTTGTCCTTGACCCTGTTGACCCTAAGAACAATGTTGGTGTCTGCCTTAAGTACACCGACGTACTGGCGAGACCGTGTTAGTTGACTGACTTATTGTGTACAGTACTTAAAGACCCGACACCCGCGTAATTCAACGCATAATTGACCGTGTTAGATGATTAGTGCCACCCCTAGTGTACCCGAGTCCAGTATAAATATTATTGTGTGTGTACTAGTGTAATGAATAATGATTTTATTGTATTATATTTATGTGTACATAGGATATTGGATTTGTTCTGCGCGATTTCTGGAGCAGGTTATTGGTATATCACAGTCTTTTGGCCAGGCAAGTATACCTTGCCATTGTACTATTATTTATATTCCATATGTTGTATGCATCTTTATTTACTGTCTTTAGTTCATATATTTTAACTGTATATAAATGTGCGCGACGGTATTATCGCGATATATTTTTATTTATGTACTTGCATTGACCCTGTTTATGAGACTACCCCATTATCATGTAACATTATTAGGTTCATTGGCCGTGACACAGTTGTTACACGAGTTGTGAGTCTCATGTAGATCATGGACTTGCGTGCAGGTTGGCCTCCTGTACGTGTGGGCCATGCGTTAGGAATAACTGCTATTAGAAACTTTGCATGCTAGAAGACTTAGCAGTTATTAGAGGTCTATGGATATAGCCTATTGTAGTACGGTGGTCCCATCCTTGTCCTTGTTTGGTTGCAGGATTGGGCTAGGGTACTAAGAATAGGCTATGAACCAAATCGTGTCATGGATGTGATATGCTTAGAGCATGGGGTGGGGAGAACAACAAGTATCGCATTTGAGCTCCTTTATATTTTTCCTTCTGTAACCCGGAAGCTCCGCTGGAGATACGGGCGGTGATGACCCCTTTACTACTTGGCGGGCCTCTGTCGTTCAAAAGACGACATGCCTTTGAGGCCCCTGGTTCTCCGAGAGAGTCATGCCAATCCCAGTTCTCAGCCAGATAGCTCACTTGTTAGAAAGTTATTCTCAAACTGCATACACGTAGACGGTTAGGTGACCCCTTTGGATATTTATTTCAGTACTTTATTGGCATGTGTTTAAGTATCTTGTTATATCCCTCTGAGGACCTGGTCCGCTGCCAGGTGTACCTGTTCTTGAGTATTTGCAGGAGCGCAGATGTGGATGGTTATAGATGCTTCGTGGATGTCTTCTCTTCGAGCCATGATTACTAGATGGTATACTTATATTGTATTATGGCGTTGTACTCATATTGCATTTACTTTTCCATTTGAGTTGGTAGTGGATTTGTTTCCATCCAACTATCATCCTTAGATACTTTCTATTGAGATCTAGTTTCATAGATACTGGTTATTTATTTCTATATAATTTTGATGGATGAGATTTAGATTTTTTCCTGCGACTTGTATTACATTTATACCACTTGTGGATTTGATATTCATATTACAGCGTACGTGTGGATTTGGTTTCCATATATTGGAGTTGCCTTATCCATGCGGCTGGCATGCTTACGTGTCCTAGTCCTACGTATTTTGGGACTGGGGCGTGACAACTAGACTTTGACAGTTATCTCTAATATTTTCAATAAAATATACTAACTCATTTTGATTCTATCCCAGTATATTTAGAGATGAAGTTAAAATAAGGACATACAATATTAATAAGGAGGAACTTCAAAGAGAGGTCGATTGTAACTTTACGTCCTGATTTAGCAAATATGTAAGCAACTCAGATAATATGTTAAATATACTGTCACTACCATTTCTATATATGTCGCTAATAACATATCTATTATCGACGTGTGTTTACAGGTTTTCTTGCCTAAAATAACACTCATAAATGAGAGCTTTCGTTATTTGGCATTAGGACCGATTAAGGAAGCTAGGACCTGGCCAGGCTATGTCATTAATGGCTTCAAGTTTAAAGCAACTAAAATACTATAAATACTGAATTTCTTACTGACGACTTAAATACAAAGGATTCTGGTGTTTGTATAAGAGGGACCATCTACGATGATGAGCCAGACTTTGACTATTAGGGTGTACTTCAGGATATTATAGAGTTATAATATCCAGCCCCATATGACATGAATATTATGATGTTCAAATGTGATTGGTTCGACACAACACCAAATCAAGGATAGAAAATTAATAAATAATTTGGATTTGACGATATAAACCATCGTAGGAGATATAGTGGGTCCGACTTGTCTGTTTAGCAGTCAAGTTGTTCAAATCTACTATATAAGTTACCCAAGATATCGTAGAGATCGATTTGACTGGTGGGTGGCATATAAGACTAAATCTAAAAATACGTTCAATGTTGGAGACCCAGCATACCAGGAGGACCTGGTCGAAGAGCTTCAATATTTGGAACAACAGTCGAAAGATGATATCGTGGATAATATTGATGTTGAAGCTATTATCGAGAAAAAGAGAGGGGATGAAGAGGTTTATATACAAGACTTAGCTCACAACCAGATAATTAGCCTTGTCCACGACCAGAAAGATGTCTATGAAGAAGAAGAAGAAGAAGAGAAAAAAGATGAAGAAGAGCTTGATGAGGACGATAAAGATGATGACGATGACGACGATGACGATGACGACGATGATGATGACAATGGCGATGATCAGATTACATATCTTGTCCACATGCAGTACCTAGAAATGGACTTTAATTTTGTTACTAAAAATACTTCTATCACTTACTGAAAATACTTCTGTGTCAGTTTTTATAACTGTTTCATTGGTTAGTTCTATTTATTAGATGTTTATTATGTTTCTTACTTCTATTTATTATATGTCTATATATGTGAGTCATGATCATAGATGGCTAGTGGTCGTGGTCGTGATCGTGGTGATCGTGGTCGTGATCGTGGTGATCGTGGTCATGATCGTGATCGAGGTGGTCGTGATCATATACTACCCGGGGATGGATTATCCTCTCGATCACGTGATCCCGATACCCCCTCGTCGGTTGCAGAAACCTCCACTCTTCCATCGGCAATAGGCACAGATACTCCACCATTTGTCGCATATGTTCCCGGTACTCCATCATCGGCATCTATGTCCCCATCTGATGCAGATCCCGGCACCCCATCATTAGTTCATCCACCAGATACTCCGACAGCTGTATGATGGGCCCCGGAGTATCCGGACTTAGAGTATGATGCTAGTGGTCGGTATATCCCACGACCTGGTGGTCCTCCGACACAACCAGAGAGACCAGAGGGGCAATTCAGAAATAAGCTTTGGCCCACGACCAAAGAGCCGTAAGTAAATTTATATGTTTCATCTGATGTAGTTAATTTTATATATTTTATTTATTTATTCAACTAAATAATCTATTGTTATTTTTTTGTAGGTTTTTTCCCTGCAGTGCTACTCCAGCACTTGGGAAAATTATTAGGGGGAATTACCACGACCCCTACCTTAGATTCTCCAATGTGCTGTCCGACATGCAATATATATAGCTTGACAATATGAAGGTATATGCAATCTTTTCTGTTTTTATTAATTATTTTTTAATCTATTTATATTAACTTTTAATTAAATTTTTATGTCAAAAATCTACTGGTGGCCCGAGCATCGCGATGCAGAGATCACGAAGATATATCGCGATGCATGTAGCAAGAAGATGCGGAATACGAAGAATGATTTACAAAAAAGGGTAAATGCTGGAAAGGACAAGAAACCCTGGATCCGTAATGATTTTTAGGAGAAGATGCAGAAGGAGCTCAATACTCCTTAGTTCAAGAAGAGATCCAAGCAAGGGAAGAAGGTACGATCTCATGGGAGTCTGGATACTGGTGGCTCGATCCCCATCGCTATGCACCATCGAAACCTGGTAAAATAATAAGAAGTACTTAAATATTTACATTATATAGTTAAATAACATTAATTATCAAGCTAATATATTTTCTTAATGTTTCGTACATAGGCGAAGAAGCTAGCGAAGGAGGGAGGAGTTCCCTCTAGTATCAATTTTGTCGATGTTTTTGAGTATACGCACAAGAGAAGGAAGGATTGGAGCTACGTGGACGAGAAGGCCAACAAGACTTCTATAAGTATTTTAATTTATATTATAAGTTAGAATAAAATAAGTTATTAGAATTTATATTACAAGTTAGAAGCCCATTAGAAAATTAAGCACGGGTCATTGGATAGGTTGCGTTCCAGTCTCTGCAGACTGAGAGTACCTCTCCGGCCACTCAGGATAGGGTGGAAGAGAATATCGCTGAGTCTTCGCCGGCCACAACGTCCTCTTCCATGGCCGCTTGGACGAATGACCTTTTTGTACAGGCCACTGGTGGAAGAGGGAAAGGTGAACGCGTCTACGACACTGGCTTATTGGCGTCACAGATGTCGGTATACTCAAGACATCCACCGCCGACGTCTTCTGCTGTGGCATAACCTGATAGGATAGAGCAAATTATTACGACGATGACAACATTTTAGGCCATAGTGGTGGGTATACAGGAGTAGATCAGTAGCATGCAGGCCTCCTTGGAGTATGGTTCTTTCGGTGTTCGTGCTCCTCCCGTTGTTGTCCCTGGTGCCACGATATCTAGTCCTTCTAGTATCTCTGCTCCTCCCGCTGCTGCTTCTGGACCTATTCTATCTATTGATGCATATCTATTGATGCAGTGATGAGACTTCTAAGTTTATTGTCGCCGAAGGCGTTAGGTTCACTACCATCTGATTTAGTGAATGAAATTCCTTCGGACGTCCTCGAACATTTTCATAACTAGGAAACATTTCCAGATCGGTAATTTTCTTTATATTTGATATTTATTTGTGTTGTCGTAATCGTGAACTTGTGGATATTATTTATTTATGTTGTCGTGAACATGGACTTGTGGATGTTGTTCATGTATGCGATTAATTTTATTATGTTAATTATATGACTTTTCTGAATTATGTCTCGTGTATGTTTCTAGCGTGCGTTTGTGTCGTTGAAGGTCCGATTGGACAGAAATTCTATAACAGGTTGCGCTGAGTAGTTGATATATTGATAGTGTTTAACATATTTCATATAAACCAAACAGGCTGGGATATCTATATTTAAAAGTTTTTTTTGCAGTTATGTGTATATTAGTGACGGATATCAGTCGACTTAGCGGCTACCTACAACGTACTTGCGACACTATAGTGATGGATACAACTGTCGCCAAGTAAATTTCTATTCTTGGACGACGAATTACCGACACACGTCGACAGTCAGGCGACTTCCTTCCGACAGTAAGTAATATTGGTATTCCGTCGCAAACTTGAGTAGCAGACTTTTTTTTAGTATTAGGAACATAAATAATGTCGATATAACATCACTAACCCGACGCCATTTTTGATACAAATTCGTCGCTATCTGGACGTTATTATAAACTAAATTACTATCGCATATACGTTGCTAAAGTGCCGCTTAATGAATCCGTCACTGAAATATCGCATAGATGTCAACTAAATTGACGTCACAATTATGTCAATTTGTAGTAAAAAATTTGACTGATTGATGATGGAATCTTTTAGCGACGTGACGTTTACCGACGGGTATTTTTCTTCTAAATACCGTCGCCGAGTAGTCGCTAATAGTGAATAGCGATAATTTAGCGACAAAAAATGATGTTGTTATTCCTCTATATTTTAGTAGTGGAAGTAGACTACAGATTGATCGAACGGTAATGCTGAAGTTAGACAATTTTGGCTAGACGAATTATGATCATGGCATGAACGGCATGACTTGGTGGATTAATATATAACTTGGATGAAACAAAGTGTAACGATAAGGTATCTTGATCATTTTGAAGATAACCATAACGTTTGACGTTCTTGCCTTGGGCAAGCACAACTCCATGCTCGCATATGCGTCACGCCCAAATTAGGATGATTATCCAGTGAGAGCGTTGGCATGGTGATCTCACGTCCAATGGGGATAATTAAACTTGCGAGAGACTGGAGCATGATAATTGAAGGATCATTTTGACTTGTGGTTCGACAATATAAGGCGAGTTTGAGGATACAAGTGAATCAAAAGTATTTCAAGGATGAGTTAGTCTAGAACGTGAAGTAAAGTTATGCTTGATAGTTTTCGTGAATGGATACGTAAATCATGTTGGACGACTTAGAGTTTATGACTGAGATCGGTGATTATAAATTAATTATGACTAGTGGTCTGGACTTTAGAAAAGATTGGATATGTGGATTCTATCGAAACATATTCGAGAAGATAGACTATTCGTAGTTAGGTTGGACGTACGACATGGATATATCATGGATTCGGTTAAACGAACGTGTCTTAGGAACGAATTTATTGAAATAGACTCGGACCATATGCAACAAATGTGTTGATATGGATAGGATAATCTGTGCTCGATGCGTAGAAATCTGAGTAAAATAAGCTTGGTTAGAATATCTCGTAGAAAAGAATAATAGTTTTACCTTAGGAATTGGGGAGAGTATCGTGCAACGAATTTGCACGATGAGAATCATGAACTTGTAATATGACTATGACCATGTGAACTGACCTAGTGGTTAAGCAGACGACCTTATGTTGAGTAAAAGGACTTGTGTGGCCAACTTTAGAGTATTGCTTGAGCAAGCCATAGAACTAGAACAACAAGAATTAGAGTTAAGCTTGGAATAAAAAGTATGTACTAGAAGTTGGTGTTTAACACGAACAGACTGGATGATAGAAATTGGATGCCAGTCGGTCAGATAAATCATGCTTGACGGTTGTATAATGCTTGATTTGAGTGGGATTGGAAATGACTTTGATTTTGATTAACTCCATTTGAGGTATCATTATGATTCGTAAGACGAGAACCCTTGATATTTTGTGAGTAGCTTGTCTAACTTCTCTATCGTTGAGTTTTGTTGAATGCATATGTTTAAGGGATGCCTTGAACGTGTGCACGATCCAAGTCTCAGTGATATATTAAACTCGAGTGCAAAGATTTCGCTATCGCTAAGTTGGTTGACATGCATATATTTTGGGGATGCCTTAAATATGTGCACAATCCAGAGTCACTGTCACTACCATATTTCTAGGAAAGGATATTTTAGTAATTTCATATTTAATTAACCATTATGCATGATAAATAATTATTTGTTGTATTATTTAATTATTGTTAGATGTTATTTATTTATTTTGGACTTGTGTTAGTGGACCTAACTAATTTAGTTTATACTCATGGACCAATATGTATTAATTTTTAAATTTTAGCCCATTTAGAAAGCCCATTGTTTAGGAGGAGGATTAATTTAATTAAACCATTAGACTAGAAGCTTTCCTCCTTAATTATTTCTTCATGAGAGGCCCCAAGGGGTATATTGGACATTTTATAGTGACTTGAGGAGGGGAAAGGGGGGCCGGCCTATTAAAGAGGGGGAAATTTATTTCTTTCTCCTCTTTTCATTTGAAAACTAGATCTAAATTTTTTTTCCACCAAATTCCTTCATTTCCACTTTATTTCTCTACCAAAATTTATCCCAATTCCTTCCCAAATCACCATTGGAGACT
Source organism: Iris macrosiphon (assembly GCA_036927795.1). Lineage (NCBI taxonomy): Eukaryota > Viridiplantae > Streptophyta > Magnoliopsida > Asparagales > Iridaceae > Iris > Iris macrosiphon. The sequence goes on from JAYESA010000004.1 coordinate 98,612,278, forward strand.
AGTGGAGCAAGGATCTAGAAGGAGAAAGTAAGGATCTACAAAGAGGAGAAAGGATCTAGAAGTTGAAGGCCAATTTTATCATATTTGGAGGTTGCATTAGAAATCCATCTTCCAATAGGTATAATTCAGTTTTTTCCCTTAATTTAGGTTCTAAATATGAGATTTAACCATGAAAAATTAACCCATATGCATAGACTACCCATAGGATTTGGTTTTGTGTTCATAGGAGGCCTATTGTGAAAGTTATGGTGCTTTTTGTGTCAATTTTGGGAGAATTCTGAGATTGACAATTGTTGTGTGTGTCAATTGGTCCTATAAATTATTTTGGTATGTTCTTGTATATTTGGGACTAGTGTCGTGTCCACAATTGGGTACGTATAGGTCGTATCCCAATAATTTGGTGATACGTGTTGATTTGGGGGGTTTTCCTCCGACACGGGACTTTGTGCATGTCACATTTTGACACGGACATGTAGAATTATATTTGACTCTTCGTATTGTTCATAACTAATATATTATAATTGCTCGTGTCCTTTGGGGTACGTTTGGATGTATGGTGGACTCATGTCGCAAGCGTATCCTAGATCTAGTGGGATACGAGGTGATATGTTCTAATGGTTGTGCATTTATTTCTAGATCTAATTCTCTTTTGTTCTTGATTATGGTGATGTATATATATATATATATATATATATATATATATATATATATATATATATTATGATGTATATATATTTTTGTATTTATGTGTCATAAATCTATGTATATATTATATGCGTATGTATTGTTATGTAGCTATTCTTCTACATGTAAGATATATTTATATACATTGTAGTATATATATATATATATATGTATATGTTAAGTGGATGTTTATATGTTGTTATATATATATATATATATATATATATATATATATATATATATGTTTGTTATGTCATAATAGTTATTATGTACATATATATGTGGTAGAGGTGTATGTATGTATTTTATATAGTCATAGTTATATATATTAGTATCTATTTATATTAGATGTTATATATTATATATATATTAAGTTATATATATATAAGAGAGGGAAACAGGAGGCAATAGCGACAGTTTATTGCGACAGCAGCAACAGCTAATAGCAACAGCAGCAGCAGCAGTTTATAGCGACAGCAGCCGCAACAGCAGCAGTTTATAGCGACAGCAGTAGCGACGGCTGCAGCAGCGTCAGCGACACAACAGCGGGTGCTTTGGCGACAACAGCAGGTATTCGTCGCCGTAGCAGCAGTTCCCGCCAGCAGCAGTAAAAATTGCGATGGTGGCAGCAGTCCTTCAGCGACGCTTCTGCGGTTATCATTATATATATATATCTATAGTCTATCTAATATATATATATATATATATATATATATATATATATATATATGGTATAAAATATATATGTGGATACTTTCCTAATTGTTAATTGTATTTAGTATACTATATGTATAATAATTAGTTGTAGCATATATTATTTATGGGTAGTTAGTATAAACAAGGTATTGGATATTACCTTGAGATACCAAGGTAAGTATCAAGGTATTGGGTTTGGCTATCAAGTTTATGGTTTAGTGTTGTGATACCAAGTTGGTTCAAAACCAAGGCATCTATTTAATGTTTGTATTTATGATTTTATATAATTAATACTTGTCTGATATGTGTGTGTGATAATTTACCCATTGATTTACGTATCCAGAGATACAGTATCCTAGTATCCTAAGATATAGTTTTTAAGACCCAGACTTTAGTGTTTGAACCCAATATTTTTGTATTAGACTTATGCAACCAAGAAATAGGTAGTTGAATATAGTTTGACCATAGTTTGACTATAGTTGACCATAGTTGACTTAGAGTTGACGAGTTAGAATTGACTTCTTGACCTAGAAGTTGACTAGTTTAACTTATTTTCTTTTTGAAATCTTGTATTGATGTTGTATTCTATATCTAGGTCTTTGAGGCACCGTATCAGACATCTGTGAGACTATTCTTTGGACTTCAGGCGAGTGCATTCTATGATAGTTTCTCATTTATGATATCTTCTATGTTCATTATATCTAGTATAGATATCCATGTTCTCTTGACACGATGGTTACACGGATTGGTATATCCGGATCTCGTCATGAGATGTTAATTATTCCCTGGTATATGGTGTATCTTGTGCAAGCATTGTTTTATTGATTATCTTGTACATGTACAGACACTGATTCTTGGGAAGACTAGTTATCTTCTTGGGGAATCTCGTGCCATAGCTTACCATGGTTGGATCTATTATACCAGTCGAGGGTGGGGAGTACTTTAGTGTAGATATATGATCACACCCTCATTGTATCAAGTATTATTCATTAAATAGTATTAATCATACACTGCATGTATGATTAGCTAGGCCATATATATTATATCATGTTCCCATGCCGATCACATATTAAAGCTAGTACTCACATACTTAGTCATTAGTATTCTTGTTCATTGTCATATTGTTCACTATTGTATTTATTCCAGTATCTTCTTATTGTATATCTCTTGTATCTATTGTGCATCTTGTATATTCACTTCTATTTACTGTTACATAGTTTTTTTTTATTGATTAGAACTACTGTTAGAGATATACTCTGCTCCTTTCCTTACTGGATATATTTTTCCCAGATGACACTGAGGAGTGGTACCCTATACATTATGGACCTTAGGATGTTGTGGGCTGTCACGACCCGCACCCGGGGTAAGGGTACTAGTCGGAAACAACGCCCAGCCTACGCCGCAGAATCGGCGGTAGAACGCTGTCTAGAAAGTCTATCTAATATAATGAACCACCAAAAGATAGTGTACTCAATCACAGAACTAAGATAGAATGAACACGAATCAGATAAGAATAGAATAGTCATTAACTCATGAGTTTAAAATAATACATCAATGAGTCTGAAGAGTAACAAAAATAAGCTGGAGACAAATCCAGTACAAAAGAATACTATCATACTACAAGCTACACTCCAGGGTCAACTGTCTCAGTTGGGATAAGTCCCTCTTGAGCCAGGGTCTCCGAATCTAAACCCACAATATCCTGGGGTCCATAATAGGTAGGGTACTCCTCAGTGTCATCTGGAAAAATATATCCAGTCAGGAAAGGAGCAGAGTACATCTCTAACAGCAGTTCTAATTAATGATAACAACTATGTAACAGTAAATAGCTATGGATAAACAAGATGCATAAAATAGATACAAGAGATATATAGACAATAAGGAAATACTGGAAAGAAATACAATAATGAATAATATGCCAATGAAACAATAATACTAATGACTAAGTGTGTGAGTACTAGCTTAACATGTGATCGGCTTGGGCAAGATACAATGGGCCTGGCTAATCATACGTGCAGTGCATGATCAACACTATTCGCTTACCAATACTTTATTCAATAGGGATTTGATCACATATCTATACTAATACTCCCCACCCCCAACTGGTATAATAGATCCAACCACGGTATGCTATGGCACTAGATTCCCCAAGAAGATAGCTAGTCTCCCCGAGAATCGGTGTCTGTACATGTACAAGATAACCAATGAAACAATACTTGCACCATATACACCATATACCAAGGAATAACATCTCATGACGAGATCCGGATATACCAATCCGTGTAACCATAGTGTTGAGAGAAACATGTAAATCTACACTAGATACAACGAACATAGAGGATATCATAAATGAGAAACTATCAGAGAATGTACTCGCCTGAAGTCCAATGAACAGTCTCACAGATGTCTGACTCGGTACCTCGAAGACCTAGATATGGAATACCACATTAAAACAAGGTCCCAGAAAGAGAACAAGTCAAACTAGTCAACTCCTAGGTCAATAAATAAATTCTAAGTCAAAAGTCAACTATGGTCAACTCTAAAGTCAACTAAAGTCAAACATGGTCAAACCAAGGTCAACCTCACAAGAAATCTATATAAATAATATAGAAATAAAATACAACAATTTAGGAATAAAAATTAGATCCCAAATCATACTCACACAAAGTATACTACTAATACAAATAATATATACCCTAAAATAATATATATACAAACCAATATGTATACAAATAACATAATATATTATTACAAATATTATACCTCACAAAACACATATATATACACATATATATATATATATATATATATATATATATATATATATACAATAATAATATATAAAATATAATTTAAAACTGCCAAAGCGTCACTGAAAACAGGGAGTTAAAAATATAATTTAATTAAAACAGCTTATAGTGACAGTCTCAACTGTCACAGAAAACGTCGCAAAAGCCACTGTGTAATAAAACCCACTGCTGCTGCATTGGTGACAGTTAATCAACTGTCACCGAAAACTGTCGCCAGTGCTGCTAAGATCCCGCCCGCAGCATTAATGACAGAACTGTCATTAATGCACAGTGGGCTACAGCGGCTGCTGCTGACCCGCCTATTTAGCGACAGTTTCACTGTCACAAACCCACTGTCACCAAAACAAATAAAAATATAAATATATATATATATAAATATATATATACAATAATAATCACAATACATATATATAAATAAATAATTATATACTTATATATATATGCACATATAAACTTATAATTAAATACCAATAGTTACAACACATGCACATATTAATGTTCATATTTTACATGGCTAGAAGCACACCTAAAATATATACATTAATATACAAATAATTACATAATAATTATAAATAATATAATTACACAATTAAACACATAAATATATTTTATAAAACATTTATGTATAATTTATACTATTAACATAAGTACATATATAATTACATGCAAGAAAGCTACATATTATATTTGTACATCATATTAGCACACACAAAATATATAGATCTATGCTACAATAATTACTATAATAAATACACAAAATAAATATATAATATCTATATATATTTACTAATTATAATTGAAGAATTTAAACCATACATAATTAGATCTATTCAAAAATCCACACAATTGGAGAGTATCACACCGTATCCCACTAGATCTAGGATACGCATGTGACACGAGTCCAACACACAACCAATTGCACCCCGAAGGATACAAACAAATCACAAATAATATTATAAATCAAAGTGTCAAAAGTAGATCTATGTGTCCGTGTCAAAATATGACATGTTCAAAGCCCCGTGTCGGAGAAAAAACCCCCAAAATGACACGTATCACCAAATAGTTGGGATACGAACCACATATACCAAATTATGGACACGACACTAGCCCCAAACACATAAGCTCATGTCCAATTGATCTATAGGATCAATTGATACACACAACAAAATATAAATTCGGAATTCCAACAAAATTAACACAAAAAGCACCATAACTTTCTCCATGGGTCTCCTATGAACACAAAACAAAGTCCTATGGGTAGTACATACATATAGGTTGATTTTACATGATTAAATCTTCAAATTTAGAAGCTATTTAAATGGGAAAATCTGAATTATACCTATTGGGAGATGGATTTCCAATAAAACCTCCAATTGAGAAGAACTTGCTTCCAAATTGTAGATCCTTGCTCCTCTTTGTAGATCCTTACTTCCTTCTTCTAGATCCTTGCTTCCTCCTTCTCTAATGGTGAATTGGGAAGAATTTGGAATGAATTTGGTAGGGAATTGGAATGGGAATGGAGGGAATTTGGGAGTAGGAAATTCTAGATCTAGATTTGGAATGAGAATGAGAGGAGAGAGAAATTTCTCCCTTCTTTTAATAGGCCGGCCTTGCCCCTCTCCCAAGCAATTGTAAAATGTCCAATGTACCCCTTGGGGCCTCTCATGAAGAAATAATTAAGGAAGGAAGCTTCTAGTCTAATTACTTAATTAATTTAATCCATCTCCTTAACAATGGGCTTTCTAAATGGGCCAAATCTAACTATTTAATTCATGTTGGTCCATGGGTCCAAACTAAACTAGTTGGGTCCACTAAAATAAGTCCAAAATAATTAAATAACATCCAACAACAAATAAATAATACAACAAAAATTATTTACCATGCACAATATTTATTTAAATAGAAAATTACTAAAATACCCTTTTTCCTAAAATGTGGTAGTGACAAGTCTACCCTCCTTAAAATAATTTCGTCCTCGAAATTCAAAGACGAAAACTACCCCCAGAAAAACACAGAACATAACTAAAGAATCACAACTAACTAATGAACAGAACTAGAAATAACATACCTCAAGGTACAAACAAATATGGATAACGCTCTCGCATGTCATCCTCTCTCTCCCAGGTAGACTCCCCCGGAGAGTGATGCCTCCATGCGACGCGCACCAAAGGAATAGTCTGGTTCCTCAGCACCTTCTCTCTTCGATCCAGAATCTCAACTGGCTGCTCTGGATAGCTAAGAGTAGGGCCCACCTCTATCTCCGAGTGATCCAATACATGACTAGGATCTGCCACGTATCGTCTCAACTGCGACACATGAAACACGTTGTGCACTCCCTCCAATGCAGGTGGCAAGTCTAGTCTATAAGCAACTGCACCGACCCTCTCTAGAATAGTGAAAGGTCCGATGAATCGCGGACTAAGCTTTCCGCCTCCACCGAAGCGAATCGTGCCTCGTGTCGGAGAAATCCTCAGAAACACCAAATCACCCACCTAGAACAAAACACCATCTTAAGAACTTAATCTATAACAAACAAGAACAAGCACAAACAAAATCTAAACTATACCTCAAACTCCAAAGTTCTCCGATAGCTATCGGCCCAATGCCGCTGTCTGTCCTGCGCCACTCGAAGTCTGTCTCTGATCAAATGAACCTTCTCCGCTGCATCCACAACCATCTCTGGCCCAAGCAAAATTCTTTCTCCAACATCGTCCCAAGACAAAGGAGTACGACACCTCCGACCATATAGAGCTTCAAAAGGTGACATCTCTATACTGGCCTGGTAACTGTTGTTGTAAGCAAACTCTACCAAATGGAGATGGTCCTCCCAAGAACCCCCGAAATCTAGTACACAAGTATGCAACATATCCTCGAGAGTCTGGATAGTCCTCTCTGACTGCCCATCTGTCTGGGGATGATATGCAGTACTGAACTTGAGCTGAGTGCCCAAACTCTCCTGTAAACTCCTCCAGAAATGAGAAGTAAAACGACTATCTCGATCTGAGACTATGCTGACGGGAACTCCGTGTATCCTAATGATCTGCCTCACATACATCTCTGCCAGCTTCTCCATAGACAAACCCACCTTGAAAGGCAAAAAGTGGGCCGACTTGGTCAATCTATCAACAATGACCCAAATCGCGTCTTTCCCTCCTGAAGATCGTGGAAGTCCAGACACAAAATCCATAGTAATGTGTTCCCACTTCCACTCTGGAATGGGTAATGGCTGAAGTAACCCTCCTGGCCTCTGCCTCTCGGCTTTCACCTGCTGGCACACTAAGCATCTGGATACAAACTGTGCCACTTCCCTCTTCATGCCATACCACCACACACTCTCTCGCATATTTCGATACATTTTGTTAGCACCTGGATGTATGGAATACTGAGAGCGATGCGCTTCCTGTAACACCTCCTCGCGCAACTCCCCATTAGGCACACATAATCTAACTCCATGCCTCAAGGATCCATCCTCTGCAATAGTGAAATCATCCTCCAATCCTGCTCTCACTTGAGCTCTGATACTCCTCAAGGATACATCATTATACTGTGCTGCCTTGATCCTGTCCATCAAAATAGAGTGTATCTGCAATCCCCACATTTGTATAGCACACCCAGGAACAATCACCTCAATGCCTAAGCTCTCCAAGTCCTCCAACAAATATCGATCCTGCGTCAAGAACATAGCTACCGGATACCTGCTCAAAGCATCGGCAACTACATTGGCTTTTCCAGGATGATATTGCAAAGAGATATCAAAATCCTTCATCAATTCCAACCACCGACGCTGCCTCATGTTTAACTCCTTCTGCGTAAAAACGTACTTCAAGCTTTTGTGGTCTGTGAAGATCTCCACACGCTCTCCGTACAAATAATGTTTCCACAACTTCAGAGCGAATATGATAGCTGTCAACTCCAAATCATGGGTAGGATAGTTCTTTTCATGAGGACGCAATTGTCTGGATGCATAGGCAATCACTTTTCCATGCTGCTGAAGAACACAACCTAAACCCTTCCCCGATGCATCACTATAAATAGTGAAACCTTCGGACCCTGATGGCAACATCAAAATAGGAGCAGACGTCAACCTCTTCTTCAACTCCTCAAAAGCAACCTGGCAATCCTCCGTCTAAACAAACTCCACATCATTCCTTGTGAGTCTGGTCATCGGCTCGACAATCCTCGAAAAGTCTTGCACAAACTTCCTGTAATAGCATGCCAATCCCAAGAAACTCTTGATCTCTGCTACTAAACTCGGAGTCTTCCAAGATTCCACTGCTGAAATCTTCTTCGGATCTACTGAAATACCATCACCAGTCACAACATGCCCCAAGAATTCTACTTTGTCCAAGAAAAACTCATATTTGGACAACTTTCCATACAGCTTCTCCTTCCTCAGCACATCCAACACAATCCTCAAATGCTCCTCATGCTCCTCCGGTGTCCTCGAGTATATGAGTATGTCGTCGATGAACACCACCACAAACTTGTCAAGGTACTGGTGGAACACCTTGTTCATCAAGTTCATAAATACCGCCGGTGCATTAGTCAAACCAAACGGCATCACCATAAACTCGTACTGACCATACCGAGTTCTAAAAGCAGTCTTCGGTATGTCCTCCGGCTTCACCTTCACTTGATGGTAGCCTGATCTCAAATCTATCTTAGAAAACACCTTCGCACCACTCAACTGATCAAACAGATCATCAATCCGTGGCAAAGGATACTTATTCTTGATAGTGAGATTATTCAAAGTTCTATAATCAATGTACATGCGCACCGATCCATCCTTCTTCGGTACAAACAATACCGGGGCTCCCCATGGTGAAGAACTCGATCTGATAAACCCCTTATCCTGCAATTCGTCCACCTGCTTCTTTAACTCGACCAGCTCGCTGTTGTTTACTCTATAGACATATTACGAAATTGGTTCTGCACCTGGCACCAAGTCTATAGAAAATTCAACATCTCGATCTGGTGGCAATCCTGGCAATTCCTCAGGAAACACATCCAAGAATTCTGCTATCAACGGATGTGGCAACTCCTTGTCTTCTACCATAGCTCCACAAATAATGCCTTCTTCCTGCTCCGCAGCTCCTCTAGTAAACTCGAACTCTGGCTCTCCTGGCGGACCAAACAAAACTCTACCTCCTCTACAGTCTATGCTAGCACGGTGCCTACTCAACCAATCCATCCCAAGTACAATGTCATAGCTTGGAAGTGACATTACAAGTAGACACGCACTCAACTCCCGACCTCCCAGAATAACTCTCCGATCCTTGCAAATATCATTAACCAGGATAATGCCTCCCCGGGTCATGATCTTGCAAGTCCTAAGCAAAGACTCAGCTACCAAACCATGCTTCAGAGCAAAAGAAACAGATACAAAACTATGGAAAGCACCACTATCAAACAAAGCTAAAGCTGGAATGGAATCAAGAAGAATAGAACCTGCGATGACATCTCCTGTGGGTTCCTCCTCTTCGACGGTCATAGCAAACGCTCGTCCCTGCTAAGCACCTCCCTGTTGTTGATGCTGGACAAAATGTTGCTGCTGTGTCGGAAGCGGTCCCCTCGGCTGTGCTGCAGGTGGTCTCGTCTGTGTCCTCGGAGCTGGAGCTGCTCCTTGAACTGCACGACGAGGACACTCCCTCGATTGATGCCCTTCAGTACCACAATACAAACAAACTCCTAGCCTCCTCCTGCAAACTTCCCAGATGTGGCCGGGCTTCTTGCAGAAGTTACATGGAGCCTGCTGTAACTGCCTCTGCTACTGAGGTGCCTGGTGAAAAGGCGCTCTAGCTGGAGTCTGGTTCTGCTGTGGCTGCTGGAAAGGTCTGGACTGGAAATGAGGACGTTTGGCAGATACTGCACTGCCGTTGGCCCCCAGAAAAGAATCACGGTCTCTCTTGGTCTTCAAACCCAGATCCCGCTCAACCTTGCGTGCCTCCGCAAGTATCTCCGAGTATGTCTCATAAAAAGACGGAATGAGAATCTTCACCTCCCAGTTTAGACCCTCTCAGAAATGAATAGTTCGAACCTCCGGTTCCCTCACCAAGTACTCTGCAATTCGGCTCAACCTACCGAACTCTGCAGCATATTCCTCCACAGACATGCTTCCCTGAATGAGAGACTCAAATTGTCTGCCCAAGTCAAGCCTGTCTATCCGGGCAAAAAACTTTTTCTTGAAAAGGTCCTTGAATACCTCCCAAGATTGTCCTGCGTCAACTAGAATCGGCTCATTCCTGAACCAAGTGCGAGCGACGTCGAACAGTTGAAGTCCTACCGCCTCAACCTTCAGATCTTCAGAAAGATGGGACACCCTCATAAGATGCTCAATGTCCTCGAGCCAATCATCAGCATAGACGATGCCCTCCGTCCCTTTGAAAACCTTAGGCTCCAGTTTCTTGAAGTCCTGAATGTTGCCTGGCCGAAGCTGAGCAACTTGAGGAACAACCTGCTGCTGGATCGGAACTCCTCTCTCAACTACAGCACGAGCAAGCTGATGAGCACTCTCGATGCCCTGCCGTAGAACGTCGGTCTGCCTCGGATGTGCCTCTGACTGAGCCCTCTGTGCCTCGAGCATCTCACAAAACAGTGTAAACATCTGTGACGCCTCTGCTGGCACAGGAGGTGGAGGTGGAAGCCCCTCAGATACAGCTGGCACAGTCCTCTGAGTAGGTGGTGGACCTCCGAAAGCAGCTGATACTCCAATCATCGGAGAAGTGACTGGTGCAGGCCCTCGGGATGTCGCATACCTCTCAGAAGCTGCTCTCCCCTACTGTGATCTAGTCTTAGGCGGCATCCTGAGACAAAGCGAAAGAAAGAATCAATATGGCACAAGATGTAAGACATCAAGGAAAGGACAGTTTAAAAGATCAAGTATCAATATCAAAGGAGAATAGTTGAATCAAAAGAATTTTCCTAGATGTGATTGAGTATCTCAGCCTATATCCTATATCCTATTGCAGGCTCGCAGTAGTACAACTAAGTTGTCGCACTACCACGATATCACATACTTGTGAAGCTAGACCTGCATGGACCACCACCAAAAATGTGTCACGACCCGCACCCGGGGTAAGGGTACTAGTCGGAAACAACGCCCAGCCTACGCCGCAGAATCGGCGGTAGAACGCTGTCTAGAAAGTCTATCTAATATAATGAACCACCAAAAGATAGTGTACTCAATCACAAAACTAAGATAGAATGAACACGAATCAGATAAGAATAGAATAGTCATCAACTCATGAGTTTAAAATAATACATCAATGAGTCTGAAGAGTAACAAAAATAAGCTGGAGACAAATCCAGTACAAAAGAATACTATCATACTACAAGCTACACTCCAGGGTCAACTGTCTCAGTTGGGATAAGTCCCTCTTGAGCCAGGGTCTCCGAATCTAAACCCACAACATCCTGGGGTCCATAATAGGTAGGGTACTCCTCAGTGTCATCTGGAAAAATATATCCAGTCAGGAAAGGAGCAGAGTACATCTCTAACAGCAGTTCTAATTAATGATAAAAACTATGTAACAGTAAATAGCTATGGATAAACAAGATGCACAAAATAGATACAAGAGATATATAGACAATAAGGAAATACTGGAAAGAAATACAATAATGAACAATATGCCAATGAAACAATAATACTAATGACTAAGTGTGTGAGTACTAGCTTAACATGTGATCGGCTTGGGCAAGATACAATACGGCCTGGCTAATCATACGTGCGGTGCATGATCAACACTATTCGCTTGCCAATACTTTATTCAATAGGGATTTGATCACATATCTATACTAATACTCCCCACCCCCAACTGGTATAATAGATCCAACCACGGTATGCTATGGCACTAGATTCCCCAAGAAGATAGCTAGTCTTCCCGAGAATCGGTGTCTGTACATGTACAAGATAACCAATGAAACAATACTTGCACCATATACACCATATACCAAGGAATAACATCTCATGACGAGATTCGGATATACCAATCCGTGTAACCATAGTGTTGAGAGAAACATGTAAATCTACACTAGATACAACGAACATAGAGGATATCATAAATGAGAAACTATCAGAGAATGTACTCGCCTGAAGTCCAATGAACAGTCTCACAGATGTCTGACTCGGTACCTCGAAGACCTAGATATGGAATACCACATTAAAACAAGGTCCCGGAAAGAGAACAAGTCAAACTAATCAACTCCTAGGTCAATAAATAAATTCTAAGTCAAAAGTCAACTATGGTCAACTCTAAAGTCAACTAAAGTCAAACATGGTCAAACCAAGGTCAACCTCACAAGAAATCTATATAAATAATATAGAAATAAAATACAATAATTTAGGAATAAAAATTAGATCCCAAATCATACTCACACAAAGTATACTACTAATACAAATAATATATACCCTAAAATAATATATATACAAACCAATATGTATATAAATAACATAATATATTATTACAAATATTATACCTCACAAAACACATATATATACACACACATATATATATATATATACAATAATAATATATAAAATATAATTTAAAACTGCCAAAGCGTCATTGAAAACAGGGAGTTAAAAATATAATTTAATTAAAACAGCTTATAGTGACAGTCTCAACTGTCACAGAAAACGTCGCAAAAGCCACTGTGTAATAAAACCCACTGCTGCTGCATTGGTGACAGTTAATCAACTGTCACCGAAAATTGTCGCCACTGCTGCTAAGATCCCACCCGCAGCATTAATGACAGAACTGTCATTAATGCACAGTGGGCTACAGCGGCTGCTGCTGACCCGCCTATTTAGCGACAGTTTCACTGTCACAAACCCACTGTCACCAAAACAAATAAAAATATAAATATATATATATATATATATAAATATATATATGCAATAATAATCACAATACATATATATAAATAAATAATTATATACTTATATATATATGCACATATAAACTTATAATTAAATACTAATAGTTACAACACATGCACATATTAATGTTCATATTTTACATGGCTAGAAGCACACCTAAAATATATACATTAATATACAAATAATTACATAATAATTATAAATAATATAATTACACAATTAAACACATAAATATATTTTATAAAACATTTATGTATAATTTATACTATTAACATAAGTACATATATAATTACATGCAAGAAAGCTACATATTATATTTGTACATCATATTAGCACACACAAAATATATAGATCTATGCTACAATAATTACTATAATAAATACACAAAATAAATATATAATATCTATATATATTTACTAATTATAATTGAAGAATTTAAACCATACATAATTAGATCTATTCAAAAATCCACACAATTGGAGAGTATCACACCGTATCCCACTAGATCTAGGATACGCATGTGACACAAGTCCAACACACAACTAATTGTACCCCGAAGGATACAAACAAATCACAAATAATATTATAAATCAAAGTGTCAAAAGTAGATCTATGTGTCCGTGTCAAAATACGACATGTTCAAAGCCCCGTGTCGGAGGGAAAATCCCTAAAATGACACGTATCACCAAATAGTTGGGATACGAACCACATGTACCAAATTATGGACATGACACTAGCCCCAAACACATAAGCTCATGTCCAATTGATCTATAGGATCAATTGATACACACAACAAAATATAAATTCGGAATTCCAACAAAATTAACACAAAAAGCACCATAACTTTCTCCATGGGTCTCCTATGAACACAAAACAAAGTCCTATGGGTAGTACATACATATAGGTTGATTTTACATGATTAAATCTTCAGATTTAGAAGCTATTCAAATGGGAAAATCTGAATTATACCTATTGGGAGATGGATTTCCAATGAAACCTCCAATTGAGAAGAACTTGCTTCCAAATTGTAGATCCTTGCTCCTCTTTGTAGATCCTTACTTCCTTCTTCTAGATCCTTGCTTCCTCCTTCTCTAATGGTGAATTGGAAAGAATTTGGAATGAATTTGGTAGGAAATTAGAATAGGAATGGAGGGAATTTGGGAGTGGGAAATTCTAGATCTAGATTTGGAATGAGAATGAGAGGAGAGAGAAATTTCCCCCATCTTTTAATAGGCCGGCCTTGCCCCTCTCCTAAGCAATTGTAAAATGTCCAATGTACCCCTTGGGACCTCTCATGAAGAAATAATTAAGGAAGGAAGCTTCTAGTCTAATCACTTAATTAATTTAATCCATCTCCTTAACTATGGGCTTTCTAAATGGGCCAAATCTAACTATTTAATTCATGTTGGTCCATGGGTCCAAACTAAACTAGTTGGGTCCACTAAAATAAGTCTAAAATAATTAAATAACATCCAACAACAATTAAATAATACAACAAAAATTATTTACCATGCACAATATTTATTTAAATAGGAAATTACTAAAATACCCTTTTTCCTAAAATGTGGTAGTGACATGGGCTTAGAGTCAGAGACCTTGGCTCAGGAGGAACTTATCCCGACTGAGACAGATGACCCAGGATTAGTACCTTCTTAGTATTTCTTGTACTAGATTTGTCTTCAGCTTATTTGTTAGCATTCTTTCAGACTCATTGATGTATTATTTTGGACTCATGAGTTATATATGACTATTTATATTCTTTATCTTATTCGTGCTCGTTTCTATCTTAGATCTGTGATTGAATATATTATTATTGTTGGTGGTTCATTATATTGCTAGATAGATTACCCAGACAGCGTTCTACCGCCGATTCTGCGGCATAGGCTGGGCGTTGTTTCCGACTTGCATCCTGTCATGACCCGCACCCGGTATAGGGGCACGAGAGCATGGGTACGTCCAGCCTACGCCGCAGCATCGGCGGTAGAACGCTGTCTAGTCACAGTAATACTATATAGCTAAACACCTGTCAATGATATCCATCTCCATAAGGAGGTCAATATACATCTCACAATAATCTCACAATGTAACTCAATCACAACAACTATAAGGCACGATAAAAGATAAAAGAAAATAACATAATTAAACACCATATCTCAACATAAAGATAACTCATAGTCTAGTTGTCCAACATAAGTCTCCAATTAAACTTAACATAAGTCTAAACATAAACTGAAACAATCTCCATAAGTCTCAAGCATAAATAAATACTATCTAGATAGTTGTAGGCAAAGCCTCATCTAGAAGCATGGTCTCCTCTAGGATCTCTGGTACATAGTCTGCATCTATACCTGGTCCGTAGTGCGTGGTACAAAAATCCTCAAGATTCTCTGAAAAAAATATCCAGTCAGGATTGGAACGAAAATACACCTCTAACAGCAGTTCCACAAATATTGACAAAAACTATAATATAGTATAAAGAAATACAAGACAGAATAAAATACTGGCAATGAGAAATACTGAAATAAGTACTGGAACATCATCATCAATATGCATCTGACAAGGAATAGAACTATAAGGGTACACAAGTACAAGAACTGGTATGTAAGTGTATATAAGAACAACAACTAGAACATGTGGAAATACAAGATCAATCTATCAAGATACATGTCAAGAATATCTAACTAAGTGTGTGAAATATCCGTATATCATGTGATCGACTTGGGACTATATGACTCATTACATTGATTAGCGATCATCCCCAACAAGTCAGGCTAACCAGATGTAACAGCGATGAGGCATGTAAGGGTAAGGCTGCACCGACGTGAAATATGGGTGAGCTAATGCTGCATGTAAGTTGGGTATGATCACATAAACTACTAATACTTCCCCGTTTCCCCTACTAGCACGATGGATTCCAATTACGACTCCTCGTGACAGGTCTCAATGATGCCAACTCGTGTAAAGAACAGTATTAGAGTCATGTACGCTATACAACAAGAATTATAGAGATAATCAACATAATGGAAACTGTCAGAGAATATACTCGCCTGTGGTCCTTAGCTGGCAATACCACTGTCCGGGTTCCTAGGTGTCGTCTGAATGATCCAACAGTCCTATAGACATAGCAGTTAATACAATACTTCATCAGATAATACTCTAGCTCACAATCAACATAATGGTCAAGGACTATACTAGGGGTCACGTCTGTAGTTGCTGTGCATAACAGACAGTCAATGGTACAGTCCTGCCAGTACGTTAGTGTACTTATGGCAGTCTACTATCATGCTACATGGTCACAGGTCAAGATAGCTATGGTATCCGTAATTTGTTAGGGTCACCTCGTACATGGTATATAATGCCTATTGTTATCTATCATAACATCAACACTAAATTAATTATCATTTAACAGAAGTATGCATCTAATACTTAACAGGGTTTATATTGTATATATAAATATACATATGCTTCATGTTAATTGAGCATAATACGGTATGTATATATATGTACAGGGCATTTACATCTGTATATATGCGATGAAGATACACCATACATATATATATACCGAATACGTTTATCATATAACAATACATACACAATATGTACATACCGTTCGTATACTGGATACATTACGGCTAATATGTGTGGATTATTATGAGGAATATGTGTATACGTGTACGTGTTCATGCATACGAGGGTTCGAACCTGTGATCTTGAACGCGAAGGATTCTGTGTTGTGGTCGCAGTCGTCGTGAAGGTGGTGGTGTTCGCGACTCCCGTCGATCGGTCCAGTCTAGTCCGCGGAGGGTCGAGGTCGAGTGCAGCGTCTCCGGCGTGCTTCTGGTGCAGTCGATCCGGTGTGCTCCTGGTGCAGTCGATCCGGCGTGCTCCTGGTGTAGTCGATCCAGCATCAGCGGTCGGTTGATCCGGCGGCAGCGGTCGGTCCAGTTGAAGTGGGGAAGGAGCGGCGGACTGACGGCGTCGGGGTTCAGGCTCCGGTCAGCTCGCAGGCGGTGAGGGAAAGGACGCGAGGCTAGGCTGCTCTGACGTTCAGTCGGGTTTGGCCGGCTCAGAGCTGCTCGGTTCCAGCGGGTTTTAGGGTCGGGTTGCCTGGGAAGGGGATGAACAAGAGTAGGTCGGCTTGGCGAGGTCACGGCGCTTCCAAACTCCGGCGGGAAGGGTCGGTGTGAGCATGAAGATGGGAAGGGAAGTCGGCTGGGGTGATTTAGGGTTAAGGGGAATTAGAAAGAAGGGAATATATATATATATATATATATATATATATATATATATATATATATATATATATATATATATATATATATATATATATATATGTGATGTTAAGTTGACCTAGAATATGTTGACTTTGGTCAACACTAGGGAAAGGCCTTGGCTTGCTATGGAGATATTCCAATGGGCTAGGGTTCGAATAAAACTGCGAGAATTGTACTGGTCTAAGGGTTTGGAGGCCATGGTTTCAAGGAGTTGATGTTAAATTATACATTCCCAAAATCATGAAAATTATAATGAAAAGGGGAAAATGGGTTTAATAAATTTACAGAAATTTGCATAAAATAGGTTTATTATTTGCTTAATCAAAATTAGATGTAAGGAGGTATTCTATAATTAAATAGAAGTACAAGGGCTGGATTTACGTGGGATACGAGCATTAATTAATGGTCTGGCGTGTCTAGGACAAGGTGTGAATTTGTTGGAAGACAAGCTAGCGTAGCGTCCTAGTTATTGAATAACGATAAAGTGCAACAATCAATTAAGGTCACTGTAAATTAAATAAAATTGATTATTATGCAATTATTTACTCATTAATTACGAAAAGACGAAAATATCCCTAATCCAAAAAGTGGGGGTGACAAGTCTACCCTCCTTAAAAAATTTCGTCCTCGAAATTTAAAATAACTATGACAAGAACAAGCAATCAATTAATGAATTATACCTCAAGTCTCGAAGGGATATGGATACCGCTCGCGCATTTCATCCTCTCTCTCCCAAGTTAATTCTCTTGGAGAGTGATTTCTCCATGCAACACGAACCAAGAGAATAGTCTGGTTCCGCAATATCTTCTCTCTACGATCCAAGATCTCCACCGGTTGTTCAGGATAGCTGAGTGTCAGTCCAACTTCGATCTCCGAGTGATCTAATACGTGACTAGGATCTGCCACGTACCGTCTCAGCTGCGATACGTGGAACACGTTATGCACTCCATCTAGAGCAGGCGGTAAGTCAAGTCTATAGGGCACTGCACCGACCCTTGCAAGAACACTGAAGGGCCCGATGTATCGTGGACTAAGCTTTCCTCCTCTGCCGAAACGAATCGTGCTCCGTGTCGGAGAAATCCGTAGGAACACCAAATCGCCAACCTAGAACAACGATCTTAACACGCAACCTAAACAAGGCAATCACAACCCAAACAAAACAAATCAAAATAATACCTGAAACTCTAGGGGTCTACGGTGGCTATCTGCCCAATGCCTCTGTCTGTCCCGCGCCACTCGCAGTCTGTCTCTGATAAGTTTCACCTTTTCTGCTGCATCTACGACCATTTCTGGTCCTAACAAGGCTTTTTCTCCAACATCATCCCAAGATAAAGGGGTACGACACCTCCGTCCATATAAAGCCTCAAATGGTGATATCTCAATGCTGGCCTGGTAGCTGTTGTTGTAAGCAAACTCTACCAAGTGTAGATGATCCTTCTAAGAACCTCCGAGATCCAATATGCAAGTGCGTAACATATCTTCAAGAGTCTGAATAGTCCTTTCAGACTGCCCGTCTGTCTGAGGGTGATATGCGGTACTGAACTTGAGCTGAGTGCCCAAGCTAGACTGCAGGATCCTCCAGAAATGGGAAGTGAAACGACTATCCCGATCTGAGACAATACTCACAGGAACTCCATATAATCTGACAATCTGCTGTACGTACATCTCTGCTAGATTCTCCATCGAAGTACCCACTTTAAAAGGCAAGAAGTGGGCTGATTTGGTCTACCTATCCACGATGACCCAAATTGCGTCTTTCCCTCCTGGAGAACGAGGAAGTCCCGAAACGAAGTCCATAGTCACGTGCTCCCACTTCCATTCTGGAATGGGTAAAGGTTGAAGCAATCCCCCTGGCCTCTGTCGATCTGCTTTCACCTGTTGGCAGACTAAACATCGGGATACGAAGCGTGCTACTTCGCGCTTCATACCATACCACCATACATGTCTCCTCAAATCTCGATACATCTTGTTGGCTCCGGGATGCATCGAGTACTGAGAGCGGTGTGCCTCCTGTAAAACTTCTTCGCGCAGCTCTCCACTTGGCACACACATCCTCGTGCCATGTCGTAAGGATCCATCATCCATAATAGTAAAATCGTCTATCAATCCTGCCTGAACTTGTGCCCTAATATTCCTTAGAGTCTCATCATCATACTGTGCAGCTCTAATTCTGTCTATCAGATCTGATTCTGCAGTCCCCACATCTGAATCTCAGCTCCTGAAACTAATACCTCAATTTCCAAGCTCTCAAGATCAGCTAATAAGTGTCTATCCGAAGTCAAGCACATAGCCGTTGGGTA
Organism: Iris macrosiphon; assembly: GCA_036927795.1. Taxonomy (NCBI): domain Eukaryota; kingdom Viridiplantae; phylum Streptophyta; class Magnoliopsida; order Asparagales; family Iridaceae; genus Iris; species Iris macrosiphon. Next base: position 98,631,920 of record JAYESA010000004.1, read on the forward strand.
CCTGCTCAAGGCATCCGCGACTACGTTGGCTTTCCCTGGATGATACTGTAATGAGATATCGAAGTCTTTTATTAATTCTAACCACCTTTTTTGTCTCATATTCAGCTCCTTCTGTGTAAACACGTACTTTAAGCTCTTGTGGTCTGTGAAGATTTCCACACGCTCTCCGTACAGATAGTGCTTCCACAGCTTTAGGGCAAAGATAACTGCCGCTAACTCCAGATCGTGAGTGGGGTAGTTCTTTTCATGAGGGCATAATTGTCTTGAAGCATAGGCAATTACTTTCCCGTGTTGTTGAAGAACGCATCCCAACCCTTTTCTTGAAGCATCACTGTAGATAGTGAATCCACCTGTCCCTGAGGGCAATATCAAAACTGGTGCTGTCGTCAATCTCCTCTTCAGCTCATCGAATGCGGGTTGACATTCTTCTGTCCAGACAAATTCCATATCCTTCTTGGTCAACCTAGTCATTGGCTCTGCAATCTTGGAGAAGTCTTGTACAAAACTTCTGTAGTATCCTGCTAGTCCGAGAAAGCTCCTGATTTTAGCTACCGTACCGGGGGTAGCCCATGACTTCACTGCCTCTATCTTCTTTGGGTTAACTGAAATTTTGTCACCCGTTACCATATGTCCAAGAAATTCAACTTTTTCAAGAAAGAACTCACACTTTAAAAGCTTTCCGTATAATTTCTCTCGCCTGAGTGTTTCTAAGACTATTCTCAAGTGCTCTTCATGCTCTTTTGGGGGTTTTGAATATACTAGAATGTCGTCAATAAACACCACTACGAACTTGTCAAGGTACTGGTGGAACACCTTGTTCATCAAGTTCATAAATACTGCTGGTGCATTGGTTAAACCAAACGGCATTACTGTAAATTCAAACTGGCCATATCTGGTTCGAAAGGCGGTCTTCGGTATGTCTTCTTTCTTCACTTTCACCTGGTGATAGCCGGACCTCAAGTCTATTTTTGAAAACACCTTCGCTCCGTTCAATTGATCGAAAAGATCATCTATCCTCGGCAGCGGGTATTTATTTTTGATAGTGAGGTTATTCAAAGCTTTATAATTGATACACATACGTACCGTGCCATCCTTCTTTGGTACAAATAATAACGGTGCTCCCCATGGCGATGAACTGGATCTAATAAAACCTTTGTCTTGCAGCTCCTCAACTTGTTTCTTTACTTCTACCAATTCGTTGTTGTTAACTCTATAGATATGTTATGAAATAGGCTCTGCTCCTGGTATCAAGTCTATAGAGAACTCAATATCTCTGTCTGGTGGCAAACCTGACAACTCCTCTGGAAATATATCCAGGAACTCCGCTATAAGTGGATGCGGTAACTCTTCTTCTTCCACCCTGGCTCCGCAAAAGTGCCTCTGCTCCGCTCCTCTGCTCCTCTGGCAATCTCAAACTCTGGCTCAACTGGTGGTCGAAATACTACTCTACCTCCGTGGCAATCTATAGAAGCATGGTGTTTACTTAACCAGTCCATTTCGAGTACAATATCGTATTCCGGAAGTGGCATGACGAGTAAACTCACGCTCAACTCTCGTCCTTCCAATGACACTCTCCGATCCTTACAATAATCACGGACTAGGATAATGCCTCCTTCTGTCGTGATCTTGCAAGTCCTATCTAATGGTTCCGTTTCTAAATGATGCTTAAGGGCATAAGATACAGATACGAAAATATGGGAAGCGCCAGAATCAAATAATGCAAGTGCTGGAATATAATTGAGTAAAACTGAACCTGAAATCACGTCTCCAGCTGGCTCGGCCTCCTCAGTGGTCATGGCGTAAGCTCGTTCTTGTAGTGCTCCTCTCTGTTGCTGCTGCTGTTGAGCAAACTTCTCCTACTGTGATGGAAGTGGAGGTCCTCTCTGCTGGCCTCCTGGTGCAATAGGTGCTCTGGCTGGTCCTCTCTGAGCTGCTCCTCCTCCTTGGCGAGTCTGAATAGCTGGGCAGTCCCTCAGCTGATGTGTTGCTGATCCACATGATAAACAAGTGTCCAACCTTTTTCTGCAGATGTCTCTTGTATGTCCCATCTTTCCGTAATACGAACATGGGGAAACGAGTTGATTATGTCTTTGTGGTTGCTGCGGTTGAGCATGTCCTCGAACTGGTGCCTGTTGCTGGTGTTGCTGCTGGTATTGTTGCTGGTATGGCCTATGTTGTTGTTGAAAGTGTGGGCGCTTGGCTGGTCCTGTGTTACCTCCGGTTGCTCCAGATGTATCGCGTCCTCTCTTGGGCCTGAGGTCCAAGTCGTCTTCGGTAATCTGGACATCCATCAGAATACTCTCAAATGTAGCAGTATGTCATCCCGAAGTATGAGACTTGATCTCCTTATTTAATCCCTTCCTGAATTTCAGAGCTCTGTCTCCTGGGTCTCGAACCATTGATGGCGCAAATCGACTCAATTGACAAAACTCTGCAGCATATTCATCGACTGACATGCCTCATTGGACTAAGTCATGGAACTGCCTTTCTAATGCTCCCAAGGCTACGTCAGGAAAGAATTTCTCTTTGAAGAGTTCCTTAAAGTCCTCCCAGGTAAGTCCTTCAGCGGCGAGTCTCGGCTCTGTACGATACCACGTCAGTGCGATATCAAACATCTGACTGCCAGCGGCCTCTATCTGAAGAATCTCTGGAATCTGTGATAAGCGCAGATTTCTCTCTATGTCTTCTAACCATTCGTCAGCATATAGTATTCCTTCTGTGCCTTTGAATTCTTGAGGCATCATCCTCTTAAAGTCCACTATGGTACCGGGCCTCTGTTGTTGTTGACCTTGATGTTGCGGTTGTCGTGCTACTCTCTCCACAGCCTTGAAAGTCACCTGATGAGCATTCTCCATGCTCTCTCTCATCAGTTCGGTCTACGCCTGGTGTGCTTCTGCTTGCATTCTCTGAGCCTCAGCTTGAACACGCTGAGCCTCTGCTGTTACTCTCTAGGCCTCTAGCATACCCTGCATCAGTGCGAACATCTGTGCCCCGTCAGCGGGCACTCCTCCAAAAATCGATGTCGGTGGTGGTGGAAGGTTGTCTGTCATAGCTGGGGCAATCATCTGAATAGGTGGAGGAGGAATCCCATTAGTTGTAGACACTCCTATACGAACAGGAGATGTAGGAGGATCTCCAGGTATCTGTCCGTCAGGTTGAGAGGTGGCAGTCCTCTCTGAATTGGCTGCTCCTATTCTCATGGGTCTAGTATTCAGCGACATCCTGAATACAGATCAAAGAATCAATTAAGGTGATAGATATGATATTATCAAGGAAGGACACTAAAGTGCTAAAGGAAGCAATCCATTAGAATAGCAATAAGAAGTTCAGAATTTCCTAGTGTGATTGAGCATATTCTCATCCTAGATCCTATTTTCTATATCCTAGCACAGGCTCGCAGCAGTACAACTAAGTTATCGCACTACCACGATATCGTATAACTTGTAAAACTTGACCTGCATGGGCCACCACTAAAAACGTGTCACGACCCGCACCCGGTATAGGGGTACGAGAGCGTGGGTACGTGTAAAACCCCTTCCCAGAAAATCGTATATACCCTTTATTTATTAATTATTAATTAAATTATAGTAATTAGGTCCAAATAGGAGAAATAGATTTTTAATAATTTTTATGTTAGGTGTTCGGGCACTTAGATGACTTGTGGGACCATCAGGAATTTTTCGGAATTTATTCCATGTAGGAGACCCCTTGAGCAGTTACTAGCCTAACGATGTGCAATACCCTATTATATAAATTTTCTTATGAGTATAAATATATATATATGTATATACAAATATATATATGTATATATATATTTTATTTAAAGAAAAGAAAAGAAAAGAAAAGAAAATAAGAATATAATATTAACTAATATAATAATAATAATGATAATAACTACTAATCCTATTTGCTAGCAAGTGCAGCAACTTGCTTGGGAAATCCGCAGCAAAATGCAAATTGCCACTAACGGCCAAAAGAGAAGCCCGCCCATTTAAATTCCCTTCAGCCTTTTTCTTCACCCACGGACCCGCGAGCCCTTCCCCCTCTCTCTTTTAATATATATATATATATATATATATATATATATATATATATATATATATATATATATATATATATATATATATATATATATATATATATATATATATATATATATATATATATATTAGCTCTCCAAAACCCTAACCTAAAACTCCAGACTTCCTCTTCCCATCTAGAGCCGTCACCGCAGCCAGAGAAGCCTCCCCAAGCCATCCAACCATCCCGTCGACGCCGACATCGCGAACTGCAGTTTCCCACTCGAGGCACCTTCGCTACGGCGTGATTTTCCGTCGACTCGCTCGACCAAACGCAGATTCGTTTTTATAGGTATGATCTTCCCTCAACCCTCTCCAATATTTGTTTTATAGTCAACCTCAGAAAACGTGTGTCCCTAGGTGAAAAACAGCGCCCAAGTCAGCGCGAGCAGACAGAATTCTGCAATCGCAGAAACTTGCGATGACCACCCATATTGTCGAGTTCGTATCTCCCACCACAGAGATCCGAATTCGACGATTCTTTTTGATACCTGTAGATTACATGACCTATTTTATTTTCTGTATTATAACTTTATGCTATTAGTTGCTGTGGACAAAATTATAGTCGTCACAAAACTGCGCGCACCCACTTTTTTCGGTTTTCTAAAAGTGGGAGATCGGAGCGCGCCCCGCCAAACAGGACCGCCCTGCCGTGTGCCAAGTGTACCGAATGGTGCACGCAGCATAACGGGACACGTGAAAATTCGTGGGAACTGATTTGGACGCGTGTGCGCGCCGGAATCAGGCCGTATCCGCGAACACATTCCGTGTCGCCACTTTTGTGGAACTCGCGAGTATTTTGTGCACGCTTGTCAGATTGCGACGAAACTTGCGCCACTGGACTCATGGTAACACGCTGGTCCTGTGACCCAATTTTCACGCATTTCTGAGACGGTTGACCAGATCGCCAATTGGCGGGCCCCACAGTTGACTTTTTGGACCAAATTATGTTCGGCTCATCGGAATCCAAATTTGGACATACCGTTGGGATCGTATTGACATTTAGAATGTTTGACCCATAGTTTGTCCCATTTAGAGACTGTTACCCTCGGCACGCTTTTCGGTGCAAAGTGGGCCCACCTATGGAACCCTCTTTGGCCCGGAAATGACCTTTTTGCCCTTGTGTCCAAATTGGACGTAAGGACAGGCGTTCCTAGCGGTTTGATACCTTCTAAGACTGTTGGTGATATTTATTACAGCTTTCGGAGTAGTACCCACCGGATCCACAGATACCAGGACGATAGTTGATATTCAAACATCAGGCAAGTGTACCTTGCCAAACTCTGCAGCTTAGTTATTTATTTTCCTTGCTATATATATATTACTGTGCATGCTCAACCTAGGACCGTGTGACGTACTTAGCGTCCGATTATCAGTCGGGTGCCGACACTGTACGCAGTGTTGGGTAATGTCATCTAGATATGGACATACGTGACACTTTATCTTCTCGTACTTGTCATACCAAGTACACTTGACCCAGGACACTGGACACTGATCATGAGACAGGATCTTCCCGAGATATTCGTGGTGATCCTGTATAGGATGCAGGACATATAGAGATACTATAATCTAGATACATTATGACTTGTGCATTAGTTATGACCCCGCGGACATGGACGTGAGACGTTATGTTCATGATTTGTGTGGTTACATTGGGTGGGGAGAGACACACAGACTACAGGCTGATCATATATATACACCCCTATTATTGTGAGGCACAAGACTCTATAGCCGAGCTTGGCACATTACTCATTACTACTGCTGCTACCGACTCCCCTACACAGAGCTTGTAGTATGCTTCAGCCTGAGTTCTAGTGCTGCTCTCATCTTGCATATCACTTAGCTGGTTATTTTAGTATTCCCTTATTGTTCCATCTATTGCTGGAGATACCCACAGGCTACAGGTTGATTATGTTATGCCGGCTACTCAGTCTCCCGCTGAGCTAGACCACCTCTTGACACCCCTGCTACCGGCTCCCCTTCACAGAGCTTGTAGTAGTTCCAACCTGAGTACTGTTGATATTCTTTTGCATTTTATATAGATGTTACATACTTACCCTGCTTATCTCATTATTTGCTGCACTGTTTATATTCTGGCTTGTATTATTTTCTGTACCTTGTTATGTCCCCTGAGGACCTGGATATGGATTTTGTCCCCAGATTTTGCAGACGTGGTTTATCCCGAGGTTTACGGGACCGGAGCAGGAGCTGACCCAGGAGCTGTACCACCATCCGAGGATGAGGTCTTAGCTGAAGACTTCTCTTGGGCATTCATGTTTATGCTCAGCTTTTAGTATTTCTTTCAGTCTTTTATATTCTGGTCATTTGAACCATTGTACTAGATATTTATCGGGTTGTTCCCCGAAGTACTTTGTGAGACTAGATGATGATTTACATTCCCTATTATTCTGTGGATCATATTTTATATCTTGTGTGGATGAGATTAGTTGTGCCATGATTGTCGTAGACTTGTTTTACAGCTTAAGTATGCCCCGATGGATCCATTATATTGAGTTGGTCCATCGGTGCGTACTGCTGGCCATTGCCACGTGTCTAGTCCCACGGTATTTTGGGACTGGGGCGTGACATGGTTTTTGTGGTGGCCCATGCAGGTCTACGACTAAATAGTTCGGTTTCAACTTAGGGACCGGACCAGCCTGCGCTTAGGACTAGAGTATAGGATCTCATCCACAATTGACTATGATTCATCATCCTCCTCTCTGTTCTATTTCGAACAAATGCATCCTGCTTGATTCCTGTGCTTCCCTAATAGTTCTTTAAGTATAGCCTTCTCCTAGAATATAGAAGTTTCTGTTGTTAGATGATAATTAGAGTAGCACACCTATTTAGAATACAACGAGATTATAGATACACCACTAAGTTTAGAATATCTAGTGAACCCTAGATTTCCTTATCTTTAGAATTGATTTACCATTACCCCCTGATGTATTATGAAGACTTGAGAGTAGTATAGACACTACTAGAGATAGTTAGAAGTTTTACCATAATGTTTGCCCCTAGCATGGAGGAACCCATAGAAAACAAAAACTTAATGTTTGGACTGAACCTAACCTTCATAGTTAGATGATATTGGAACCATAAACTTATATCATTGTCTTGTTATTAGTAGACAGCACCCTAGGAAGCCTAGAGGAATGTAATCAACACTTCTCTCTTGATCATACCCCGAACATAGCAACCAACACCCTACTCCCCTTAGAGAACCATGATGCTGTCTAGAGCCCTCTATCTTTATTTTATATATATTGTTCCCCGCGACCATATCGCTCGCTATTTTGCGACGGATAATTACGTTTCTTCTCTTCATCTTTCAACTCGCGCCATCTGACACTTCGGATAGTAGGCCAAGTAATTTTATTCTTGGTTAAAGGCTCATAGTTTGCTAGGCTTATAGTTGTAGCCTTGCGTGTGAAATCTTTATGCTTGGTAGTTAGAACTTGATAAGTTTAAGTTGCTTTGTAGATTGTGACCAATGATTAACCCTTAATTTTTAAATCATGAAATTTGTACCCTCACCTCGATACAAGTTAGACCCTTCCTCCTTGACGGCCAGTAACTCTTCTATCCTTACCATTGACACTTGCTTGTAAGTGCTATGACTAAGACTTAAGGTGACCCTTACCTATATAATGCAATAGGAGACCCTAATAAGTATCAAGATCCTTCCTCATATACCCTAATAAGAGTTTCTGTTTTATTTACATGTGCAAGGTTATTTGTAGGATCCTCTTAAGACGATCACGGTATTAGTTTAATTCTTTTATAAGTTGGGTAGTATGCCTCACAACATAGTACCAACTAGCCCTATTGACCCATTGATGAAGTGAACTAGGATGACACAACTTTAGACTTACATTAGAAGATAGTGTTTAATTCAGACTGTAGAATTTAGAGGTCCTTGTCCCTAACTGGTCGACTAGCGACTTGGACAAGGAGGTTGTATGATGACTGTAGAGATTGGAGAGTCTGTTATTATTATGGTTGCTTGTTTGTTTTGTTTTATGAACTTGAATAATTTGTACCTCCTTTCATCATCATCTAGCGTACTTAAATTTGTTGTACTTGAATTATGCTGCTATTCTATAGCCTAGTTTTGCAAGCTTATTCTTTATCGAGCTTGTTCATGACATATGTATTAGTGGACTGGTACATTAATACAATTGTCTATTCAGAATCAGTGTATTACGGTCTGATCAACCTTAGCGCATTTTGGTTCGCTCTTCGCACGACTACTTTACGTGGATTAAGATATAGTTGACTAGTATACTTGCCCTCTAGATATGTCTGAGCATATCGTATCGGTTACGTAACTGTACTAATACGAGCATGCGAACAAAGGTTTACCAGAATAGGATTTCAATCCACAACAACTTGACCATTTCCATTTGAATTCTTAAACGCCTTGATCCCGATACTTCTATTCTATTACCTCACCCTTGAACTCTTTATTATTGATCTTCGTCTTCCCTTATTTCGGAATGACGAAACCTCGTGCTGGGTATAAGTTTGATATATAGACAGTACTAGATACACCCCACAGGCCGGTCGCATTATTGATGACCTTCTATATAGGATTAAGGGAATATCATAGGTTATATGTTTGATGTTAAAGACTTGAGGATTCAATAACATGATTAAATGAGTTGGGGCATAGATTTATTAGATGAGTAGTCTTAGATAATATATGGGTAAATTCTAAGTTGGGTAGTAGTGCATTGTCAACTCGGGAGGAATTTCTTTCCGAGTAAGATTAGATTGGGAGAGGTTCAAGCCATTGTAATTTTGAGAAAGTTAGAAGGATGACTAAGATGATGAGGATCAATGAATTGATATTGAGGACCCAATATTTATACCTTAAGTGCAGGAGTTAAATTTTTGAACAATGAAGGTAGAATCACCAATTCGAATTTAGAGGATAAATATAGAATTTCAGACTTGAATATTGGTGGACTGCATTTAAATTATTTTTCAATTTGGTGAATTGAATTAAGAATTAAAATTTTGATTGGAGCAGTGGACATCTTAACCTAGAAGTGATTGCAATGGATATGATTAGGATTTTAGTTATCGCAAGAAGATTGTGACTGACTTGCCTTATTGTATATAAAGGATTAACCGATTCTGCCTTATTTCAATTTTGAGGACGACATTATTTTAAGTTCGGCAGATTGTGAACCCCTCACCCAAAATTTGACCTACTTGGCTGAGTTAGTGAGACTAAGGTTAGCTGAGTCCAGTTAGAAATAGAACACGGTATTTTTATTTAGTTTTACAACATGATATCACTTGACGCACCTTACCATTGCTTCAATAAATGGAGCAAGTCACCAGTCACTGCCTTCCTACGAATTTCACACCCTTGTCCTAGACATGCCCATCATCCAATTCTCATCTTTGTGCAATTTTCCAATTGTTGGACGCTTTTATGCAAAAGAGCATTTATGTGTCCACACCATTGGACATGACACATGAAGAAACCTATTTTTTTCGCTCATATGGATTTTTTCATGATTTTTCTTCGGGATGTGCGACGTGCAACATCGCCCACCCCTTTAAACCTAGCCTTGCATTTTAAACAATGCAAATCTTATACCATCATTGCATTCTATCGTGGCTTAATTTTAATTTCGAGGACGAAATTTTTATAAGTTGGGTAGAATGTAAAACCCCTTCCCAGAAAATCGTATATACCCTTTATTTATTAATTATTAATTAAATTATAGTAATTAGGTCCAAATAGGAGAAATAGATTTTTAATAATTTTTATGTTAGGTGTTCGGGCACTTAGATGACTTGTGGGACCATCAGGAATTTTTCGGAATTTATTCCATGTAGGAGACCCCTTGAGCAGTTACTAGCCTAACGATGTGCAATACCCTATTATATAAATTTTCTTATGAGTATAAATATATATATATATGTATATACAAATATATATATGTATATATATATTTTATTTAAAGAAAAGAAAAGAAAAGAAAAGAAAAGAAAAGAAAAGAAAATAAGAATATAATATTAACTAATATAATAATAATAATGATAATAACTACTAATCCTATTTGCTAGCATTTGCTAGCAAGTGCAGCAACTTGCTTGGGAAATCCGCAGCAAAATGCAAATTGCCACTAACGGCCAAAAGAGAAGCCCGCCCATTTAAATTCCCTTCAGCCTTTTTCTTCACCCACGGACCCGCGAGCCCTTCCCCCTCTCTCTTTTAATATATATAATATATATATATATATATATTAGCTCTCCAAAATCCTAACCTAAAACTCCAGACTTCCTCTTTCCATCTAGAGCCGTCACCGCAGCCAGAGAAGCCTCCCCAAGCCATCCAACCATCCCGTCGACGCCGACATCGAGAACTGCAGTTTCCCACTCGAGGCACCTTCGCTACGGCGTGATTTCCCGTCGACTCGCTCGACCAAACGCAGATCCGTTTTCATAGGTATGATCTTCCCTCAACCCTCTCCAATATTTGTTTTATAGTCAATCTCGTAAAACGTGTGTCCCTAGGTGAAAAACAGCGCCCAAGTCAGCGCGAGCAGACAGAATTCTGCAATCGCAGAAACTTGCGATGACCACCCATATTGTCGAGTTCGTATCTCCCACCACAGAGATCCAAATTCGACGATTCTTTTTGATACCTGTAGATTACATGACCTATTTTATTTTCTGTATTATAACTTTATGCTATTAGTTGCTGTGGACAAAATTATAGTCGTCACAAAACTGCGCGCACCCACTTTTTTCGGTTTTCTAAAAGTGGGAGATCGGAGCGCGCCCCGCCAAACGGGACCGCCCTGCCGTGTTCCAAGTGTACCGAATGGTGCACGTAGCATAACGGGACACGTGAAAATTCGTGGGAACTGATTTGGACGCGTGTGCGCGCCGGAATCAGGCCGTATCCGCGAACACATTCCGTGTCGCCACTTTTGTGGAACTCGCGAGTATTTTGTGCACGCTTGTCAGATTGCGACGAAACTTGCGCCACTGGACTCGTGGTAACACGCTGGTCCTGTGACCCAATTTTCACGCATTTCTGAGACGGTTGACCAGATCGCCAATTGGCGGGCCCCACAGTTGACTTTTTGGACCAAATTATGTTCGGCTCATCGGAATCCAAATTTGGACATACCGTTGGGATCGTATTGACATTTAGAATTGTTTGACCCATAGTTTGTCCCATTTAGAGACCGTTATCCTCGGCACGCTTTTCGGTACAAAGTGGGCCCACCTGTGGAACCCTCTTTGGCCCGGAAATGACCTTTTTGCCCTTGTGTCCAAATTGGACGTAAGGACAGGCGTTCCTAGCGGTTTGATACCTTCTGAGACTGTTGGTGATATTTATTACAGCTTTCAGAGTAGTACCCACCGGATCCACAGATACCAGGACGATAGTTGATATTCAAACATCAGGCAAGTGTACCTTGCCAAACTCTGCAGCTTAGTTATTTATTTTCCTTGCTATATATATATTACTGTGCATGCTCAACCTAGGACCGTGTGACGTACTTAGCGTCCGATTATCAGTCGGGTGCCGACACTGTACGCAGTGTTGGGTAATGTCATCTAGATATGGACATACGTGACACTTTATCTTCTCGTACTTGTCATACCAAGTACACTTGACCCAGGACACTGGACACTGATCATGAGACAGGATCTTCCCGAGATATTCGTGGTGATCCTGTATAGGATGCAGGACATATAGAGATACTATAATCTAGATACATTATGACTTGTGCATTAGTTATGACCCCGCGGACATGGACGTGAGACGTTATGTTCATGATTTGTGTGGTTACATTGGGTGGGGAGAGACACACAGACTACAGGCTGATCATATATATACACCCCTATTATTGTGAGGCACAAGACTCTATAGCCGAGCTTGGCCCATTACTCATTACTACTGCTGCTACCGGCTCCCCTACACAGAGCTTGTAGTATGCTTCAGCCTGAGTTCTAGTGCTGCTCTCATCTTGCATATCACTTAGCTGGTTATTTTAGTATTCCCTTATTGTTCCATCTATTGCTGGAGATACCCACAGGCTACAGGTTGATTATGTTATGCCGGCTACTCAGTCTCCCGCTGAGCTAGACCACCTCTTGACACCCTTGCTACCGGCTCCCCTTCACAGAGCTTGTAGTAGTTCCAACCTGAGTACTGTTGATATTCTCTTGCATTTTATACAGATGTTACATACTTACCCTGCTTATCTCATTATTTGCTGCACTGTTTATATTCTGGCTTGTATTATTTTCTGTACCTTGCTATGTCCCCTGAGGACCTGGATATGGATTTTGTCCCCAGATTTTGCAGACGTGGTTTATCCTGAGGTTTACGGGACCGGAGCAGGAGCTGACCCAGGAGCTGTACCACCATCCGAGGATGAGGTCTTAGCTGAAGACTTCTCTTGGGCATTCATGTTTATGCTCAGCTTTTAGTATTTCTTTCAGTCTTTTATATTCTGGTCATTTGAACCATTGTACTAGATATTTATCGGGTTATTCCCCGAAGTACTTTGTGAGACTAGATGATGATTTACATTCCCTATTATTCTGTGGATCATATTTTATATCTTGTGTGGATGAGATTAGTTGTGCCATGATTGTCGTAGACTTGTTTTACAGCTTAAGTATGCCCCGATGGATCCATTATATTGAGTTGGTCCATCGGTGCGTACTGCTGGCCATTGCCACGTGTCTAGTCCCACGGTATTTTGGGACTGGGGCGTGACAGTACGTCCAGCCTACGCTGCAGCATTGGCGGTAGAACGCTGTTTAGTCACAGTAATACTATATAGCTAAACACCTGTCAATGATATCCATCTCCATAAGGAGGTCAATATACATCTCACAATAATCTCATAATGTAACTCAATCACAACAACTATAAGGCACGATAAAAGATAAAAGGAAATGACATAGTTAAACACCATGTCTCAACATAAAGATAACTCACAGTCTAGCTGTCCAACATAAGTCTCCAATTAAACTTAACATAAGTCTAAACATAAACTGAAACAATCTCCATAAGTCTCAAGCATAAATAAATACTATCTAGATAGCTGTAGGCAAAGCCTCATATAGAAGCATGGTCTCCTCTAGGATCTCTGGTACATAGTCTGCATCTATACCTGGTCCGTAGTGCGTGGTACAAAAATCCTCAAGATTCTCTGGAAAAAATATCCAGTCAGGATTGGAACGAAAATACACCTCTAACAGCAGTTCCACATATATTGACAAAAACTATAATACAGTGTAAAAAAATACAAGACAGAATGAAATACTGGCAATAAGAAATACTAGAATAAGTACTGGAACATCATCATCAATATGCATCTGACAAGGAATAGAACTACAAGGGTACGCAAGTACAAGAACTGGTATGTAAGTGTATATAAGAACAACAACTAGAACATGTGGAAATACAAGATCAATCTATCAAGATACATGTCAAGAATATCTAACTAAGTGTGTGAAACATCAGTATATTATGTGATCGGCTTGGGACTATATGACTCATTACATTGATTAGTGATCATCCCCAACAAATCAGGCTAACCAGATGTAACATCGATGAGGCATGTAAGGGTAAGGCTGCACCGACGTAAAATATGGGTGAGCTAATGCTGCATGTAAGTTGGGTATGATCACATAACTACTAATACTTCCCCGTTTCCCCTGCTAGCACGATGGATTCCAATCACGACTCCTCGTGACAGGTCTCAATGATGCCAACTCGTGTAAAGAACAGTGTTAGAGTCATGTACGCTATACAACAAGAATTATAGAGATAATCAACATAATGGAAACTGTCAGAGAATGTACTCGCCTGTGGTCCTTAGCTGGCAATACCACTGTCCGGGTTCCTAGGTGTCGTCTGAATGATCCAACAGTCCTATAGACATAGCAGTTAATACAATACTTCATCAGATAATACTCTAGCTCACAATCAACATAATGGTCAAGGACTATACTAGGGGTCACGTCTGTAGTTGCTGTGCATAACAGACAGTCAATGGTACAGTCCTGCCAGTACGTTAGTGTACTTATGGCAGTCTACTATCATGCTACATGGTCACAGGTCAAGATAGCTATGGTATCCGTAATTTGTTAGGGTCACCTCGTACATGGTATATAATGCCTATTGTTATCTATCATAACATCAACACTAAATTAATTATCATTTAACAGAAGTATGCATCTAATACTTAACAGGGTTTATATTGTATATATAAATATACATATGCTTCATGTTAATTGAGCATAATACGGTATGTATATATATGTACAGGGCATTTACATCTGTATATATGCGATGAAGATACACCATACATATATATATACCGAATACGTTTATCATATAACAATACATACACAATATGTACATACCGTTCGTATACTGGATACATTACGGCTAATACGTGTGGATTATTACAAGGAATACATGTATACGTGTACGTGTTCATGCATGCGAGTGTTCAAAGCTGTGATCGTGAACGCGAAGGATTCGGTGTTGTGGTCGCAGTCGTCGCGAAGGAGGTGGTGTTCGCGGCTCCCGTCGATCGGTCCAGTCTAGTCCGCGGAGGGTCGAGGTCGAGTACAGCGTCTCCGGCGTGCTTCTGGTGCAGTCGATCCGGCGTGCTCCTGGTGCAGTCGATCCGGCGTGCTCCTGGTGTAGTCGATCCAGCGTTAGCGGTCGGTTGATCCGGCGGCTGCGGTCGGTCCAGTTGAAGTGGGGAAGAAGCGGCGGACTGACGGCGTCGGGGTTCAGGCTCCGGTCAGCTCGTAGGCGGTGAGGGGAAGGACGCGAGGCTAGGCTGCTCCGGCGTTCAGTCGGGTTTGGCCGGCTCAGAGCTGCTCGGTTCCAGCGGGTTTTAGGGTATGGTTGCCTAGGAAGGGGATGAACAAGAGTAGGTCGGCTTGGCGAGGTCACGGCGCTTCCAAACTCCGGCGGGAAGGGTCGGCGTGAGCATAAAGATGGGAAGGAAAGTTGGCTGGGGTGATTTAGGGTTAAGGGGAATTAGAAAGAAGGGAATATATATATATATATGTGATGTTAAGTTGACCTAGAATATGTTGACTTTGGTCAACACTAGGGAAAGGCCTTGGCTTGCTATGGAGATATTCCAATGGGCTAGGGTTCGAATGAAACTGTGAGAATTGTACTGGTCTAAGGGTTTGGAGGCCATGGTTTCAAGGAGTTGATGTTAAATTACACATTCCCAAAATCATGAAAAATATAATGAAAAGGGGAAAATGGGTTTAATGAATTTACGGAAATTTGCATGAAATAGGTTTATTGTTTGCTTAATCAAAATTAGATGCAAGGAGGTGTTCTACAATTAAATAGAAGTACAAGGGCTGGATTTACGTAGGACACGAGCATTAATTAATGGTCTGGCGTGTCTAGGACAAGATGTGAATCTGTTGGAAGACAAGCTAGCGTAGCGTCCTAGTTATTGAATAACGATAAAGTGCAACAATCAATTAAGGTCACTGTAAATTAAATAAAATTAATTATCATGCAATCATTTACTCATTAATTACGAAAAGATGAAAATACCCCTAATCCAAAAAGTGGGGGTGACAAGTCTACCCTCCTTAAAGAATTTTGTCCTCGAAATTTAAAATAACTATGACAAGAACAAGCAATCAATTAATGAATTATACCTCAAGTCTCAAAAAGATATGGATACCGCTCGCGCATTTCATCCTCTCTCTCCCAAGTTGATTCTCTTGGAGAGTAATTTCTCCATGCAACACGAACCAAGGGAATTGTCTGGTTCCGCAATATCTTCTCTCTATGATCCAAGATCTCCACCGGTTGTTCAGGATAGCTGAGTGTCGGTCCAACTTCGATCTCCGAGTGATCTAATACGTGACTAGGATCTGCCACGTATCGAGTGATCTTAAGCTGTCCTTTTCTTGAGTGTCTTACATCATATGCCATATTGATCCTTTTCTTTCGCTTTGTCTCAGGATGCCGCCTAAGACTAGATAGTAGCAGGGGAGAGCAGTTTCTGAGAGGTTTGCGACATCTCGAGGGCCTGCACCAGTCACTTCTTCGGTGATTGGAGTGTCAGCTGCTTTTGGAGGTCCACCACCTACTCAGAGGACTATGCCGACTGTATCTGAGGGGCTTCCACCTCTACCTCCTGTGCCAACAGAGGCGACACAGATGTTTATACTATTTTGTAAGATGCTCGAGGCACAGAGGGCTCAGTCTGAGGCACATCAGAGGTAGACCAATATTTTACGGCAGGGCATCGAGAGTGTTCATCAGCTTGCTCGTGCCGTAGTCGAGAGAGGAGTTTCGGTCCAGCAGCAAGCTGTTCCTTAGGTTGCTCAGCTTCGGCCAGGCAACATTTAGGACTTTAAGAAGCTGGAGCCTAGGGTTTTCAAGGGGACGAAGGGCACCATCTTTGCTGATGATTGGCTCAAGGATATTGAGCATCTTGTGAGCATGTCCCGTCTTTCTGAGGATCAGAAGGTTAAGGCGGTAGGACTTCAACTGTTCGACGTCACTCGTACTTGGTTCAGGAATGAGCCAATTCTGGTTGACGCAGGACAGTCTTGGGAGGTATTCAAGGACCTCTTCAAAAAAAAGTTCTTCGCTCGGGCAGACAGGCTAGACCTGGGGAGGCAGTTTGAGAGCCTCATTCAGGGGAGCATGTCTATGGAGGAGTATACTGCGGAGTTTGGCAGGTTAAGCCGATTTGTAGAGTATTTGGTGAGAGAGTCAAAGGTTCGGGCTATTCATTTCCGTAAGGGTCTAAACTGGGAAGTGAAGATCCTCATTCCGTCTTTTTATGAGACATACTTGGAGATACTTGCGGAGGTATGCAAGGTTGAGCGGGAGTTGGGTTTGAAGTCCAAGAGAGACCGTAATTCTTTTCTGGGGGCCAACAGCTGTGTAGTATCTACCAAACATCCTTATTTCCAGTCCAGGCCTTTCTAGCAGCCATAACAGCACCAGACTCCAGCTATGACACCTTTTCACCTGGCACCACAGCAGCAGAGACAGTTACAACAAGCTTCCTATCACTACTGCAAGAAGCCCGGCTATATCTAGGAAGTTTGTAGGAGGAGCATAGGAGTTTATTTGTATTGTGATACTAAAGGGCATCAGCCGAGAGAGTGTCCTCGTCGTGCAGTTCATGGAGCAGCTTCAGCTCCGAGGGCACAGACGAGACCGCCTGCAGTACAGCCAAGGGGACCGCTTCCAATACAGCAGCAACGTTATGTCCAGCATCAGTAGCAGGGAGGTGCATGTCAGGGATGTGCGTTTGCTATGACCGTTGAGGAGGACGAACCCACCGGAGATGTCATCGTAGGTTCTATTCTTCTTGATTCTATTCCAGCTTTAGCTTTGTTTAATAGTGGTGCTTCCCATAGTTTTGTATCTGTTTCTTTTGCTCTGAAGCATGGTTTGGTAGCTGAGTCTTTACTTAGGACTTGCAAGATAATGACCGGGGGAGGCATTATCCTGGTTAATGATATTTGCCAGGATCGAAGAGTTACTCTGGGAGGCCGGGAGTTGAGTGCGTGTCTACTTATAATACCACTTTCGGGCTACGATATTGTACTCGGCACCGTGTTACCATAGATTACAGAGGAGTTAGAGTTTTATTTTGTCCGCCGGGAGAGCCAGAGTTCGAGTTTGCTAGAGGGGCTGTAAATCAGGGAGAAGGCATTATTTGTGGAGCTATGGTGGAAGACAAGGAGTTGTCGCATCCATTAATAGCAGAGTTCTTGGATGTGTTTCCTAAGAAATTGCCAGGATTACCACCAGATCAAGATATTGAATTCTCTATAGACTTGGTGCCAGGTACAGAACCAATTTTGTAACATGTCTATAGAGTAAACAACAGCGAGCTGGTCGAGCTGAAGAAGCAGGTAGACGAATTATAGGATAAGGAGTTTATCATATTGAGTTCTTCACTGTGGGGAGCCCCGGTATTGTTTATACCGAAGAAGGATGGATCAGTGAGTATGTGCATTGATACAGGGCATTGAATAATCTTATTATCAAGAATAAGTACCCTTTGCCACGGATTGATAATTTGTTCGATCAGTTGAGTGGTGCCAAGATATTTTTAAGATAGATTTGAGATCAGGCTACCATCAAGTGAAGGTGAAGCCAGTGGACATACCGAAGACTACTTTTAGAACTCTGTATGGTCAGTACGAATTTATGGTGATACCGTTTGGGTTAACTAATGCACCGGTGGTATTTGTGAACTTGATGAACAAGGTGTTCCATCAGTACCTTGACAAGTTTGTGGTAGTGTTCATCGACAACATACTCATTTATTCGAAGATACCGGAGGAGCATGAGGAGCATTTACGGATTGTGTTGGATGTGCTGAGGAAGGAGAAGCTGTATAGAAAGTTGTCCAAGTGTGAGTTTTTCTTGGACAAGGTAGATTTCTTGGGACATATTGTGACTGGTGATGGTATTTCAATAAATCTGAAGAAGATCACAGTAGTGGAATCTTGGAAGACCCCGAGTTCGGTAGCAAAGATCAGGAGTTTCTTGGGATTGCCAAGCTACTACAAGAAGTTTGTGCAAGATTATTCGAGGATTGCCGAGATGATGACTAGACTCACCAGGAAGGATGTAGAGTTTGTTTGGATGGAGGATTGCCAGGTTACTTTTGAGGAATTGAAGAAGAGGTTGACGTCTGCTCCTATTTTGACGTTGCCATCAGGGTCTGGAGGTTTCACCATTTATAGTGATGCATCAGAGAAAGATTTGGGTTGTGTTCTTTAGCAGAATGGGAAAGTGATTGCCTATGCATCCAGGCAATTGTATCCTCATGAAAAAACTATCATACCCATGATTTGGAGTTGGCAGCAGTCATCTTTGCCCTGATGTTGTGGAAATATTATTTTTACGGAGAGCGTGTAGAGATCTTCACAGACCACAAAAGCTTGAAGTACGTTTTCACGCAGAAGGAGTTAAACATGAGAAAGTATCGGTGGTTGGAACTGATAAAGAATTTTGATATATCTTTGCAATATTATCCTGGAAAAACTAATATAGTTGCCAATGCTTTGAGTAGGTATCCGGTTGCTATATTCTTGAAGCAGGATCGATATTTGCTGAAGGACTTGGAGAGCTTGGGCATCGAGATGATAGTTCCTAGTTGTGCTATACAGATGTGGGGATTACAGATATATTCACATTTGATGGACATGATCAAGGCAGCACAGTATGAGGATGTATCTCTAAGGAGCATCAGAGCCCAGGTGAGAGCAGAATTGGAGGATGATTTTACCATTGCTGAGGATGGATCTTTGAGGCATGGAGTTAGATTGTGTGTGCCTAGTGGGGAGCTGCATGAGGAGGTATTACATGAAGTGCATCACTCTCAGTATTTTATACATCCAGGTGCCAACAAGATGTATCGAGATATATGAGAGAGTGTGTGGTGGTATGGCATAAAGAGGAAAGTGGCACAGTTTGTATCCAGATGCTTAGTGTGCCAGCAGGTGAAAGCCAAGAGGCATAGGCCAGGATGTTTACTTCAGCCATTACCCATTCTAGAGTGGAAGTGGGAGCACATTACTATAGATTTTGTGTCCAGAATTTTACGATATCTAGGAGAGAAAGACGCGATTTGGGTCATCGTTGATAGGTTGACCAAGTCGGCCCACTTTTTGCCTTTCAAGGTGGGTTTGTCTACGGAGAAGCTGGCAGAGATGTATGTGAGGCAGATCGTTAGGATACATGGAGTTTTCGTCAGCATAGTCTCGGATCGGGATAGTCGTTTTACTTCTCATTTCTGGAGGAGTTTGTAGGAGAGTTTTGGCACTCAGCTCAAGTTCAGTACTGCATATCATCCCCAGACAGATGGACAGTCAGAGAGGACTATTCAGACTCTCGAGGATATGTTGCATATTTAAGTACTAGATTTTGGGGGTTCTTGGGAGGACCATCTCCATTTGGTAGAGTTTGCTTACAACAACAGCTACCAGGCTAGTATAGAGATGTCACCTTTTGAAGCTCTGTACGGTCAGAGGAATCGTACTCCCTTGTCATGGGACGATATTGGAGAGAGAGTTTTGCTTGGGCCAGATATGGTTGTAGATGCAGCAGAGAAGGTTCAGTTGATCAGAGATAGACTTCGTGTGGCGTAGGACAGACAGCGGCATTGGGCCGATAGCCACCGGAGATCTCTAGAGTTCGCGGTATAGTTTTAGATTTTTGTTTCGTGCTTGTTATTGGTTGTTTGTTATAGATTAAGTTCTTAAGGTGGTATTTTATTCTAAGTGGGTGGTTTGGTATTTCTGAGGATTTCTTCGACGAGGCACGATTTGCTTCGGTGGAGGCGGGAAGTCTAGTCTGCGATTCATCGGACTTTCACTATTCTAGAGAGGGTCGGTGTAGTTGCTTATAGACTAGACTTGTCGCCTGTATTGGAGGGAGTGTACAACGTATTTCACGTATCGCAGTTGAGACGGTACGTAGCAGATCCTAGTAATATGTTAGATCACTCGGAGATAGAGGTAGGCCCTACTCTTAGCTATCCAGAGCAGCCAGTTGAGATTCTGGATCGGAGAGAGAGGGTGCTGAGGAACCAGACTATTTCTTTGGTGCACGAGTAATTGCCAACGAACCTTGACTCTTCTCTCCGAATGGAGGCATCACTCTCCGGGAGAGTCTACCTGGGAGAGAGAGGATGAAATACGAGAGCGTTATCCATATTTATTTGTGCTTTGAGGTATGTTCTTTCCTAATTATGTTATGTTCTTTTATAGTTAGTTCTGTTCTTTAGTTCTGTTCTTTTGTTATGTTCTGTTATTTTCTGGGGGCAGTTTTCCTCTTTGAAATTTTGAGGACAAAATTATTTTTTAAGGAGGGTAGACTTGTCACTACCACATTTCTAGGAAATGATATTTTAGTAATTTTATATTTATTTAAATATTATGCATGATAAATAATTATTTGTTGTATTATTTAATTATTGTTAGATGTTAGTTATTTATTTTGGACTTGTGTTAGTGGACCTAACTAGTTTAGTTTAGACTCATGGACCAACATGTATTAATTGTTAGATTTTAGCCCATTTAGAAAGCCCATTGTTTAGGAGGATGATTAATTTAATTAAACCATTAGACTAGAAGCTTCCCTCCTTAATTACTTCTTCATGAGAGGCCCCAAGGGGTATATTGGACATTTCATAGTGACTTGAGGAAGGGAAAAGGGGGGACGACCTATTAAAGAGGGAAGAATTTATTTTTCTCTCCTCTTTTTATTTGAAAACTAGATATAGAATTTCCCTCAACCAAATTTATTCATTCTCACTTCATTTTCCTACCAAAATTTATCCCAATTACTTCTCAAATCACCATTGGAGACTAGTGGAGTAAGGATCTAGAAGGAGGAAGCAAGGATCTACAAAGAGGAGCATGGATCTACAAGTTGAAGGCCAATTTTATCATATTTGGAGGTTACATTGGAAATCCATCTTCCAATAGGTATAATTCAGTTTTTTCCCTTAATTTAGGTTCTAAATCTGAGATTTAACCAAAAAATTTTAACCCATATGCATAGGCTACCCATAGAATTTGGTTTTGTGTTCATAGGAGGCATATTGTGAAAGTTATGGTACTTTTTGAGTCAATTTTGGAGAAATTTCGAAATTAACAATTGTTGTATGTGTTAATTGGTCCTATAGATCATTTTGGCATGTTCTTGTGTTTGGGGCTAGTGTCATGTTCATAATTTGGTACGTGTAGGTCGTATCCCAATAATTTGGTGATGCATGTTGATTTGGGGATTTTTTCTCCGACACGGAATATTATGCTTGTTATATTTTGATACGGACACGTAGAATTGTATTTGGCTCTTTATATTGTTCATAACTAATATATTTAACTTTCTCGTGTCCTTCGGGGTACGTTTGGATGTGTGGTGGACTCGTGTCGCAAGCGTATCCAAGATCTAGTGGGATACGGGGTGATACGTTCCATATGGTTGTGCATTTATTTCTAGATCTAATTCTCTTTTGTTCTTGATCATGGTGATGTGTAATTATATATTTGTGTGTATATATATATTATGATGTATATATATTTTTATATCTATGTGCCATAGATCTATGTATATATTATATGTGTATGTATTGTTATGTAGCTATTCTTCTACATGTAAGATATATTTATATATTGTAGTATGTATATATATGTATATGTTAAGTGGATGTTTATATGTTGTTATATATATATTTATACTTATATTTTATATGTATTTATATTGTGTATGTGTTTATATATGTATATACGTATATATGTTACTATATATATATATATATATATATATATATATATATGTTATGTCATAATACATATTATGTACATATATATGTGGTAGAGGTGTATGTATATATTTTATATAGTTATAGTTATATATTATAGTTATATATATATTAGTATCTATTTATATTAGATGTTATATATTATATATATTAAGTTATATATATATAAGAGAAGAAAATAGGGGGCAATAGCGACAGTTTATTGCGATAGCAGCAGCAGCTAATAGCAACAGCAGCAGCAGCAGTTTATAGCGACAGCAGCCGCAGCAGCAATAGCAAAAGCAGCAGCAGTAGCGATGGCTGCAGCAGCAACAGCGACACAGCAGCGGGTGCTTTGGCGACAGCAGCAGGCATCCGTCGTCGTAGCAGCAGTTCCAGCCAGCAGCAGCAGAAATCACGACGGCGGCAGCAGTCCTTCAGCGACGCTTCTGCGGTTATCATTATATATATATAGCTATAGTCTATCTAATATATATATGTTTATATATATATATATATATATATATATATATATATATATATATATATATACATATATGTTATTAAATATATATGTGGATACTTTCCTAATTATTAATTGTATTTTAGTATACTATATGTATAATAATTAGTTGTAGCATATATAATTTATGGGTAGTTAGTATAAATAATGTATTGGATATTACCTTGAGATATCAAGGTAAGTATCAAGGTATTGGGACTACCCAAGGTATTGGGTTTGGGTACCAAGTTTATGGTTTAGTGTTGTGATACCAAGTTAGTTCAAAACCAAGGCATCTATTTAATGTTTGTAATTAGGATTTTATATAATTAATACTTGTTTGATATATGTATGTAATAATTTACCTATTGATTTACGTATCTAGATATACGGTATCCTAGTATCCTAAGATATAGTTTTTTTGACCCAGACTTTAGTATTTGAACCCAATATTTTTGTGTTAGACTTATGCAACCTAGAAATAGGTAGTTGACCATAGTTTGACTATAGTTGACCATAGTTGACTTAAAGTTGACCTAGTTTTCCTTTTGACTTAGAATTGACTTGTTGACCTAGAAGTTGACTAGTTTAACTTATTTTCTTTCTGGAACCTTGTATTGATGTTGTATTCCATATCTAGGTCTTCGAGGTACCGTATTAGACATCTGTGAGACTATTCTTTGGACTTCAGGTGAGTACATTCTCTGATAGTTTCTCATTTATGATATCCTCTATGTTCATTGTATCTAGTGTAGATATCCATGTTCTCTTGACATGATAGTTACACGGATTGGTATATCCGGATCTCATCATGAGATGTTATTCCTTGGTATATAGTGTATCTTGTGCAAGCATTATTTCATTGATTATCTTGTACATGTACAAATATTGATTCTCGGGAAGACTAGCTATCTTCTTAGGGAATCTCGTACCATAGCGTACCGTGGTTGGATATATTATACCAGTTGAGTTGGGGAGTACTTTAGTGTAGATATATGATCATACCCCCATTGTATCAAGTATTTTTCATTGAATAGTGTTAATCATACATTGCACGTATGATTAGCCAGGTTATATATATTGTATCATGTTCCCAAGCCGATCACATGTTAAAGCTAGTACTCACACACTTAGTCATTAGTATTCTTGTTCATTGTCATATTGTTCACTATTGTATTCATTCCATTATCTCCTTATTGTATATATCTTGTATCTATTGTGCATCTTGTATATTCACTTCTATTTACTGTTACATAGTTTTTATCATTGATTAGAAGTGCTGTTAGAGATATACTCTACTCCTTTCCTGACTAAATATATTTTTCCTAGATGACACTGAGGAGTGGTACCCAACACATTATGGACCTCAGGATGTTGTAGGCTTAGAGTCAAAGACCCTGGCTCAGGAGGGACTTATCCCGACTGAGACAGATGACCCAGGATTAGTACCTTCTTAGTATTTCTTGTACTAAATTTATCTCCATCTTATTTGTTAGCATTCTTTCAGACTCATTGATGTATTATTTTGGACTCATGAGTTGTATGTGACTATTTTTATTCTTTATCTTCTTCGTACTCGTTTCCATCTTAGATCTGTGATTTAGTATATTGTCATTGTTGGTGGTTCATTATATTGCTAGATAGATTACCCAGACAGTGTTCTACCGCCAATTCTGTGGCGTAGGTTGGGCGTTATTTCTGACTTGCATCCTTACATCGGATGCAGGTCATGACAGTCGCGATGTGCTGATCTCGAATGCTAGTGCAAGTGAATAATTTAGATTTGCATGAACGAGTGTAACTATTTGGATTAGTCAGCCTCAGCCTAAGATCATCTTACACAATAGATTATTTCTCGCGTTAAGTGTTATATATTCTGTGCTAAGGCACACTAGAGACCGATTCAGAGATTGAATTAAATGATAGAGTCATTCCTTGAGACATACCCAGCACACATGCGATATGGAATGAGAAGAACGAGTAGGAACTTGTGTTCCAACGGGTCTAAGGATACGGAGTAATGCACTTGAGTTAGATTCGATAGTGCGTGATATAACAGTTTTGGCTCAGGAAGTCTCGAGGATAAGACTTATTCTGAGTGGTGTAATAATGTAACAACACACTCCACATCAATATGGATAGCTGATTCAAACGGCACAAGTGCGTTGACCCATCCCGCCACTACTAAAATACAGTAATTTTGTGACAGAATATTGGCGACGGTCAATATACGTCACCCAGTGGCGACGGTTCATCATCGGTTGGACGACCAATTAATAACCACTATTTGTGAATTAAACAACTATTCGTCGCTAGGTCATCGCTAGTCATCGTAAATTAGTCGCTAAATCGTCACCAATTTGTACAGTTAACTGCGGGAACAACGCGGGTAAACATGGCGACGATTTGGGATTGGATATTGAGTCTCGGATATGTCGCCTAAATATTTTAGTTGTGGCGACGGATTTGGATGCGGCATATCCGTCGCCAAGTACTGTGCCCTAGGTTATATTAATTAGGCGGACAATCAAAATTTTTATTTTGATCGACCGTGCCTCTCTCTCCTCTCCTCTCCTCCCCTCCAGCCCCATGCTCCCCTCCGGCCCGTGCTTCCCTCTCCTTCGATCCTCTCTCGCCACTATTCCCCTCTCCTTCCTACGATACACATTCTCTTCATCCTAAAACACAACTAAAATTATAAGAACACATCTAATATATACACTAGAGTCTAGATAACATAATTAATAGCTCCTACAAAGTGATACGAAGAATTTGGATTACTTCTCTATGAGGCAAGAACTTGGCCCAATAACGGCGAGGGATAGTCCATGCAGCCATTTGACTTAATTATATTATGAGCTGATATCTTAGTATTAAATTATGTAGGCCAACATAATTAATAGCTCCTATAAAGTAGATAACATTGATTGTCCTTCAGCCCCCATCCCTCGGCAATGATGATACCACAACCCATCACTATATTTTATGTTATGAGCTGATATCTTAGTATTAAATTATGTGGGTTTATCTTAATTATGTTATATCCTTCAGATACTATATTTGATAAGAACATATACTACACAGATGTAAAAAACTTAGATGATTCACAATAATGTATGCTAGAATAAATTTTGGGTAGTATTTTGAGCCATTGATATCCGAATTCATGTCGATACTATACGAAAAGGTATCATATTAAACAAATATCGATGTTGTAACTTTCATGGAAGTGGTAGAGAATGCAAAAACTCCTCAACAGGTGATGCAAATCTTTATATTGAACAGCGAAAAAAGTTTTTTATAGGTGATAGGTCAAATCGAATTTATGTCGATACGTTTCCTATCAACAAGATTCCAAAATGACCTACCGACGATGGAAAACTTTTTCCGTATGATCTGTTCGATGTGAAGCTCTATTTCACCTATTTCTTTACTTTTCGATATGGTAGAATACATAAAGTACGGATTAGAATGATTTTAAAATGCCCATCTAATGTCGTATGTACATCTAATTGCTTATGTGTATTTTATCTTACGATACAAAATTTTCCACAACCACCAAGCAATAGATTGTTACTTGGTTGATCGTACATGGATGTACAGGTAGCAACACAAGAGCAGGATTGGTCTATGACAATTTTAAGCCAGGTATTAAAGTATTTCTTAAGCATGCCAGGAGCAAACCTGATTACATGGATGGTCTAAAAATCAAGTGTCCATGTGCTCATTGTCGTAATAGACATTACGAAGAAGTAGTGATTGTGAGGAAGCATCTAACCCTTAAGGATTTTGTACCTGATTACGACTATTAGGCGTCGTAAGGTAAACTTTATGCGAAAAGACAGTCTTCTTTTGTTGTGGATGTTACTACGGATGTTGCCATCGAATATGATGTAGGCTATGTTGAATATGGAGACTAAAACTTGGCACGAGATATGGTGTATGATACGACAGGGCCTAATTTTAATTCGGAGGATCTGAATCCTGATGCAAAGGAGTTATATGATATGTTTAAGGATACAAATACTCATATATATCCTAGTTGTGTGACTCATTCAGTATTATCGGTAGTGATGCGCCTGTTGAACATAAAGTCTGATTTCAACTTACCGCAAGCTTGCTATGATCGGATCGCACAATTAGTCAAAGAGGTGTTACCGAGAGAATCGAAAGAGCTTCCTAAAATCTTCTACAAATCAAAGATGATGGTCTGACAACTCAGGCTGGGGTATAAAAAGATAGATTATTATCGCAACAGATGCATGTTGTACTATAAGGAGAATGAGGACAAAGAAAGATATAGTTTCTGCCACGCGGATCATTACAAGCCAGTTCAGAGGATGTACATGCATTACTTGTCGATCACGGAGTACTTAAAGAGGATGTATATATCCCTTAATATAGCAGAACACATGATGTGGCATAATGAGGAACGTACAAAGGATGATGGAGAATTGTCACATCCTTCCGATGAGAGGCGTGGAAGCATTTTAATCGATGTTATTCGAATTTTGCTGCAGAGCCTAAAAATGTTCGATTGGCGCTATGTTCTGATGGCTTCGCTCCTTTTGGACAGTCGGGATCTCAATACTCATGTTGGACAGTGATTCTCACCCCTTAAAATCTACCACCATGGATGTGTATGAAGACTTCTTATATGTTCTTGACAGTTATCATACCCGGTCCTAGAAATCTGATGAAGAATATCGATATATATTTACAGCTGTTGGTGGATGAACTGAAACAGCTGTAGGAGTTGGGCGTCACGACCTACGATATTTTGAGAAAATAGAACTTTCATATCAGAGCTTTACTTATGTGGACTATAAATAATTTTCTTGCATATGGTATGTTATCAAGATGGAGTACCCATGGCACTAAGTCTTGTCCGATATGTATGGAAAAGAGTAAGATGTTCCGTCTTAAACATGGAGGGAAAGCCTCATTCTTTGACTGTCACTGTCAATTTCTACCCGTGTCACATCTTTGGAGAAAGAACAAGGAGGCATTTAGTGCTAGAAAGCAAAAACTTTCTCGTCCACCTACCAGATTGTTGGGATACGATATTTGGGAAGATGTGAAAAATTTGTCGACCGTGATAGAAGATCCAATATCGAACAATCGTGTCGAAGGATTTGGACATATACATAATTGGACCAAGCGGAATATCATATGGGACTTACCTTATTGGAGAGATAATCTTATAAGACAAAATCTTGATGTCATGCATTTCGAAAAGAATGTGTTCGATAATGTCTTTAATATCGTTTTGGATATTAAAGGAAAGACGAAGGACAATCTCAAAGCAAGACAGGACATATCCGAGATATACAAGCGTCATCAGTTAAACTTAATACAAAGAAAAGCTAGTGGACCTGTGAAGCCAATATCACCATTCACATTAAGCAGGAAAGATAGATTGATAATATGCAACTGGATATCCATTTTACGATTTCCTGACGACTATGTATTGAATTTGTCTATATGTGTTGATCTCAATGAACGCAAGCTAACGGGAATGAAGAGTCACGACTGCCACGTGTTCATGGAAAGGTTATTACCTATTGCTCTTAAAGAGTTGTTGCCTCCTGCTGTATGGATTTTGTTGGCCGAGCTATCTATATTCTTCAGGGATATTTGTCTAAGTAAGCTGACGGTAAAGCATATGGTTGAACTTGAGGAGAAAATTGTCTTGACAATTTGCAAATTAGAGAAAATATTTTCTCCTAGATTTTTCGACAGTATGGAGCATATGCCAATTCATCTACCGTATGAAGCATGGGTTGGTGGACATGTTCAGTATCGATAAATGTGTCCATTTGAAAGATAAAATATCAATATAAGACGCATGTTGATTAACAAATTAAGTAATTTTTTTACTATAAAAGTAATGTGTCTTTCTAGGTACCTACACCATCTTAAGAAGAAAGTTGGAAACAAGGCTAATATAAAGGCTTCGATATATGAAGCATATATTATCGAGGAGGTCTCAAACTTCTGCTCAATTTATTTTGATACTCATGTCGAAACAAATCAAAATAAATCTCCAAGGAATGACGAAGAAGTAGGAGATGCAAGCTACAATAGAGGCTTGTCGATATTCAATGTGGGGGGCAAACCTATTGGGGCTAGTAAGAAATGGTAGTTGGGTGACGATGATTTGGATGCAGCTCATCGATATATATATTGTCAAATTATAACATACAAGAAGTGAGAGATTTGGAGATGTAAGTGACTATACTTTGACAGTTATCTCTAATATTGTCAATGAAATATACTAACTTATTTTGATTCTATCTCTCAATGTATTTAGAGAAGTTAAAATAAAGACACACAATATTAATGAGGAGGAACTTCAAAGAGAGGTCGATTATAAATTTTTGTCCTGGTTTAGCAAATATGTAAGCAACTCAGATAATATATTAAATATACTGTCGCTACTATTTCTGTATATGTCACTAATAACATGTCTATTATCGATGTGTGTTTACAAGTTTTCTTGCCTGGAACAACACTCATAAATGAGAGCCTTCGTTATTTGGCATTGGGACCGATTAAGGAAGCAATAACTTGGCCAGGCTATGTCATTAATGGCTTCAAGTTTAAAGCAACTAAAAATCCTATAAATACTGAATTTTTCACTGACGGCTTGTATACAAAGGATTCCAGTGTTTGTATAAGAGGGACCATCTATGATGACGAGCCAGACTTTGACTATTATGGTGTACTTAGGGATATTGTAGAGTTACAATATCCGGCCCCATATGACATAAATATTGTGATGCTCAAATATGATTGGTTCGACACAACACTAAATTAAGGATAGAAAATTAATAAATAATTTGGATTTGTCGATATAAACCATCATAGGAGATATAGAGGGTCTGACTCGTTTGTGATAACAAGTCAAGATATTCAAGTCTACTATATAAGTTACCCAAGGTGTCGTAGAGATTGATTTGACTGGTGGGCGGCATGTAAGACTAAAGCTAGAATACATTCAATGTTGGAGACCCATTATACTAAGAGGACCAGGTCGAAGAGCCTCAATATTTGGGACAACAGTCGAAAGAAGATATCGTGGATAATATTGATGTTGAAGCTATTGTCAAGAAAAATAGAGGGGGGGGAGAGGTTGATATACAAGACTTAGCTCAAAACCAGATAATTGTCCTTGTCCACGACCAGGAATACGTCTAAAAAGAAGAAGAAGAGGAAGAAGATGAAGAAGAGCTTGATGAGGATAATAACGACGATGACGATGACGAAAATGACGATGACGATGGCGATGATTAGATTATCTATGTTGTCTACATGTTGTACCTAGAGATAGAGTTTGATTTTGTTACTAAAAATACTTCTATCTCTTACTGAAAATACTTCTATCTTAGTTTTTATAGATATTTTTTTGGTTAATTCTATTTATTAGATGTCTATCTTGTTGCTTAGTTCTATTTCATCTAATGTAGTTAATTTTATATTTTTCATTTATTTATTCAACTAAATAATCTGTTGTTATTTCTTTGTAGGTTTTTTTTCCTATAATGATACTCCAGCACTTGGGGAAATTATTAGGGGAAACTACCACGGCCTCTACCTTAGATTCTCCAATGTGCCGTCCGACATGCAATATATATTGCTTGACCAGATGAAAGTATATGCGATCTTTTTTGTTATTCTATTTATTATTATTTTTAATCTATTTATATTAATTGTTAATTAAATTTGTATGTCAAAAAATTTACTCGTGGCACG
This sequence comes from Iris macrosiphon, assembly GCA_036927795.1. Classification (NCBI taxonomy): domain Eukaryota; kingdom Viridiplantae; phylum Streptophyta; class Magnoliopsida; order Asparagales; family Iridaceae; genus Iris; species Iris macrosiphon. Next base: position 98,662,591 of record JAYESA010000004.1, read on the forward strand.
ATCATCACGATACAGGAGATCAGGAAGACATATCGCGACGTTTGTAGCAAGAAGATGCGGGATGTGAAGGATGATTTGCAAAAAAAGGATAAATGTTGGAAAGGGCAAGAAACCCTGGATCCATGATAATTTTAGGGAGAAGATGCAGAAGGAGCTCGATACTCCTTAGTTCAAGAAGAGGTCCGAGCAAGGAAAGAAGGCGCGATCTCATAGGGTCTGCATACTGGTGGATTGATCCCCATCGCTATGCACCATCGAAACATGGTAAGATAACACTAAATACTTAAATATTTTCATTATATAGTTAAATAACATTAATTATCAAGCTAATATTTTTTTTTTAATGTTTCGTACACACACTACAAGAAAAATGACCTTTCTTGACGGTCGATTTCTTGACGTATGACCAAACCCGTCAGGGAAAGTCATTATCTTGACGATTTTAGACATACGTCAAGAAAATATTCTTCTTTTGTCAAGTATTAAAATTTGAGCATATTCATATTCATTGACAGTTTTAGATAAATCGTCAAGAAAACTCATTATATTACTTGACGGTTTGCTAATAACCGTCAAGTAATGCATGTGCGGAGAAATTGTCTTGCACATTTCAGATGGCATTTTCGTAAATTTTTTAAAATTATTTTTACTGTAGTTTCTATGTTGACGGTTGCATGATCAATTTAATTTCTGCTGCTCAATTCATTTTTTTTATTTCTCTCCCGAGCCTCTCCTCTCTCCAGCCTCTCTCGCAAAAATTCTTTTTCTCCCCTCCTCTTCCCCCTCTCTCTCTCCTCCCTTTATATTTCTCAAATTCCTCTTCCTTCTCTTCTTCAATTTGTGTCTTTCATCTCTCTCTCTTCTCCATCTCCATTTCTCCTAATCTTTTTACCCAATTCCTCGAGCCCTAGATTCGTCGCCATGAAGGTCATCGGCATAGCGGAGCAGGTCAAAAGGGAGATCTCCATCATGAAGATGGTCGCCCACCCAAACATCATCCAAGATCTACTTTGCCATGGAGCTCATCCACGACGACGAGCTCTTCTACTTTGCCATGGAGCTTGTACACGACGTCGAGCATGAGTTTTGTACCGACAAAAAATCCTTAATTTTGTGGAAATCAGGAGATAATTAGGGTTTTGGAGATTCATTCGAGATGGTCTCTAGGAAATAATCGAAAGAACATGGATTTTTTCAAAGAATTCTGGTTCAATTTTGGTTGATTATTGGGAGAAATACCAATAACCTCTTCTATTTTGTACACCCCCATCTTCACTCCCTCAAATACCAACAAATGGTGCTGCTATTGATTATAATTTTATACAAAATTTGGACTCTTGAAGAACAGCAGGAACTGCAAGAGGTATATATGCTATTACCTTATTTGGCATTCAAACCTCTGGATAGGATAGGTATATATTCTAGCAAGGTTTATCATCTAATATAACAATGTGAAAACCAATAAGTGTATATTTGCTAGAAGAATCATTTAACGCATGTTGTAGGTATATACATGTCAACAAAGTAGAGCTATATTCCATTATTTCAATTGTTTTTCACCTTGGAGATCCAAAATTGCCTTTTTCCAACACTTGATTTATCATCTAATATTACATGTAAAGTTATCTCAACCCATTCTGATATTTTGAATTGAGTTCCTTGAAGGTATGTCCTAAGGTCAAGAGAATCTTTGGTTGGCTTAACATGTTTAATCATTTATCCATCCAAATTGATATCTCGTTCTCTATACAAAAAATGTTTGAATTAGTTCTTGTATGCTGATTGATTGATTGATGATTGATTGATTGATTATTGTTGCAGTCCTACCACTGTTACTCGTGCTCAACGCATACATCTTTGTGCCCAACTTCATGGTATTGCTGTTGTTGTTGTCCATTCTTTCTTTTGCTGTTAGTTGTTGTTGTAGAGGTTTTTCCAATGTTGACTACTAATGTGCATATTTATTTATTTATTTTTGTGTTTGTAGTTCTGTAATGTTAGTCCAACTTTGCCTTGCAATGTAAATAGGAAGATAAGCAAGTTTCTATGTAGACAACGACTTATAGAACAGAGGAGAGGTAATAGCGTACATACAATGCCTATAGATAGTCGGGCTTGCAATTATCCAATGTAACCTTGATCACATTGGTATGCCATTGTTACATTCCTGCTCGCCGCTTCAAATTAGCCGTACCTTAACTTCTTCCTTTTTTCTTCAGATCTTAAAAATTCTTAAAAGATATGCAAGTTTCCATGTCTGTCTATGCCAACAGTTTATATTGTTAACTTAAACTTTGGTTTTGGAAGAAATAGATGGAATACTTAAAAGTTGAAGTGGTAGCACAGAGAAATTTGGGAAATAGATATTATATAGGTACTATTTTTTCCTTCTACATTTATTTGGGAAATATGATTTGGTTTTTTTGTAGTTTATTATAGTTTAGTTTAGTTTACTTCTTTACCAACTTCATTAATCATTTTTTTTCTTAATGAGAGCTGAAATGGGTGTAGGTCCTTCCATAGCATCAGTAAGCCTATTTGGAATCCTTTTGGATCATGTTTTATTTGGTGGAGAAAGAAATATCTATTTATATTAGAGCTTAAATGTCATTTTTTGTATTTTTAAGTGTATCCATAACATATGCAATATCAAATAGAGCTTAAATGTAAATTATAACTGGAGTTTAAATTCTTCAACATCATTTCTATAACTAAAAGCTGTAAAAACATGCAAATAGACACACAAGTCTATACTTTAGTAGGAAAAGATTATGTATTCAGTATATGTTGTTATCCTAGTCTCTGCTTTCCTCATATTTTAACTGCATCAATTGTTCAGTGTAGTAGCTGCCTTCATTGACTTTACAGGAGTAGAATGCATCTTTTGTTGTAATACTTTAGGTACTGTTGTTCTAGTCAGCTATCTAGTCTTTGGAGCCCATGCATAAGCTTATATAGAAAAATCCTTTTCCTTTTAAAGCATGAACATGCACTGTGTAAGCTTCTCTCAATATATTCTTTTCCCTTATCTTCTTTTCTTTTTCGAAAATAGAGTTTAGTGAGATTTTAGATTAAGAAAAACATATATTGTCTCATAAAATTTTGTTATTTCTTAGCTTGCATGATTTGTTCTAGGATGAACACCTAATTATTATTAGTAATTGGGTTATCAGAAAACTACTAAAATGAAATAAAAGAAACGTTCTACCATAAGATGAATTTTTTTATGTCCATGGATCAAATCATAACAAAGAAATATTCATCTATCCAAATAAGAAGACATCTGAAGTTTATTGTTTCTCGTTATCTAGCATTGTCCTTTTAAACATAGTTGATAAAACAGTCAAAGTATATTTGTAATTTGTTTGAATGAAATTGAGTGCTTTTCTTGTACCTTTAAGCCATCATAATTAATGTTATTAACAACTATACAATGTATATCCACCGGTCAGGGCCGGCCCTGGCCCAGGGCGACCGCCCAGGGCCCCATGGGCCAGAAGGGCCCAAATTTTTTTTTTGTTTAAATATATAAATATTTTTGTACCGAAAATAGAACTAGTATTTACCATTGACCATTCTTAACACAAAGCAATTTTTGTGTAGTGGTTATTACATTAGACTTGCACACAAGAGGTTTCCTAGTTCAAATCTTGGTGGAGGCATATTTTTTATTTTACTTTTGTTTTATTTTTTTTACATTATGTATGGGGCCTCATTTTGAAAGTTCGCCTTGGGCCCCTGTGAGCTCAGGGCCGGCCCTACCACCGGTTGACTTTTGACAATTTTAAGTATATCTCACTTTAGTCTCCAGATAAAAGAAAATAAACATCTCAGAATGTCCATGTTGTATGATTAATAATTTTTCCCTCCTTTTCTTTTCTGTACGGTAAGCTCAGACACCACATGTTTTACCTCTTTGCTTGACACCTCCTTTTCTTTCTTTGTGATTTTATTTTATTGTTTACATTTTTGTACTTAATATTTATTAATAAGTCTGATCATATGAATTGGTTTGTATGATCATAGTTGCAAGCAAGGTTCTAAATATTGGGATTGGTTTTAGACATCTGAATCATATAGAAAAAGAAAACATAACTTGCTTTAAAATGCATTTAAAATTCATATCATTGAAGCATCAGTTCATTTTCCTACTATCTGTCAAATACTGGTATCCAAGTGCCTTGAAGACACTTCCCTGCTAAAATTCATATTGATGTGTTGGTATGCAGAGGTATCAAGCTGTAGGCGTGCAACTACAATATGCTAGGTACTGTGTGCTAGGAGCCAACAGTGATGTGCACAGGTTCGGATGAGATTGGGTGCGTATCAAAAATAGTTGGCAACAGCTGCTAAAGAAGCAGTTATAGTGGCAGTAGGTAAGGGAGTGGGGGTCTTGGTGACTTGTGTGTTGCAGGCCTGTTGCAACAAGGGTCAGTGATTTAATCATGCAGTGAGGTGGGCAGAGAACTGCAGATGGTGTAGTAGTAGTTGGATAATGTGGAGCAGTGAAGAGGGGGTTCTGCAACCCATTTGCAGCAGCAGGCAGACCTGATCTGCAGTTAGGTGCTGTTGTATGGGGGCTCGGGTGTAGGGATGTAGGGGACTGCATGTTGTATAGAGGATCTGAGGGTGTAGTTAGGTCTGTGCTCGGGTAGTAGGGGTTGCTTGCAGGCCTGTATGTAGTTGAAGGCAACATGCATGGGGGGCAGTCTGCACAGTGGCACAGGATGTGCACAAAATGTGCATGAGCACAGTGGGTGTGGTGTTTAGAAATTGTACACTATGCAGGAATTCGATCAAGGGAAAATACTAGGTATGAATGGTGTGAAGTATCTAGTATATTTATAGTAGAGTACTATAATCAAGGTCGTTAATGGGAAAGAATAGAGCTTGCTATAATGTTATGTGGATCATAATTGGTACTTCTTCCTGTAAATTTATAGTTTGTTTATGGATAATTTGTTATATTAAGTGTTAGTATGTGAGGGGAAGAGGAGCCGAGGCCTTTGAGAATCAGCATGGGAAGAAAATTAAAATTTACACCTGCTGGGAAGGTGTATGCCCTCAATTCAATGCAGATGCTGTTAACGGAATAATTTGTTGTTATACCATAATATGCTAACATTTCTGCTAACACACTGATCTGTAGTTATACTGAGTCTAAATTGTTGGAGATGTCTGGTGAAGGCTTAGGTGTTAATTGTTGCCTTTGACTTAATTGTTGTGTTGATGGTTTATATTTAATTGGATCTGATTATTTTTTAGTACTAATGTTTATCTGGCTGCATTGAAACATTGGCTTGTAGACAGATGTGAGTGGTGCTTTTAAGTATACATATGCTTTATTCTTCATAAAAGAAAAACCATTGAAACCAATAAAATACATCCACTCAATTTACAAGTGCATTAGTACTTGGGAGCATATTTTTGAGTTACCCTTCCTCATTGAAATTACATGTGCATTAATACTTGGGAGCAAATATTGGATACCAATCCCCAGCTATATTTCCATCTACTACAATAGAGATTGATATAATTGATTCGCCATGGAAAAGTAGATGGAACTTTGAAATTTGCTCAGGAGGAGCTAGCACTAAGAGGCAAAAAAAATGTAATAAACCATGTGCCATGCTAGTCTATTATATCTATGTGTCATGTCTCTCTGATTAGCCCCAAGATGTTCCCTTTAGAGGTTTAGGTGTGGAGGGGCAAGAATTGATTTTGATGTATGATAGAATTCTGAAACAATGAAAGATGTGAATTCTATGTAAAGCAAGGTACTTTCCTTCAATTTCTCCTATATTTGTTGTGTGTTTTGCTTCTGGGCATGCTGATTTGTTGTTCAATTTGGTGACGTTGTCGTGGTCTAAGAGCTTGGTTAGAAAATGGTTCAATATCAAGAACGAAGCTCGGGATTTTCATACGGATGATGTTGTGGGCAAAGGAATTTTTCTTGAATTATTGCTTCATTTCTTTGTTTTTCACTTGTGATCAAGTCCAATTTCTCTTCTTTTCCCAAAATGTATGGGTTCTAAATGATTTATCACATAAATTTCTTTTTGGGTTGTTCAAACTCTTGATTTTGATGCAAACAACAGTGCAAGAAAGCATGACCTTTCTTTTTCTTTATTTAAACTGTCTGTTCTTTTTTTCAGGATGTGAAGAAGAAGAAGAACCACCACGGACCAGCTTCTCAGAGAGGGAGTCATGCACAGTCAAGAAAAGCAGAACAAATGACAATGTACCTCTTGTTACTTTTGGACCACCACTACCACACTTACACTCTCCTTTTGTTCTTTCCATAATTCCTTTTGAAAGTATATGCTGCCCTCACATTGTACATTACCATCGAAATTTTTTAGAGAACTTCTTCCAAAAGGAACCCACAGAGTTAGAAGGGGAGGTATGATCTTAATGCTGCTCAAGTTTCAGATGTCCAGGACTACAGGTTCCTGAAATTGATTTCTTGAAACTTTATTAATTTAACTTTCTTTTTTCTTTCATTGGCTCAATATTTTATGTTGTGATTGTTATTTTATTATGGTTAGGGTCTTCGTTGCAACATGGAATGTGGGTGGAAAATCTGCACCAAGCTACTTGAATCTTGAGTGGCTCCACGCCTCACCCATGTTGATATTTTTTGTGTTGGGGTAAATTTTTGTTATTAGGCTTGATTAATGATACCACATTAAGTTTTGACTTTCCCTTTCTTACATCTGTCAATTAAATATACTTCACAGATTCACTCATATGTGATCTACACTTCTATCTGATTTATATTTTGATTTATTCCTCGCATGCAGGTGGAAAGCTTTAATAATGCACCACAACCATGAATGAAGTTGATAAAGGGGTTTATCCTAAACCAAAAATGCATTGATGTGCAAATTATGACATGGACATTACAATTATTACTTTTTTGGGTACCTAATCACCTATAGATAGTATTTCCCGGTGCTACTCAGTCAATGTAAAATAAATATGTATATTATTGCAAAAGTAATTGTGCTCATGTTCTTTGCGCCTTTTATAGGGGGATGCTTGTTTTCATCAAAAGTGTTTATTGATTGATGTATAGATTTAAATCTCTTTATGCATTTTAAGTTTTAAACTGTTGAGTTAATTTTGAAGCTACTATTGCTGTAAAGATGTGTAAACCCCCTCGACCAAAATTTAAGTCTACTGAGATTAGATAGAGAGACTAGGGTTAATTTGGAGCCAATTAGAATTAGAACACAGTATTTTATATTTATTGTGCAATATTTATATCACTTAGTGCACCTTTCCATTGCTTCGATATTTGGAGCGCTACACTAGCATTTACGTTCAAACAAATTTCATACACTTTTCCTAGACATGCCAGCCTATCATTCTGACATTTGTGTAACTTATAACTACTCTCTCTTGTGCTTCATTTTAGTCGCACAATATTCGTTACAAACGTCCATGTTTGAATTCAATTAAATCCAACTTTGCAACTTTGTCTGTTCCAATCAAAATTAGAGGCACAACCTCAACCCGTTTTATCCAACCAAAATTATGATATTATTCTATTCTAAGTCTACTACATCCATGATACTTGTGTCCCATCCAATTTAACCATATATATTTTTAATTAATTAAAGAGCACCACTTACACTAATTTTAATTAAATTGGTGTAAGGATCCAACCTCACCCAAAACTAGACCCAACTCCAACTCAAACCCCCACTCACACCCTCAAGGTTCATACTAAACACCACACACCATTTTAGCCCACTACATAACACCAAACATAGTATTTTGTCTCATCTAACCCAAATTCCATTAATTGTGCGATTTTCCCAATTGATAAGGGACTTTTATGCAAATAAGCAATGAGGTGTCCCCCTCTCATTGGTCCCAACACATGAAGAACCTCATCCCCTCTCCTTGACCGGTCCACCCTATTTTCCCCTCCCCCCATTTGTTGTACTTGCTACAACTTTTCCTCCTTACATCCCCACCCTCCATTTCAAAATCCCTCAATCCTAGCCCTCCCTTCATCATGTTGAGGTTTTCCACCTCCCCAAAACTAATTCCCAGCCGGCCCTAATCCCAAAGAGAGCCCCACTCTATCTCTCCTATATATACTACACTCTTTCTCTCTCTAAAACACCCACAACAGCCACCTACAAAGAAACCCTAAAAAATCTACACTACTCCCCTTCCTCCAAACGACTCCATTCCCGGCCACCTCCCTCTCCCAACTCCGACCGCCTCCTCCTCCGAGCATCCCTCGCCGACCTCCTTCGACCTTCCTCCTCCCCGACACCAACCACCGCCACCAGCAGCCGACTCTGCCTCGACTGACCACCACAGCAGCCCCCTCTACTTCTTCTTCCCCGGCCAACCTCCTTCCTCGACTCCCCGTCTCCACCACCGTCACCCTACCTCACCGTCTCCACCGCCACGAGCATCACCATCCCCTCCACCTGTCCCTACCACTCGACCACCGCCGGCATCCCCACCAGCAGCCATCACCACCACCTTCACCTCCGTTTATCATCACCAGCACCAGCACCCGATACTCCTCCCCCTCGACCCGACTTTCCCCCTCTTGTCTCCACCACCTCGACCACCGTCGACCTCACCATCTTCACCACCGTTACCCCCACCTCACTGGCTCCACCACCAACAACAACCATCATCGCCACCACCGTCGTCTCCACCACCCTCGACCATCACTAACATCCCCATCACAAAACCATCATCCCGACACCCCCCATCGTCACCACGACGATCCGTCCATCCCCACCACTGCCTTAGCCAGCAACCCAGGCCACCCCCTACCACCAATAACCACTACCACGACCCCTTGTCACCGCCGCTACCGCTGCCGGAGCTGCTGCCATTGCCTGCTGCTGTGAGTGTAGCTGTGACCCGTAGCCGCCAGAATCACTGTGCACGCCGGAGGTCGGCCACCTCGTGCAGCGGACACACCCCCCGGACCCGATCGTCGACTAGGTATATTCCCCTCTCGTCATATACGCATGTCGACGTATTATTGTGTAGGCATACGTAGTATAGTGTACGTATAGCGTATGTATTTGTGTTTAAGTATAATATTTTATTATATGTATTTATGTAAATGAATTACCTCATAATAATTTTTGACTATTTCAATAAGGAGCAAGATGTTAACCAAGGTTTAGACACTGGGTTTTTGCACACTAATATGTTAGCTTTATTAATGTAGTACAATACGTCATTTAATTTATAGCGTATTTTTATAGCATGTTAGCTAGGACCTGTGTTGCGTTATCTGGTATTATAGCATCCCTTGTTAATTCGTTGTCTTGGTGTACACGGTAACTGAGGATATGACGCGTGTACGTCTTAGCTGCGTGCACACGCGACCCTGTTAGTTGACCGGTCGTGACCCCCCCCCCCCCCCCGTGTCAGTTCCTGGCTGCAATGTGGTTATAATTCTCGTGCATGGAGACCTAGATGACTACCCACATCAGACGTGTCCTGAAAATAATTAGCATACCTGGTACCCATGTGTTAGAGGTGCGACTTAGCACCTACACGAATCCGAGCTGCGACCGTGATCGTAACATGTGAGAAATTATACCATAGAATAACTTGTAAAATGCTGTGGACTAGTAGACTAAGTGTACCCCTAACCCCCTTGACCCGTGACTAGTCAACCTTAGCCAACATATTTAATTAGAACGTTTATTCGGTTTAGTATCCGTGTAACTCGTGACGTTGCGTAAGTGTACTTGTGTACATAATTAGCATAGTGTAATATAGTGAAAAATATTTTTTATTATTTATTCGTAGGCATCCAAGACGATACTACCTTGGCTGTTGGTTCCGGATCATTGCTTGTGCACACCAGAGTTCATGACAAGTATACCTTGCCTTGTAGTACTATTTAAATTTAGTTATTATTTAGCTGCATGTTTTATTGTATTAATATTAACTGTGTGCGTCCGAGAAAGACTTGGGTGCAGTCAACGAAGGCGTTGACGTTTGGACTTGTGTCTGACTAGTGTCTATTGGACTCACCTAAAGTGGTGGAGTCATCAGTATGACTCCCCAGGCCTTGACACGTATCATTACACGTCACAGAGTGAGTTCATGTAGGGACGCGTGCTTCATGACTGACTGGCCATCAGTATGAGCAGCACATGTGACGGTATTTAGCTTAGTTGTTTATTTCTATAACGACTTGCATTATAGTATGAGATGTCCATGTTGTGTTCATGACTTATACATTGGCTGGGCGGAGAAGAAAATTAGTAGGCGTATGGGACAGACATTTGGCTGTCATAGTTTCAGAGTAAACTGCGGGGTCGTGAGCCTCAGTGTTACCCAGTTATGGGCTCAGGTTACCCGGTTATGGCCGTATATGCTTGTCGATACATCCGACAGAGGTTACTAGCTGCGCGCTATCATGATCAGTGATGTAGTCAGCATATACTCCTGATATCCAGTTTACAGCTAATTTCAGGTACTTAGCCTCTGGCTCGACGCTACGCTTTATAACTTTTTCACCTACCCATACGTACCAAGTTTGTCTTCAAAGTGCATTTTACTTAGCTGGTTAGATCACCCTCGAGTTTACACAGTATTTACTTTATGGCATGTATTTTTGTATCTTGTTACGTCCCTCTAAGGACCCAGTTCCCTTCCAGATTCAGACGAGCACTTGTACCCGACCATCTACGGAGCATGAGTAGAGATAGGATTTGTGACTGAGGACTTCGAGGCATTTTCAGAGGAGTTCCCGTGATTTGGGTATGCAGCTATTTCGGACTAGAGCATTCTTATCTAGCTAGTTGATACTCTAGTCTAGTTATCTTACTTCTTTCTGCACTTTCATTCCATTGCTATATTTCAGTGGGTTTGTCCCCATCAAAATATTTCAGATGTATTATGGATATTCAGACTCTTGTATTTTATTTACCATTATTTATTTCAGTACTTCTTATATTGTATTATGTGGATGAGATTAGATATTTACCTGCAGTATGTTAGTATATTAGACTTGTTAGTATTTTAGGACAGCGTAGTACATTTCGTCGGATCCATTAAATTGGGTAATCCCTCGGAGTCATATTAGCTGGCCATTGCCACGTGGCCTGGTCCCGTATATTTTGGGACTGGGACATGACATAGTTTTAGTGGTGGCCCATGCAGGTCCTGTTTATCGCTTATGGCATGGTAACATGCCCAGCGAGCCTGCGATAGGATAGAAATTATTTGATCTCATCCACTTTGATTACCGCCCATGAACCTCCTTCGTATTTGATTATTTGAATATCTGCATCCTGTTTGTTTTCCCGTACTCTTTTAATGAAGTCATATTTCTTGCAGCAAGATGAACTTGCAAAGCGGACGCGAGGCATACGGCTCCATTGTGCCATCCACCACCGCACAGAGGGAGGATACAGCCCCTGGACCACTCGGAGAGCAGCCACCACCACAGTTGGCAGTAGTGATTATGAGAGGCAGTGTATTAGTTGGTATGAGTATCAGATATTATTTAGTATCTATGATAGGTATCACAGTTGAATCTGCAAGTAGGGGGAAGGTACTTGTATCAGGTTTATGAAGCATGTATCAGCAACAGCAGTAGGGATTTAGGTAGGGATCGAGCTTATGGTGTCAGTGCTATGCACAGTTGGGGCTGGAGTCTAGGACTATGTGTGAGTATCTTAGTGGCTCAGTTGTAGTGGTATGTAGGAAAGTTGGGTAATTAGTGTGGTTAGTTAAAGTATTGGGTAATACCTTATATTAGCAAGGTATTAAGATAACTAAGTTATGTAAGGTAATAGTTAAAGTATTGCAGGTATCCTAAATGAGTGTTAATAAGTGAAGTATCCTAGTTAGGCTAAGATATAGTTAAGTAACAGGATATAATATGTTGCACAGGATACCATAGTAAATAAGCTATATAATACTAATTTTAGCTAGTTAGCTAATACCTTCAAGTTATAAACCTAGAAACCTAAGTATCAACTAGTATAGCCTTGTTTTGGACCTAAAATCAAGGTAACACCAAGTTGAGGCCTAGTTTGACTAGTATGACCTAGAAAAGGCTTAGAAAGCATATTTTAACTTATTTAGTATTATTATAATGTATTACACCCAAGTGACATGATATTAATCCATAGGTCTGTGTGACACCAGCTCGAATACCGAGATATACCATTTGCTCAGGACCACATGCGACTATATTTTTTGTTAGTTTTTATTTCATTATAGTGTATATATCACTTGTTCTAGAATTGATATACTTAATTCTGACACATTGTTACACGGACTTGTACTACATGGATCATGTCAGGAGATATTATCCCCTTACCGTGTTTAGCGGGTACTCCTTACACTTGTATTTCATCGTGTGCATCGGGTATTATTTTTCATGTACTTCATGTTCTCTCACTATCTCATCTGCTAGTGTTCTTATATTATAATCATGTGTGTAACGTGTCGTGATTGGATCCATGAGTATTGATTGGGACGGAAGAGTAGAAGTTGGTTATGTGATCAATCTCTTAGCGTAATCATGCTTATGTCGATTATACACTTCATGTATAATCGAGTTACCTTAGAATAATCATGTGCAACCCAAGCCGATCATATATCGAACTTGTGCTCTAAATCACATAGATTGAGGTCTGGGATGGGATAATGCCTAGGTAGTGATGTAAGGGGAAGGGGTGAGGGCTACTTTTGTCGGGAGTGACCTCACGGATATCTTTTGCTGTAGCTGATGGTTTTTCGATTTATACAATTACCTTTTTTCTCTCTCTCACACACACACACACACACATATATATATATATATATATATATATATATATATATATATATATATATATGTGTGTGTGTGTGTGTGTGTGTGTGTGTGTGTGTGTGTGGATAAACGGGATATGAATCATAGTGCTCATATTCTTACATAATTCATATACATGTAGACCAATAGAAATAGAGTGTACAAGTGCACATGGAATGTAGGGATCTATTTCTATTGGTCCACATGTGCATGGCTTATGTAGAAATATGAACATTATGACTAATATTTCGTTTACAATATATATATATATATATATATATATATATATATATATATGGGTAAACGGAATATGAGCTATAGGCTCATATTACTATACGAGACATCCACATGTTGACCAATATAAATGCATTCATACATCCCATGTGCACTAGTACACTACATTCCTATTGGTCCACATGTGCATTGGCTCATGTAGGAATATGAGCCTATGGCTCATATCTCTTTTTTCCTATATATATATATATATATATATATATATCAGGGGACCCGTTCGGGAGCCCTGTTTTTCCCTCGGCCATCGAATCGAGCAGGCCCCACTCGATCCGACAGGGAGGGGAGAGCTTCGGTGGAACTTCCGAACAGAAACTTTGATCTGTCCCATATATATATATATATATATATATATATATATATATATAGAGAGAGAGAGAGAGAGAGAGAGTTTTCAATCATATAAACTGTTAATTTTTTAACTATAATAACCTATAAGTCCTAGCTATGACGGAATATTGTTTCACAAAAATTGGAGACACTGGTTCCAGTATTCCTCTTCTTGATACCTCTAACAAGGCGATAATAAATTTTAAAAGTTGGAACTAGTTGTCAAATGATGCTCTGATGACAGTTACAAAAAGAACTTTTCAGAAGAAACCTTGTTCTCTGTACCGAGTGGCGTGTCAACTACAAAATTCAGGAGAACAAAACAGGAAAATATATTAGGAAAATTAGCACCAAGCTGATGCCATTATAGGAAAAACAAGCTTTACATTACGATCCCCACTTCACTCTCACAGATGACTTTTTTAAGACATTGCTCGTCTTTTAGAGCACAAGCAAGTACAACAAATCTTTAGGTTTAGAAATATACATCGGTTACAGCATTGCAGGCATATATGATAAAGTTTTACAGCAGATCGTAGCTGGTACCTATACGACGTCACTCAGGTGTTTCAGGCTTTAAACTAAAACCATCAAACCGCTGTCATCTCGAACTCCTACTATTAACTGTACATATAAGTTTTGTAGAAATTGTGTTTTAATTAACTCTACATATAAATGTACAAACGGTAAAAGATAAGTTTAAGAGGAAGTAATAACATACCTCTGATCACGATGTGCAAGCGAGAACCATTTACTGATCTACTATGACTACCTCTCAACTATCTCACGTTAAGAACAAATGTACAATGTGCATGATAATGCATATCCACATAAGAAGGATGGCCTCACAATGCCCCATGATAGTTCTCCCTTTTCTGATTCTTTAATAATGTGCAGCACCCAAAAAGTCGTCAAACGGATTTGAGGCCGGGAGTCGGACAAACTGGGGCTGGTTCTGGTATCCTGTCATGCAGAATGCCGTATTGCAAGCAGGTTGAGTTTGATGGTACCCGTTGTAGTTTAGGTCAACAAGGAATGGGTTGCCACAGTTCTGTAATTTCAGGAGATAATCGATTGGTTAGATGACCAGGTTTTAATATACAAGCACTATATTTCATACACTGCCCGTAGAATATGAAAGCACCACCAGCTATTTCAGATGATTATAGCGTATCCAATATAAACCTGAATGAATTGCAGTGTCCCAAGTATGTGGCAATCATCTAAAACTGCGGGTGGAGGTTTTTGGATTCCACTTCTTCGTATATGAAATCTACTAATATACATTAGCATGCAATAAAAGATGGTCAGAATTGTAATATTATCTGATCTCTTGTGAACAGGCACATACATATGGAGGAAATACAGTTTCTACAGCAAAGGAAAAACATGTTGTTTCACATAAAATAACAAGAAGTTTAAGCACACAAGTTTTCAGTAGCACTTGCTTAATTGTCAGGACAACATATATTCGTGCAAGAATTATTATTTCATGCACTGCCAGTGGAGTCTAAAAATTCCATTCGCGGGTTCAAATGATTGCCACATAGCCACATTAATAATCCCGCACAAGCTGCACCAAACCTCGAGTACGTGGAGATTTTAGACTAAACAGGCAGGGTGTATGAAATAAAAATCCATTTGTGCAATATTTAATAGACTTCTGACATTCTTAACAAGTTGCACATTTAAGATCATCCTTTACAAGCCTTTTCCCATCAAATAAGTGGCCAGCTGGGAGCAAGAGATACATCGAATAAAGAATTGACCAGATAAACGTAACTTAACAGCACTGTCAGCTGGTTCTGAATTCTAGGCCAAGGCAATCCCACTTATACATTATAAATAAGCTCAAGTAATGGACCACCAGCTATTTCAGATGATTATAACCTATAATCAAGCAAGATTCAAGACCAAGAAATAGATGAAAAGAAATCAATGGTGACATACATGCATCACTGTGGGGAAAATAATCCGAGATTTTAGAGGAATAACATATGCACAGTATAGCATGCATACTATCAAGCAAACTATGGAGAGTCATCTACCTTTTGTGGCTGGTACACATCCATATTTGCAGAAGATTTCACTTCCTTTCGATCCAGTGGAAGGCCACTCAGAAGATCATCTGTTTCTCGGTCACCCATGAAAACAGACATTTTTCGTTGTTTTCCCACTATAAGATCCTCACAATGAGTAGTCATCTCTTTGAACGGTACATCAGGTGTGGTCGACACTGAAAATCTTCCAACTTGCAATGTCGTCTCTGGAACCTGAACAAGTTAATGTTCTTAACTTTATTAAATATATTAAATGGTACCACATAAATGTCATACACTCTTACATGTGCATTCTCATGTCACATATGTATTGGGCTGTGTGAAAACAAACAAAGAGATTTTTTGTGCCTGTGTGCAAACTTTTTTTTTTTAACAGGTAAACAACTGCTATTGGCGTAAGCATGGTTTTTTTATTATATCAATTTCCCCATCCTAGGCTCAGATATGCATGCCGATTTTCAATATTTATACATCTAATGCATCATTTCTTGATCCACTGCTCGAGTCGATCTCTATTGCACGATTTACCCAGGCTGACCGTCAGTCCTAAGACCCTCTTTGGCCGCATAAACCGTTCCTTCAAGTACGACCCTCAATCAACCGCTACCTGAATATTTGGGCTCATTCCCATTTTTATTTAAACACATAGCGTGCCCATGGGGATGCCGACGTGGTTCACCGGGTCCTTATGTCTCCAAGAGTTGCCACCTAAGCTAGTTGCTTGTTGACTTGTGTGTGCAAACTTGCACGTGTTGTTATACCAAGCTTGTTAGCTAGCTGTCGTGAAAGTGCAACATATGCTGAAACAATATGTTAAGTAGTTTGAAGCTACCTATAGCTAGGTGTTGACATTGGTCGGTTAACCAACCAAGCTATTTTGGTTAAAAAAAAATCGACTAAGTCGGTTAAGCAATTTATATAACCAAACTGACCTATATTGATTATCCTTAGAAGAGATGGTCTGTTATAGGCCCAAATGTCATTGCCCAGGTCCTAAATTGTTTAGCCAAAATCTCATTATATGAGTCCCTAAATACATATTTTTCTTAATATAGTGTAACTACATGGAATTTGTCAGTCAATTTCACTCTTTAGTTTTATGCGTCAGAGAAATAAATGCAACTCTTACAGAAAATTGTAACACCTTACATGTTCGTCTAGACTCTTAATAGTTTAAGGGAAAATTGCATCATAAACTAAATATCCAAAAGATAGGTCTACCTACCTTCCAACTAGTCACCTAGGTCTTATACTCTTATGGCATGACCCTCTTATGCTTATAGTTATCTTGGATAGAAATTTGACATCAGCATAGAGGGTTGACATCAGGACGACAAGCGGCCATAATGCTTTGTTTATGCCCTATAGACGACCATATTTTGATGATAAAAGGCTTGAATGATGAAAATGAGTCTATATGCTTACTTAAATAACAAATATAAAATAAATATACTAGGCTTCTTGTTTGAACTGGCCGATCCTTGGGAAGCATGGTAGCTTTTCGGTTAATCTTGAACAAACCTACTTATAGGTCATATGGCTGCAAATAAATTAACAAAGCCACATCTAAGGAGAACTTTAAAACGCATATTAAGGCTTTAGGTCTTATCTATTTTTGTAATGTATTAGCATGACGTTAGTTTTCTCACTTGGAACTTCTTTCTATGGCATTATTTTGATTGTGTTATACACATAGTTTGAAGTATCGGCCGATACCGATCCGATACGGCCGATACCGATACAGTTTGGCATGTCCCGATCCGATACCGACCGATACCCGATACTGACCGATACCGACATTAGAGGTCTCTTTTTCGGTCAATTCGGCAAAGAAAATTGAATTAAAAAAGACCAATTAGCAAGGGCGTAAAAGCATAGTAAGGTTGTAAAAGCATATAAATGAGGAAAACTTATCTATCGCATATAAATCAATCGAGAATGGTGACTACTATTTCATTAAATTTCAAAAATACTAAGAAACAACACTAAAAATACTTTAAATTATGCATAAATGTATAAAATATATTTTCTAAAATGTTAATAATTTACTAATAGTTGTTTGCTTTCCGATACCAAAAAATCCGATACTCCGATCCGAAACCGCCGATACTACCGATACCGCCGATCCCGATACTCATTGGAATTGTCCGATACCGATTCCGATACCGATACTTTGAACCTTGACTTATACATGATATGGAGGGTGTTGCCTGGCACACAACAGTAGTTAAGGATTGTAGCTTGCATCATGGAGGATGCAAGTCTGAGTCACAAAAACAACATCCCTCTATATATATGGGGGTAAATCTACGTACAACTTGATCCTCCTACGACCATGCGTAAGGGGGAATCTTGTTGCCATGTCCTTTTTTTGTTATATATGATATAATTATTTAGACTGCATTATTATAGTGTTAAGCATACCCCAAAATTTTGGGATAAAAGTTTGGTTGTTGTTGTCTTATGAATTTTTCTGGTTCATGAGTTTCTTCAAAACTATCTCATGGTGTTGAGATTGGCTTACACGAGCAAAACCTCCAATGACACTTGGGACAACAAGCAAAATAAGACATACAAAGGTTTTAGGAACTATTGTTAACAGAAAGACAAAATATTAAAACAACAAAGCCTTTATTCTAGGGTCGGCTGTGTGAATCATTTAGTATTAAGACCATGTCATTTGTAACACTAACAAAAATCATATCATTATTTAACTTTAATCCAAGAAAGATCAGTGAGCTGTTTTTTAAAAAAGTCTTGACCAGATTAAGATTGCATTCAATTCAAAAAGTGAAAGTGCTATACCATATGTACAATGTTATTTTAGATTGTGTCAAAGAGATCAATGCAATTTACTATAGAAAATTGTATCATCTTAACCTCTTTGTCTAGATTCTTTGTAGGCTAGGAAAAACATAAAGGGTGCTCCTTTGTTACCTGAGTTTTAAAGGTAGGTTTACCTACATGCCAACTGGACGCCTAGGTGTTTTGGCATGAGGCTCTCATGATCATAGATACATTGATTAGGAATTTGGATCCAACAAAATCATGTTGACAGCTGGTAAAAACTTTTTAAATCTTTTATGGAGCTTTCTTATGTTCCATAGTGGACCCCATTCTCATGGAAGAAGGCTTGGAGGATAAGGATGACATACACTTTGTGGGACTGTCACTTCACTATAGCATGTATCAGTAAGACATTGGTTGATTAATCAACAATGACGTTCGTTAATCAACCGACGTAGTTTGTGAGAAGAATGTCCTACTTCCTCACTGTGTATTGTTTAGTCGTAGATATTACTTTATAGGTGTACCCTTAGTGGCATCCGATTTTGCAGCAATTAAGTCTTGTGATTGATGCATGCAACCTTGACACGTTGACTAAGGTCCATAAATGATGACATTATTGGGACGTTATGGGGAAATCATACTAACAAGATGCATAGTAACACAATATAAAGGATTATTTAGCATTTCTAATGACTTAAATAGCTAGTGGTAGCAACTTTGACTGCTCCATTGGTAATCATAGAAGTACCGTTTGGTTGTAGTACTCAAGTATTCGGATATGCCCTTCACTACGAATCAGGGTTACTTGCATGCGTGTGGCTGATTAGATCAGGGATACATGTGTTGTTACTATATGGTTCCACCAGTACTATAGACGATCACCAATTCAACTGGGTGGGGTTGGGTGGGAGGTTAGGGTTGGGTGGGGAGAGAGAGAGAGAGAGAGAGAGAGAGAGGAGGGGGGGGGGGGGGGGGGGGGGGGTGCTTGACCTCGATCATTCAACTGTCTCTTTTCCTCTTTCCACATCCTGTGGTATTTCAGTGGCTAGTGTAGTCCCTTCCACAGTTGATTGAAGGACAAGGAGAAACGAGGAGCAATGAACCACAAGAACAATGTTGGATCATTACTTAATGGTAATATCATTTTTATGCTTCCGCAATATGAATTAAGATTATGTCTATAAGTTCTACAGTTTCAATCTAACCAGTCAAGAACTAGCCTTTGAGTGAACTGTGTGAACTTTACAATTTTATCCTCGTAACATACAAAATAGAAGACATAAGTAATGGGCTACATACTGTTTCCAAAAGTTGATTGACGCTTAGAAGACTGAAAATGTCTGTAGGGGACTCTAGCTTGGCATCTGCAGAACTTTCAAATACTTCAGCGGAGACATCATCATCTAATGTAAAGAATGGTTGTGCAACCTGAGTTCAAGAATCATACTCTTCAGGACATGAAAGTTCTAAAAGTTGCCACTAATAAAAAGAAATTACCTCCTCTCTAAGTACATTATCATTATTTGAATTTTCAACTTGCACAGGTGCTTCCTTTAATTGTTCCCCTGTTGGACATAATTCATCAGGCAAGAAGTCGTTTAGCAGTTGATTTCTGATGGTAGATAGATCTGACTGCAAGGATGTGAAGAGTAAATTAGAATACTGACAACACAAGATCCAGCACAACAATATAATTACAAAAACCATAGGGGAATTACTTCTAATAGATCTCTTAAGTGGTTCATAATCAATGAAACCAAGGGCTCCTTCGTCTGGCTATTAGTTAATTCTATCCCTGAAAGAGACTTTAGAGCTTCAACATCATCCTCTTTTGACCCATAAACGTTCATTGGTTGGTCAGATGCAGTATTCGCAACCTTTAGTTTGCAATCTTCAACAAAATGAAGAAATGGATCAACCTGGAATAGGAAAAACCACCGATGAGATTAATAGCAAACTTGAGTTCAAACTTTCATTTGAATACCTAGAAATTAAATATGGCCTACACTATGGACAAGATCCTATGAGCCAAAGCATCATGAAATCATTGAATGGATGATATTAGCCAAGTTGGTTATGATTACAGTATACGATCATAAACTTATAATGTATCCGTAGCCCAGGTGTCGATGATTACGATCATAAAACATGATCTGCATGCATAAAAATTTCGAAACAGGTGACACACAAGAAAATAAAAATGGAGTGAAAGAGATCAATAAAACTAGCCAACTAATTTTTTACCTGATTATTCTATGGCCTCTTTCTATGAGTGAATCAGTTGTAATGAATCATTTAGGTTGATCAAGGTACATGTCGATTAAAACAGATATCCTTACAAGATAAGTCAAACTAAATAACCTCTAAATAACCAAAAAAAAAAAAAAGAGTTGCATACCGTTTTCTCATTTAGTGAAGTCTTGACAATTGGAATAAGTGGTGGAATATTGAAAGCTTTGGAAGATAACACCAGCATAGATGTAGCCATTGTGAAGAGAGATCGCTTTCTAGATGGAGACAATGTACCTGCATGGAACAAACTGTATCAGCTATAAATATTAATTTTCTGAATAACAGGATGCATATGAAGAATCTCATAGTTATCATATTACCTAATATAATTTACTCAAATTTACTACCAACAATGTGAATGAGTAAAACAGCAGTACCTGCCATGGTATCTCTCCTCATACGATGAAGAGAAGAGATAACTGGATGAATAAATTTTATCTAATATACAGTAGTATTTGTTAAGTATAAGTATTATTAGTCATTGGACTTTAGTCCCACATCGTGTAGGAGAGTAAGTAAGATGCCAATCCTCTCCTATATATATGTAATCTCTCCTTCTATAAGAGAATAATACTATTATTCAATCTTACATGATATCAGAGGCAAAACAAAAATCCTAACCCTAGCCGCCATCTCCCATATCTCTCTCTCTCTCTCTCTCTCCCACACCGCTCGCCTGCTGCCCCTCACCTGCTGCCGCACCCCTTTCTAATCCGTGTCCCCTGCTGCTCTGCCCCTACCCCTGCTACGAACCTTGCTGCGGCTGCCGCACCCACTTCTGCTCAGCACCCCCTTGCTGCTCTCTCTCATGTTGTCGTGACCTCTGCTGCTGCTGCACCTCCTTCTGCTCCCCCCTTGCCGCAACTCATCACCACCGCCACCATGATTTCATCCACCCAAAACCCTCACCCTAATCCTTCCAGCCGTCACATGTCATCCACCCGCCTCATGCCAACCCCCCAACAACCTTAGTCGCTGTTTTCCAAAAAAAGTCATCGGCGTTGAGATCTTCAGAGGGTAAACAATAGTTTGTTTGCATGAACCTCTAAACCTCGACAATATCAACACTTAACAGAGAGCAAACTTGGTTTACGTGAATCTCTGTTCCGGGTTCGGTATCCACATCAGGATCTAATAGAAAGCAACTCGGTTGCATCTTTGCCCTGGCTTGTGTAATCCACATTCGATCTCTGCTTGCGCAAGCCAGTTCTGGTTACGTTGAATGCGTATTGACAAAAGTTGATGTGTATATTGGGTCGGAACGATCAACGACAATCGAATCGATAACATTGAAGGATGACAAACACTGCGGCAAGTAACAGTGCTGACAACATCAGTGTCAGGAACGTAGTAGCGGACACCGAGCACTGGCACGACGATTTCACCGATTCGACTTGTCGATCGACGACTGGACGGTCCAAATAATTACTCCACATGGCGAAAGAAGGTCGAAAAGACATATCGGGAAATGCGGTTGTCAAAACATCTGACTGACAACCCCCCAGCAGTTAATGATTCCGAGTACGAACAGTGGAAGACGGGCGACAGTCAACTATTTATACAGTTAATGAATTTGATGGAACCATCAGTTGAGGATATGGTTCAGAACACAGATTCAGTGAAAGAGTTATGGGAGGTCCTTGGGACTGCATTTGATGGCAAACACGATTTGTCTCGCATCTATGACTCAGTCGTTGGCGTCTACCGAGCTGATCAAAGAGACAAGTCGCATAAGGACTACTTTCGTGCCTTTAAGGCACTAACTGATGAGGTGGATCGCATGCTACCCTTGACGACGGATATCGAGGCAAAGACACAACGCCAACAACTCTATGTCATGGTATACCTTGCCTCCCTTTGTCCTGATGCAGACTCTGCACGGTCTCAGATTATTGCTGGGACCGTGGTTCCATCTCTGATGGAAGTCCACTTTCTTGTCCTACAGACAGCAAAAGTAGTTGGGACTGATACGAGTGACGCACCTGCTGATCGATCTGCCTTGGTGCTGCTCGTGGTGGATTCCATGGTGGTCGTAGTGGTAGACGTGGTGGCCGGAATGCTAGCCGAAATGGTTGAGGTGATGGTGGTCGTAATGGAGGCCGATTGTGGACATGTTTCAGCTGTGGTCAACAAGGACACTTTCAGTGACAGTGTCCCAAAGCATCTGCCTCCAACGTTGCGTCAGATGCTCCTGACAATGACAGGCTATCTGTACAGATGACGGCAGATACCTATGCAGAATTTGCTGAATTCCAAAGTCAGCGTTGTGGTGAAGCTTCTACATCTGGATCCACGACCGGATATTCAGTGGCATATGTAGTAAGGTCGAAGCAGTGGACAATTGACTCTGATGCGTCTGATCAAATGACAGGTGACGCAGGTATATTGCAAGATTATGTGTCGGTGGTTCGTATAACCGATATTACTGTTGCGAAAGGTAGTTCACTGAATGTTTGTGGAAAAGAAAATACCCGTCTTTCTACCGGTTTGCCACTCACTTCATTATTACATACACCAAAAAATCCATTCAGTTTACTATCAATTAGTCAGATTACTCGTGACTTGCAATGTTCGGTAACATTGTTTTATGATTTGTGTTTTTCAGGACCTGAAGACTGGAAGACTATCGGTAGGAGGCATGTGGCTGGAGACTTATACCTGTTTGACATGAATTCTTTCGTTGCCTGTGCCGGCGTATCACTAGATCCGTTTGAGTTGCACTGTCGGTTAGGTCACCCATCTATAAAAACTCTCCATAAAATGTGTCAATCTTTAGAGTTTTAAATTTTTTTTATTGTGAGTCATGTAGTTTGGCAAAACATCACCTAGTACCCTATTCAGTGTCTCAATAAAGTTGTATAAGCTCCTTTTGTGTTAGTGCATTATGATGTATGGGGACCTTGCCCCATTGAATTTGTGATGGATTTCAAGTATTTTATTTCCATTGTTGATAACTACTCACGCGTCACCTTTGTCTACTTGATGAAAACGTGTTCTTAATTATTTGATATTTGGTACAATTTTTATATGGAAATCAAAACCCAATTTGGGTTTTCTATTAAGTATTTTCGGAGTGAAAATGGTCGTGAGTATTTCTCTTGTGAGTTCAATTTTCATCTGGCTAGACATGGCACATCCACCAAACTTTCTGTCCCTAGACATCACAAAAGAATAGTGTAGCCGAACGCAAGAATCGTCACATATTGGAAACAACGTGTGCTCGTATGTTTTGTGCATGTACCCCCAGAAAATTTTGGTCGGATGCGGTTCTTACAGCTTGTTATATGATTAATCGTATGTCATTTTCTGTTTTCAGTGGCAATACTCAATTTTCTCGATTATATCCCAATCGTGTGCTTTTTCTCTACCTCTCAAAATTTTTGTCTGGTTGTGTTACATTCGGGATACTCGACCTACTCTTTCTAAATTGGATCCAAAAGCAATTAAGTGTATTTTTCTTGGGAATCCGAAAGATCAGAAAGGTATCATTATTTTTTCTCCAACTTTGAAGAGATATTTTATATCTTGGGATGTTACCTTTGTTGAAACTGAATTTTTCCTTCCCTCCAACTACGGATTATGTTCCAAAAGTTTACCCGGATGAGAACTTCCGCTTGTATTCAGTTCAGACCCAGCAGTCTACTGTAAGGGTGCCCTCTCCTACCGAGCTAGTCTTGTCGTTCAGTAGTCTGCAAACATCAACTCAGTCGGAACCATAGTTTCCTAATTCGCCAACCCCCCCCACGTCCCATGGATTGGGACGAACGACCCCGAACAGGTATGATCGCGACCCGTTCGTCAAATTTAGCTACCCGGATTTTGATGGCTTTGGTTATGAACTTATGAAATTTGGTTTAGTTACAAGAATATTGTCTATGCTTTCCTTCACTTGGATTTTGATGGCTTTGGTTATGAACTTATGATTTTTGGTGTATACTTCTATATAATTGTATATGGTACAAAAGACGACCTAGATGAAAACGAACAGTGACCCCAAATAGCGTACCGAATAAGCCTACTCCCACCTCAGCACCGTACCGCGTACCGACTGAGGTACCGTACTGCGTACCCGTACCACGTACCAAAGCGACCCACGTTCCTGGTAACATTGGTCGGAACCAACAGTGCCGATCTCGTCGTCCCATGGTTTTCAAACACTAGCTCCGTCATAACAGTATCCCCAATAGTACCCACAGCTGTAGAGTCGGTATCGTCATCAGGGTCCTCCTTCAGCTCTACTGCTTCACCACCATCTGATATACCGGTTTGCCCTCGTTGTGCATGTCGCGACTTCCTTTGTATGTTGAGAACTACAAAGGACTCGCGAATCACACTCAGTCCCTAATAGCTACTATTAATGGGCTCCAGATTCCCAATTCTGCAAAGAAATGACTCAAACGTCCGAGTTTGTGTGCCATTATGGAAGAGAAAATGAAAACGCTTCGGATGAATCATAAATGGGACCTAGTGGACTTGCCTACTGGTAAAAAGGCGGTACGATACAAATGGGTGTTCACAGTCAAAGTAAAATCGGATGACACTCTTGATCGTCTGAAAGCTCGTATTGTGGCAAAAGGTTATTCTCAGACGTAAGGAGAATATTATTTTGAAACATTCTCTCCAGTTGCCAGAATAAATTATGTGCGAGTGCTACTAGCCTTGTCTGTCCGCTATGACTGGCCCCTACTTTAGTTGGATGTGAAAAATGCATTTCTTCATAGGGACCTAGAAGAGGAAGTGTATATGGTGCAACCTCCTGAGTTTATCGCAAGGGAGGGTAAAGTATGCTATCTACGAAAGACCTTCTACGTTCTTAAACAATCACCTCGTACTTGGTTTGGTCGATTTATACATGTCGTTATCTAGTTTGACATGTGTCAATCTAAGAAGGATCATTAGGTATTCTACTGACAAACATCAGCCGGACGTACTACTTGGTGTCAATGTTGATGACATTATGATAACGGGAGACAACAGTCAGAAAATTACAGGGCCGAAAAGTTTCTGGGTCAACAGTTCTAGACTAAAGATTTTGGAACGTTGAATTACTTCTTGGGCATTGAAGTCACAAGGAAAAAGCAAAAGATTGTAATGTCTCAACGAAAATACGTACTTGACATCATTACTGAAGCAGGAATGATGCAAAGGGAGCAACGTCACCCATGGATCCGGAGGGAAAATTACTCCCCGATGAGGGGATACTGATGACCAATCCTGATCAGTATCGACGGGTGGTTGGCAAACTTAACTACTTAGCAGTCATGACTCATCCAGACATTTCTTTTGTTGTAAGTGTCACGAGTAGATTTATGGCTTATCCACAAGTTCCACATTAGCAGACAGTTCTCGAAATCCTACGCTATCAGCTCAGAATCCAAGAAAAGAAATTCGAATAAAAAATCGAGGGCATACTCATCTTGAGTATTTTACAGATACAGACTGGGTGCTAGTCTTACGGATAGACGATCTATATCTGGCTACTCGGTATTTATTGGTGGAAACTTGGTTTCGTGGAAAAGCAAGAAGCAAAGTATTGTCTCACGATCCAGTTCGGAAGCGGAATACTGAGCTATTGATCATGGCACGACAGAGGTGTTATATTTGCAGCATCTTCTGAAGGAACTAAGAGAAGAAGCAAGATCCGAAGCAGCAGATATGTGTTGCGATAATTAGTCTGTTATCCATATTGCTACCAATCTCGTATTCCATGAAAGGACGAAACACATTGAGATTGGCATCCACTTCGTCCATAATGAGTATCAAAAGGGGATGATAATATTTCACCACGTGAGGACCAACGATCAGATAGCTGATATCTTTACGAAGTCTCTTTTAGTCCTTGGGTTCAATTTCTTTATAACAAGCTGGGCATGATTGACATCTATGCTCCAGTTTGAGGGAGGATGTTAAGTATAAGTATAATTAGTTATTGGGCTTTAGTCCCACATCGGGTAGGAGAATAAGGAAGAGGCCAATTCTCTCATATATATATATATATATATATATATATATATAAAATCTCTCTTTCAATAAGAGAATCATCCTATTATTCAATCTTACATTATTCATTAAGATTATATATATATATATATATATATATATATATAATCTTAATATATATATATATATATATATATATATATATATTAAGATTATATATATATATATATATATATATATATATATATATAATCTCTCTTTCAATAAGAGAATCATCCTATTATTCAATCTTACATTATTCATTAAGATTATATATATATATATATATATATATATATATATATATATATATATATATAATCTCTCTTTCAATAAGAGAATCATCATATTATTCAATCTTACATTATTCATTAAGATACAAATCAGCATAAGCACACTTGTGTAGTTTCCTATGGAACTAGTTTAATCCATATAACATAAAGTAAATCACAAATATGTCATTGTGGTCTTCAACAACAATAACAAACCTTTATTCCAAAACAATTGAGGTCAGCTATAGGATCATTTTCTTCGATTCAGCTATGTTATGGGCCTAGTTCTAGCAACTCCTTTGACTAATATCATATCGTTCATAATCACGGCATGCATTGATACACGTTGCACATATTCAAACCATCTGAGACAATTTTCTCTCATCTATGTCTTTAATCTTCTTATAAGTGATGAGTTACATAGTAGATCTCTCCAGCATAAAACCAACTTGATTATATGAAATTATTGTAATGTTCATTAATATTTGCTCTTACTCTCTCCTAGAGTCTCATAGTTGCTCATAAGCTTGACTCAATAGTTAGTACACTTCCGTATATCTCACTTATTTTTATATATAGTACACAATAATACTTCAGTTAGTCCTTTTTTATCTCTCTCCTAAACATTTTCAAACCTCGGCAGAAATATCTTGTCCTGCAACTTTTCCACTTTTCATTTGTCTTTGAATCATCCTTAACTTTAGAAACATGTTTCAATCAGATTATCATGCCAAATTCCCTTGATATGTGACACCAGAAGCGTTCTAACATGGTTCAGGTATCATGTCAGAGTCCTACCCCAATCAGTTTTTCCACTAATAAATACCTTATAACTTGTCACTTGTAGGTAAATGAAATTATTAGAATCTTGATAACACTCAAGTATCAAAAGAAAGTATGATCAGAGTGACATGACTTAGCCCTAATATCCTCTTCCATTAAGATATAAAATCGCACTAAAATCTAAAAACAAACTGTTGGGGTAAAGCACGAATATGTCATTCTACAACAGCAAGTGAGAATGGGCTTCCTCGATGTAGATCTCAAATGCATCAATCTACTCCAATAATTGAGAATTCATTAATAGGTAGCTGTAAAGTGTAAACCTCTAACATATGTAGTTGGATTATGTCACAGATGAGCCGTGAGTGTGTTGAGTTCAGCCTTGGTCATATGCTATGCCATGGTGAAGAATTTTCTTATATCAAATATCACCTTCCTTCTTACAGATTCCAATGTACTGTCGAAAACTCGTTCATAGTTAGGAGAAGCTAGGAAGGTTCTCCTTATGGCTGAGCTTAAATTGCATGACCAGGCAAGTTTTCCAGTTGCAGTGCTTCTAGTAGGGTAATAGTGATCTCAACCTTGGTAAAGGACTTGGCATCAATTCTGATAGTTGATGCCAGGGAGACGATGACAATTTGCATGTAGTGTCTTCTTGATTTTGACTCATGCTCCATAGCCCCCCTCATCATAATGGAATAAAGCCCACCTCATCTTAATGGAATAATGGTTAGACTGAATACGCGAATTGTAAATCATGACAATTCCAAAACAACAACGTTTTACGCCAAATAAAGTAATTATGTAAAGGAAAAATGACAACAAGGTTCTTTATAAGATCTACATGCAAGATGTTCTTAAGGCTTAATTTGATAATGTGTGTTAACATTCTAGCAAGATCCAATATTTAGTGCAACTTCTACAAGCTTACCCTCTCCTCCAAGTGAAATGCTTCTTAGAGAAAACGCAAGCTGAAAAGTTCGAGTTAATGTCTCATTCATTGAGGTCTGAATAAAGGTAAACAAAGATGAGCTAAGGAATAAATAATTTTTTGACAAATATAATTCATAAAATACGATGAGAAAGTGATAACAGATTGATATATCTTAGAAAGGGAAGAGAACTCTTGATGCATACTGGAAATATAGGCCAGCAAGATAGTATAAAAGCACAGAGAGAACAGCATACATTATGTTGAAATAGATGGTAAAAAACAAATTATCATGCAAAAATTGGAGCCATCATATTCTATGTAAGGCTTTATATGAGACAAGTCCAGTTGAAAAACATCATCAATACTTGGTTGAAAGAAAGTAACTTTTTTAAGATATAATCCAATGTGTATTAACAAAAACTAGTCGCAAAATCTGATGCATATTTTGATAGTTATCTAAACAAACAGGTTTAGGTTGTTAAGACATGCATATTCTGACAAGTTCAGTTGAAAAACATAATCAATACTTAGCCCATGTATATTTTGGTTGTCCCTCCTGATGGACAGGGGCGGCCCTGGCCTAGGATAAGTTGGGCAACAGCTCAGGGCCCAAAGACTAAAGGGTCACCAACATTAGCATATCTAATCATGATGTACTATGGGCACCCTTAACTCAAAAGAGTTGTTGTGTAGTGGTTATCATGTTAGACTTCCATATTGAAGGTCTTGAGTTCAATTCCGGGTGGCAATAATTTTTTTTGTTATAATTACTTTTATTTTAGTTAGTTAATTTTTTTTTTCCATATTATATGGGTCCCCATTTTGGGAGTTCGTCTTGGGCCCCCATATGCTCACGGTCGGCCATGCTGATGGAGAACAAGTTAGGATTTTCGATTATCTTTTAGATTTTTTTAGTTTGTTTGTTAGGATAAATCTAAATAAGGAGAATTTTATCTCTTGAGTTGGTTAGGGTTGGTTAGGACTCATCTTATGGATAAGTATTTAGAGACTTATTTTATCTTTCGATTTTATAGTCTATAAGTTCAGAAGTATAATCGAAAAATTGAAGAATAAGAAATCTATTTTGAGTTTGTATGGTGCGACGACAAAACCCTAAAGTGGATATCTCTATCTTGTCTTCTTCTACCTCCTTCTTTTTCCCTCGACGTTGACGCGAATCGGTCTCGAGTATAAAAGTCGTGTAATCCAAATCCAACGCAACCTACATGTTTCCAAAATCAGGTATTCCTAATTATTATTTTTGCCTCTCAATTAAAATTATTTGTGATAAATTTATAATAGTTAATTGTAAGTTTCATTTAAAGCTTCCACAACCAATTTTCCTAAATTTCCAAATTTTATACTAATCATACTTCTTCTAGGTCTTCGTCCCGCATCACCTCCCTATAGACCTGCAAGTGCAATCACCTCATATATATATTGTGAACTCAACACATGTGGCAAATGTCCAAAACAATCTCAAAACAATTGTCCCACGTCAATCCTCAATTACAGCTACTTGTAACCTCCCACACAAACTCACATATTATTCTACTTTTTCTCACATTTACTTTGTTCATCAATCTCAATATTCTCATCATTTTTCCAATGATATTTCTTGAGCACCCGCACCAGATGCATATAACATTGTTTCTATGAACATTATTCTCAATCTCACATCCATGATGAAAGGTTGATCACGCACAACAAAGGTGGTCACCTTGACCATGAATTTTAATTGTTCTCTTATCTGTTCTTGTTAAAGTTACACTTCACATAATTCTGTCTTTGTCCTATTGATTCTGAAATTAATTCTAAAGTTTCTCTACATATTTACACCTTTGAAGTAATATACATCACTGGCAAACAACATACAACATGGAACCTCATCCTAAATTACCTAGTGTGGTCCATCCATTAATAAGGAAAAAAAAACTAAGAACTCATTCTTGGAAAAATAGGAGGATGATGGAAATCAGTTCACCTCTCCTCTATATGTCCTCGCATTAGTCATTATTACTGATACTGTCTTGAATCACATAAGCACTAGAAACTAAGGTTCAAAGTATCGGAATCGGAATCAGTTTTTGATGACCTCTTTATGAGTACATAAGCACTAGAAACCAAGTTCCAAAGTATCATTATTGGAAACAGCATTCTGCCCTCTTTATCAGTATCGGTGGTATTGCCAATATCGGCGGTTTTGGATCAAGTTCCGAAATTTGGTTTGGAAAAGTAAATAAAAAATAAAAAAATTCAAGTATATACAACAAACTAGATTAGATTCAAATAATAATATTTTGGTTTCAGATTTTTTGGTATTGGTATAGTTGATATGTTAAGCCGAAACTAGATTTTAAATAATAAGTTATAAAGTTCATTCTAATTGAAAATTGAGCCTAAATTATATTTTAAATATTAAGCCTAAATTTGTTATTAAATATTAGTCTAATCTAATTGAATTTATATTTGCATCTGATCGAAAATTTAAAATCATGTCTAGTTTACATAAATAAAATATAATGTAGTATTAATTTAAAAGCTAGTCAAATATACTAATTTAATTTAAATTAATACTACATTAATTTAAGTTTTGCTTTAAATTTAAAGTATATTTGACTAGATTAGATTGGGATTCTAAATCTAATCTAGAATTTATAAAGAATCCCAATCCAATCTAATCTAATTTAATCTAATTTAATTTAATTATAGTAGATAAGAATAAATTTAAGTTTTGCTTTAAATTTTAATTACGAATTAAATTAGATTATGTTAGACTTACAATTTAAGTTCTAAATTAGATGAGATTGACAAAAAATATATTAGATTTAAATTTCAAGCTTGGTTCAATTTAAATTAGGGATTAATTTAATAATCGAGAAAACTAGAATCTTCTCAGTTGATTAGACTATATTGACTTTAAATTATGAATTTTATTATATTTGTTAAACTTTATTAGGTTAGACTCTAAATTAAGCTATAGATTTGATCTGATCTTGTCTAATTAAAAATGTATTATCTCATTTGTAGTTTAAAATCTAATCCACCTATCAAACATCTATAACAATCCAATTTAAGTACAAACAAGATTTTCAATTTTTTCTTAGTTTTTGCTTTAAGCACTATTTTTTTATAGGTGGTGGTAGGTATTCATATGGGTCATTAATTCCTTTTCTTAAACTTTTTAACTTATTATGATAAGACAACCAAGGATATTAATAGCCATATGTTATTGGTGAATAGGATTGAGGAAAATAAAGTGAAATGTTAATTTAAAAGAAAGTGGGATCACTTTCATTAGGGTTTTCAAGAGAGTACGTTTTCTTTCTTCCCTTCCTGACGGCTTTAGAGGATCAAGAAAAAAAAAAGATAAAGAAAATGGTAATAACTTCTCTCGCCTTCCATCCATGTTGTTGTTGTGGGGGTAGGTACACTTCTTCCCTCTACTCTTCTCTTCTCTCTTTTTGTTTTTTATTTTAAGACCATCAAATGATTTCGGTCGATATTCCTTCTTTTGGTATCGTCTCAATTTCGAATAGTATCAGCTAGTACCAGCAGATATCGATGAGACTCGGTCTCTATTGGTTGCTACCAACAAGATTTCTGTCTGTACCGGGTACTACCATCCGGTACAGGCCAATTTCGATTGACTTTCAGTGATTCTGGTCAAAATCCGGCCAATTATATCTTTGCTTACCCAATGCCGATATTTTCTTTTAGTGTCGGATCGGGTAGCTTATTTCTCGATCCAATATGGCCAATACATGTCATAATCGACGGTTACGTGTCAGAATCGGATGATACTTTGAACCTTGCTAGAAATTTGTTTCTTTTTCTAAACGCTACCGTATTACAAAAGTCAAGTGTAAAACCAAGCAACATTATTTGTATTAAAAATAAATATCAGTAAGGGAAAAAAGAGGAATTATTTATATATGTACTAGATAGGGCGATGGGGGGGGAGTGTTAGCTAGCTGGGCTTTGAACGACCCCTTGCACTAGTCATTCTCAGTTTTAAGGAAAATCCAGCTCGAGCTTAAGACGTGGCTAAAATTTAAGCTAAAGTTCTGGTCTATAATATTCAAGCTCAAGCTTGGATGGAAAGTTGCTCCTCTAACTTAGAAAGCTTGATAAGCATGAATTATAGATGAATATCAAATTGAGCTTGTTTATGAGATCATGAGTTTTGTCTCAAACATAACATGTAGCTCGATAATATCGAATTGAAAGTGTTTATAAACTTCATACCTTATATATAAAATATTATTTTATATGGATATATAAATAAAAATGTGTCACCTCACGAGCTCAACGAGCCAAATAGCAAGGTTCAAAGTATCGGTATCGGAATCGGTATCGGGATCGGCGGTATCGGTAGTATCGGTGGTTTCGGATCGGAGTATCGGATTTTTTGGTATCGGAAAGCAAACAACTATTAGTAAATTATTAACATTTTAGAGAATATATTTTATACATTTATGCATAATTTAAAGTATTTTCAGTATTGTTTCTTAGTATTTTTGATATTGAATGAAATAGTAGTCATCCTTGTCGATTGATTTATATGCGATAGATAAGTTTTCCTCTTTTATATGTTTTTACAACCTTAGTATGCTTTTACATCCTTTCTAATTGGTCTTTTTAATTCAATTTTTTTTGCCGAATTGACTGGAAAAAAGACCTCTAATGTCGGTATCGGTCAGTATCGGGTATCGGTCGGTATCGGATCGGGACATGCCAAACTGTATCGGTATCGGCCGTATCGGATCGGTATCGGCCGATACTTTAAACTATGCCAAATAGAAGCGACAAATAGAGTTGAACATGGTTAATATGTTAAAGGGGATTCATGGAGAAATTAACAATGGAACGTTGTTTATATATTAAGGGGATTCATAGAGAAATTTTAAGAGAAGAACAAAAAATTGAGCATGGTTTTTCTTAAACTTGGGGGAGAAATCCCTTGAAACATGTACTACATATGTGTTTTGTTTGCAACAATCGAAAGAGAAGCGACAAATAGAGTTGTTCAATATAGACGATTGGCGGCATCATAGGAGGGAAGTGAAGAAAATTTGTTGACAACGAAGTGTTGAAGCAGCTGTCACTGGGTTGATGCATCAGTCCTAGCTGCAGAAGAAGTATGGAGAAGCCGAGGTGATAATGAGTGGAAATTGACATCGGTGTCGAGGATGCCGATGGTGACATCAAAGGCGAAGTCGGATATGAGACTCATGGACGAGACCCAAAAAGGGGATGCTGGAAACTGATAAACTAACTTATATAACTGGTTTTAGATTTCGATTTTCGATAGGATAATTATATGGGAGACTACCATAGACCCCTGGTTATACCATGGACGTTGTCCTAGACCTGTACTAGAACTCGTGTATAGATTTGATATCCAAAATCCTCCAAAAATAGAATTTCTTGAGCAGACAGTATACTGCCAGTATACATGTCTGCACAGGAGAATGTCCAGTCAGCCTGCTAACTGGGCTAAGTAATTAACCATTTCTATATTGGTTTTGTTATGGTGGTCAGAAATGGTTGGGACTAGGATTGCTGACTTGGCATGTGCTAAGTGGCCAAGATCAACTCCCCTCTATATATAAACTTCTCCTTCTCTCTTTTCTACTCTTTTCACTCTCTTCCATTTCTCTCTCATATTCTCTTTTCTTGGGGGCTGACCTAAGAAGATTAGGGCTTGATCTAAAGATCAAGAGAGTATTATCTAACGCTCCCAGGTGGTAGAGTTGAAACTAGGCTTGGGGCTTTTGACTTGAGGCAATTGCCAAGTGATTGAAATTGTGAATTTTTGTGTCGTTTCAATTACCTACGATATACATTGCTTAGTTTTATCCAAAATACTTGTATTTTACTTTTATAATTATCATAGTTCATGTTAATGCTATATGTATTAGTTTGGGTTTGATGTTAGTATTAGATTTGGGTGAAATCACATGATACTAGGGTATACCCTGTGATATATGTGTGATAGATGAGTTGTGATCCCCTCCCTAGACCCAAATTGCTATAGGGATCTCCTACTAGCTATCGTATAGTTGTTAGGCACGATTTAGAATCAATATGATATATTTTTTATACCCAAAATCCTAGTCCAAGCTGTAGTCTGTATAGTATCACTGCAGACAGTATACCGATAAAATACTATCACTATACTGTGTGGTTTTTCCTAGTTTCCAGCAAGTTCAATATCTGTTTTGTAAGGCAGAACAGTATACTGTCTCAGTTTTTATTTTTTCCAGCAAGTCCAATGTACTATTCTGCAAGTTAGAACAATATACTGTCACTATAATAACAATATTCTGTTGCTATGTTGATTCTTCAGGAATGTTTCATGGTTGTTTGTCTTCTTCTCGTGTGGGCATTTAGCCTTCCCCGAGAGTGTGTCCTAGTGCCTACCCACTATCCCTACACCTGTCTTCCAGCTATAGAGTGTGTAAGGCTTATTGATAGTCAGAACCGAGAAATTGATTAGGTTTTTGATAAGGGCACTGCCCATTTTACTTGGGGCTAGCCCAGGATTGGGGCTAGCCCACAATAGAGGAACCCTTACTCATACTAGCCCAAGTTTATACTTGGGGCTAGTCCAGGTTTTTGAAAAAAAAGCATTGTTCTGAAACCTAGCTTCCCCCCTCAGCCCGACCGGAGCTTTCCCCCCTCAGCCGACCCCCTCCCGCCGGCCGATCTCCGCTGTCCTCCTCCTCCTTGTCGATGGCTCCCAAAGTCTCGAAAGAAGCAAGGTAGAAATCCTCATTCTCCTTGTGCTATTGTATTTGAAAAATTGTCCAAAAATTATAAGAAATCATCTTGCATGTTGAAAATTTTGAGTTATTTTCTTTCAAATGAGGGCATACTAGTCCTTGGCGGAGTCTAGGATGTAGTTTAGACATAGAAGTCGTTTGGAACATGATTTTAGGGCGTACAATGTCGAGACTGCTCGACATTGTCGAGCAGTATCGAGCGGGACTGTAGAATTTCCTACAGTCCCATATAGATTTAGGACTGTAGGAAATTCGACAGTCCTATAAATATATAGGACTGTCGAATTTCCTACAGTCCTAAAAGATTAGGACTGTTGAGAAAACTGCAGTCCTGTATACTTACAGGACTGTAGAAATGGCTACAGTCCTGGGAAAAAATTCACTTATTATGTTAAAATAGAAATTAATTTTTGTCTGTATCTTATAGTTATGCCCCTGGAAAGGACACTGTGGATGAAGAAATGAGAAGACGCCCTACTGCGTCGATGCGTAAGGAACGCACAGTTTCGCAAGGCGTGACTATCCGCGAGGGCGAGGCACGCCCTCAAGTGAGGAAACGTCCATTGACGAAGAAGATTGCCACAAAGAGACGTGCTCCTCCTAGTTCTTCCGGTTCATCTTCCTCCTCCGATGAGGACATGCCAAATGTTCCAAATCGGCCTACTGATGGTTCAGGACCTTCTCAGCCTGCAGATAGTCCTGTCGAGAGTCTTCCACAAACTCTCGGAAACCGGCCTACTGATGGTTCGGGACCTTATGAGCAGGCAGAGAGACGAGTCGACACTCGTCCAAACGGTTGCTCTATGTTACCGTCGATCGAAAACCATATTGCATACCAAATATGGAACAATCCGGTAAGTACATTACGTTATGATAAATTTATATATAGTTGTAAGTTCAAAGTTCATTTTACATGGAGGTTTAATTTCATCCAATTGTTGACTTTTCAGGAGAGTGGTCGTTTGTTGACGGTGATCAACCATGGCAAAAAATGCAATACATGGAGGTATGCATTATTGGGAGATGATGTGAAGGCAAAAATCAGTCCCACCGGTCTACAATATTTGGCTAGCTACTCATATACGACGGTGGACAATGCACTGATTTCAGCATTTGTAGAAAGGTGGCATCCAGAGACCAACACTTTTCATCTACCAAATGGGGAGTTGACGATTACCCTCGATGACGTCCATCATATATTGGGACTTAGGGTTGATGGTCGTCCCATGCAGAATCATACTTTTGATGACTCCAGCATCGACTATTACGACAATATTGTGGATCATGTATCAGGGTGTCTGGGAGTTGATTCCACTAGTTTTACTAGTCTTCGAGAATTCAAGAAGTCCTATGGACTTCCTCTAAAATATTTGGAGGAGATATTCGCTGAGACGGCCCCCGAAATTGATAATAGCGATAATGTGGCCCGCGGATATATGCAGTTCATCTTAGGGGCTGTAGGCATTACCGATAAGTCTGGAACGGCCATAAATGCGAAATATCTCATCGATATGGACAACATTGAAACGGTGGACGAAATTTCTTGGGGAAGCGGTATACTGGCATACCTTTACCGCGAGCTTGGTGCGGCATCCCGTGTGGGTTCGAAGACAATTTCCGGATGCCAGACTCTACTCCATGTATACATATATCTTTGTCAACTTTTTAAACTATAAATTGAAATTGTGTTGTTTAATTTTGGACTAATATATTTCCGGTAACGTGAAGGCATGGATATACGAGCACTTTCCAACCCTGCAGCGGGCGAAGCTGAGCCAAGGGTATGACGAGAACCTTCCTAGAATGTGCCGCTGGAAGCCGACTAAAGAAGATGCCAAACGTTCTCACACATTGGCCGCTCTACGGCATGCCCTCGAAGATATGACGACAGAAGAGGTGAATATAGACCTAATTTTGTACTTAATTGGCATTAATTTACTACGTTATGCTAAATGACATTATGTTAAATTTTATGTGGTGCAGATTGTATGGGATCCATACCGTGATTTGCGATAGACTACCCGTCCGTTGCAACCAGTCGCCTTATATCACGATGTTATCAGTTGTCATGAAATCAATGAGGCTTATATGCCGGATAGAGTGCTACGTCAGTTTGGCTACGTCCAAACTGTCCCAAGGCGAACTTTGCAAATGATAACTCCTCCGCGCGGTACAAAACCGCTCAACTATATACCTGCACATTTCAACTGGGTATCGCACTACTTCACCGAGTGGCAACGCCACGTCATTAGAGATACCGGCCGGCTAGCAGCAGTCAATATGGCGGAGTGCAGCGACGACTACCTCCCCTACTACGCCGGTGTCGGACTACCGACCTTGTTCCAACGTGGAGGGGATATTGTGCGTGTACCGTCAGATCTTCCTCCCAAATCGGTCTTATATACTGCACTGGTCAAGATGGTGAGCCTACTTGTAGAGTTTAAGTTTGATATTTGTCACTGTGGCTAACAATTATTTTCATTTTTCATGAATAGGCAAGGAAAGTTAAGAAGTTGGGAAGAAGCCTCGTCAGTTGCCAGGGCTCCAATTATATGACAATCAATGACGAACTCCAAAATATCGACAACGCTGAAGAATATCCTTTCTTGGATACTAGAGAGCAACGCACGAAGAGGCGCCATGACGTTTGAACAATCATTTTGATTTGTATAATTGTGAACGTTGTAAAACTTTAAACTATAATTTGAGTTGTAAACGTTGTAAAAGTTTGATTGAATGTGACTTGTGACAATTTGAGTTAATTTTGCTATGTTGTGACACTATGAGTTTATTTTGCCTTGTTATAACTATTTTGATCTGTATACTGTGCATATTGGTCAGTGGGTTAATTGTATATTTTGATCTGTATACTGTCCAAATTTGACAGTGGACTGTGACAATTTTGACAGTTATATATTTCCTCAAAAATTGACAGTGAGAAAACTTTAAGACTGTCACAATTTTGACAGTCCTAGTTTACACTAGGACTGTCAAAATAGTGACAGTCCTAAAGTTATATATTTCCTCAAAATTGACAGTGAGAAAACTTTAGGACTGTCACAATTTTGACAGTCCTAGTTTACACTAGGACTGTCAAAATAGTGACAGTCCTAGTTTACACTAGGACTGTCAAAATAGTAACAGTCCTAAAGTTATATATTTCCTCAAAATTGACAGTGAGAAAACTTTAGGACTGTCACAATTTTGACAGTCCTAGTTTACACTAGGACTGTCAAAATAGTGACAGTCCTAAAGTTATATATTTCCTCAAAATTGACAGTGAGAAAACTTTAGGACTGTCACAATTTTGACAGTCCTAGTTTACACTAGGACTGTCAAAATTGTGACAGTCCTAAAGTTATATAAATGTACATATTGACAGTGAGTAAACTTTAGGACTGTCACAATTTTGACAGTCCTAGTTTACACCAGGACTGTAAAAAATGTGACAGTCCTAAAGTCCTGGCAGTTTTCCATAATGACAGTCCTAAGTTATTGGTAGCAATGCGCATTATACAATCAAAATCTTCATAACTCTTTTCATTACAATAGGTACAACATATAGTTCAATATACACTTAAACATACATGGATCAACACAATATACATCTTCACATGGGGCAGTATCAATCGATTAAAATATCAAAGTAGTCGTACGACATAATTTTTGGATCCTCCATCTTCATCATCTTCTTATAGGCCGCCATTGCATCCATGT
This sequence comes from Iris macrosiphon, assembly GCA_036927795.1. NCBI lineage: Eukaryota > Viridiplantae > Streptophyta > Magnoliopsida > Asparagales > Iridaceae > Iris > Iris macrosiphon. Next base: position 98,701,638 of record JAYESA010000004.1, read on the forward strand.
AGGGTGTCGTCCATGCGATCGCTTCCTCAGGTGCGTGTTTATACCAAAGCGTAGAAGGTGGCGGAATAGGAGAATGAGCGATCAACCTTGGGATGACGAAGTGTTGTCCGACAAGCCCAATGCAACATAGAGTGGATACTCGGTGTTCGGCCGGGGGGGCACACATTGGAAAGAAAGTATTGTTAATACCCTGTGAGATAATTACAATAGGTAACTTATACCTATTAGAGAAGACGTAAGCAGCAGGCGGGACATCCATGTAATGCTCTGGTCCGGTAACTGTTTCCGTACAAGGTATGCCTGCCAACAAATCTCCAACAATTTCTTCGCCAAGTATCTGGCTATAGAAGGCTAGTCGCGACTCCAACTCCTCGTACAGCTCTGCCCTAACCTGTCGCCATCCTGCTTCCACTGAATAGCCTAGTTGTCTTGCTAGTGCATGGTATCCACAGTGGCCATCCGCAGGAACATCATCAATAGTCCAAATGAAGTTCCGTATCTCAGGTAGGAATTTTTCAATGTATAGACTATAAGAAACATAAAAGTTTTGAACACCCTCCGCCGTGACTGCATCTATCGTTTTCTGTTTCTTCCCCCTTCGAATAGTTAGCTTAGGAGTTCGAACAAGGGACTTCGCCTCCAAACTGCGTTCGACAAGTTCAAATAAGGATGGATCTCTTTTAGTTGACTCCTCCTCCTTCTTTTTGGCTCTACTCTTTCTTGAGTGTGGTCTTCCCTTAGGAGTTCGAACAACGGATGGCTCTTGCAATCGAGTAGTTGCCGGGACTGCAATCTCTTGGATTTTAAACTCAATGGATCTTCTCTCCGGTTCCGTTGCGCCACACCACCATGCGTGAAGTAGTTTAACTTGGGGCAACGCAAAGAAATCATCTTGCACTTCCACCGCCGGCATTATCGACAGTTGTCGCCAACGTTGGTCAACACCGTCTATTGGAATAGGTATAGATTCACGACGGTATTCGTTGATTTCATGTGCACACGGAAGTCCCAGTGAATGTCGATATGAACAACCGCAAACCTCGGGATCATAACCCACCGACTTCGACCTACGAATCTCCTCAAACAATAACCCCAAGGCCTTGTGAGATACCACATGGGTTAAACCATCCAAGAGGTTTTCTTGCTTGTATTCATGCTTTGCAATATTGAGGCTCATCTCAAATGATGCTACAATATCGTTCACCGTGGCAATAGTCATCAAATGAATTGATTGCCAAACAGAGACAAAATTACCGACCGATGAGCGTAGATATCTTTTTAAACATGAGTGTGCCCCTTCGACCCGGTTCGTAGTGATCGTGCCATAATGCTTCACCATGTTGGTCCATGCTAACACGAATTGCTCTTTATGTGGTCCTAGCCAAGTATCTTTGATATAAGATATGCATGTCGGGTTGCTTGGCTCCCACTTTTGTTGGAACATGTACCATGCTGCCTCGTAACTGTCTGTAGTACTTGCTCGCCATACAAGACTCCAATCACTGTAGAATTTTTCGAAGCGAAGCATGTCTATTTTACCGTCCACAGTTTCAAATTTTTTCTTGCATTGAGCATGGATATTTCTATTTATATGCCAAGTGCATAGTAGTCTATGCGCATGAGGAAATACAATATCTATAGCATTTATCAACGCATATTCTCTGTCAGTAACAAAAACAGACGGCTCTTTGTAACCTGTGTAAAGGGATTGTAGTTTCCTCAACGCCCATGTGTAATCCTCTACTGTCTCACTCTTCATAAAACAAAAAGCGACTGCAAATGTTTTTCCCATACACGTAAACCCGACAACATGCAAAAGAGGCATCTTGAACTTGTTGGTCTTATATGTACAATCAAGGACCAACACGTCTGCGAAGGACCGAGCCATATGTGTGCAATCAGGATGAGCCCAAAACAATGAAAGGAGTTCATCAGTTTGTGGATGTCTTCTATGGTACTCCACGTAGTGATGCTCCCCAAGCAACTTCAATACTTGCTGCATCGCCATTCTTCCTTTCATACTATTGCATTTCGCTCTGGCCAAACTATTATAGATCGTCCTCATGGTAGACTTGTTCCCATCTTGTTTTTGTCGCACAGTAGAAAAAATTTGTTTCGGTGCAACTCCTGAAAGGAACAAGTCTTCAACCAACTTTTTTTCATCCTCCTTCAGACGTGCCACGTAGGCATGACCCGTAACCGTCCCTGGAATAGGATGATTGTGTCTTCCATTCTTAACTTCGATTATCCACTTCACATCTTCAACTTTTACAATCAACACCTTCAATGGACAACCACATTTTCTCGTCCCAACATTTTTCTTAGGGATTTCTTTTTCAACAACACCCTTTTTTTATGATCCCTAAACACACCTCCTCTTTCGCATCCAAGCTCAAGATATTTTCGGCCCGGCCGAGATCGGATGGATCTTGCAATGACAATAACTACGTTATGTCGTCTCCCAACTTCTCTGCACCACTCTATTGCTTCTTCATGGCTTGCAAATTCAATATCCCTTGTGAAAATATCATCCACATCAACACCAACGCCAGGATGTACCACAATCTCTGAACAAGGTTCCTATAACCAATATAAAAATATATATAAATTAATAACTTCATCTAAATATCAAGGACTGTCACTATTTTGACAGTCCAATTTTTATATAGGACTGTCATAATTATGACAGTCCTACTTTTAATTAGGACTGTCGAATTTATGACAGTCCTATATTTATATAGGACTGTGTAATATTTGACAGTCCTATATTTATATAGGACTGTCTAATGTTTACAGTCCTAACTCGTGACTGTCAAATTAGGGTTGTCGTTTTACGTACCGAACGTGCTTCGGAACAACCAACTTGTTCTTCGGAACGTCTGGAGTGCATAATTAATGAATTGGACGATCCGACTTCGTCATCGAACATTTTTTCATGCATTGTTCCTACATTAATCAAAAGAAACTAAATCTTTTTCGCACAATTGCAAAACTTATTCAACGTAGCTTGTCGAAGACATACCGTTATAAGTATTTTCCTTGGAGTATCACCAAAGTTAAATACTCCTCCAACCACAACTACCTATTTCCAAATTTAGGTTTGGCCTTGGTGGAATGAGGGTTTCTTAAGTCTAGGTGGAATGCCAAAAATAGAAACCCATTCCACTTTTATACTTTGGTGTGGGGCAGCCCCAAGTGTGGCAAACTTGTAATTTTGGGAAATGGACTGTCAAAATTTTGACAGTCCTAACAATTTTTAGGACTGTCATATTTTTTACAGTCCTAACTAGGTTAGGACTGTCAAAATTGTGACAGTCCTTCCTACTTTTAGGACTGTCGATATTTTGACAGTCCTTCCATGTGGTAGGACTGTCAAAATTTCGACAGTCCTGATTATAACAGTGGGCTAGCCCCGAGTAACTTTCATGATGGCAAACTTATAATTTTTCCTAATTTTTCAATGGGCTAGCCCCGAGTAAATTGTGTAGTGCCCTTATAAATACCCATTGATTAATGGTTTGTATGTGAAACCGTAGACTATGGAACCATATGTCAGGTAGCCTAGTAACTAGTAGTCGTATTTCTGACTTGATATACTATACAGTAGATCGAGGAATTGTAGATATTGTATCTGTTATTGACTGATTGATTGTCCATGACCCAGCTGTATTGTATTCGGGCTATTGTATTATTTTCTGTTATCACACCGAGGAGCTACTGTTTCCTGTGCATTGAAGTACTATATATTGTTCTAGTGATATTATATTATTTTATGTGTGGATACTCCCGTAGTTGGTCAGTGGTCCTAGCGTGGATAGGAGTAGGATTGTGGATTGATTACTGAATTATGCTAAGGCTGAATCTAGGTTGGAACCTTCAAGAACCAACAAGAATTCACACCCAGTTTACCCATAATACGGTACGACATCTAGGATAGATGGTCGTGTGTCCACGACACAAGTTTCACATAATAAGTATGGTTAATTAGGTAACTTAAAATACGTAGATAATTGGGAGGGAAATGATTTCGATATCGTATATCTTATTGGCCAGCCACCAGATACTGTGGTATATCATTTACCTATCTTGAGTGCAGTATATGGCATTATTATTGTTACTGATCTAGTATCTACCGTATAGGTATACTTAGACTGTTATTATTTTGATATACCTTTCGAGGGATGGCATCGTAGACTGTTACTGATTTACATAGTTATATGGTTCGGTCAGTCCTGCTTCGACATCACATGATTATGAATACATATGTTGCATTTATGGGATAACTCAGATACTAAAATAGGAATTGATTGACTGCTCTATTAATCATTGTGCTTATGGCATATATATATATATATATATATATATATATATATATATATATATATAGTCTGTCGGTAGTCTTAGGGATAGACTATATCTCGTAGTGGCTCAACTATTGTCCTTGTTTGATGTAGGATTGGATTACTGCCCGACGATAGGCTATAAACCTACGACACAGGTTCCTATGTACTGCTATTGATTAGGTTTAGTTTCATTCACTCGTACTTTCTTGTGGTACTTATTATTAGGGGATTAACCTCGCTGGTTTTGTTTGACCAGATCTAATAGCGAAACCAGAGGATCTACCGCCATGTCTGTCCGACTAGATAGATGATCGTCGAGGGGCTTGAATGGGTTTCTTCTCCAGCACTCATTATATCATTTTGATTCTTTTCAGGCACCTGTTTGTTTCGCCTGTATATTATGGGAGATTGTTCCTATCACATAATTGTATTTATATCATACTTTGCAGTATCAGCTGATACCGATCCGATATGGCTGATGTAACGACCCGTTCGTCCCGTTCCCCCTGCTCGGGGAGCGCGGCCAAGAAATGCTTACGACCGTCCGAACGGGACAGATTGAATCAAGATCCTTTCCTCGTTATGGATTGGTTTCTTCGGAATCAGGTCCCATAGTCAATGGATCGTGCCTCAAGGAAGGACTCGGCGGCAGAGTAGAGAGGCCTTTCCGTTGTGTTGGTTTTCCTTGCCCGTTTTCGATTGCCGCTTGGTTGCGTACTTGTTGGTTTTAGGACTTGCGTTTTCTTGAACGGTTTCAATGGATTTCATTGTTTTCGTTCTTAGGATTTCGCATTTCGTATCGAGCCTTGGAGACCGAAGCAGGAGGTATTGATCATCCGTTGGTGCGTGCAGGTGATCGTGTAGACGACGCGCGAGCGGAGTCTTAGGGATCTCTACTTCTTCTTCCTATACAACCGACTGTGTGAGTGGCTCTATTTCGATAAGCACCTTCTTTCCAAGGGCTCCGTTCATAATAAAATTGACTCAGATGTGCATTCAATCAAACGACACCACTTAAGTAATAAGTTGGATAACAAGATAAGATAAGAAGTAGGCTTGGAACACCCATTGCTTGTCATATAAAACCCTGCATAAATTCATTGATGCATGCATGGTCGTTGGATGTTTAATGGGTTGGTATTTATTGATAGTTCAAAGTGCTCTTCAATAAGTTCAAAGTGTTCTTCTATAAACTGCTGCATGTTATTTCATATAACTGTTGGTTGATTGTGATAGTACAATAAAGCAGTTTCGTACATGATGTTCTTTAACATTGGCTAGTAAGTAAATCTATGAGGTAGAGTCATAGATATGGTAATGGGAATTCTTGTGCACAGGGGATCCAGGTTCCTGCGGACGGTTACCGGGGCACCGGGCCGTTCCGACCCGGGCGGAATCTACTTTCTTAGTCCTGGGAGCGGGGAATTGTAGCGGGGCTAGCTACCCGCGCTGCAAGCGTCGCCGCCAGCCCAGACTAAACCCATGATGGCTAGTAGAACAACAAAGAAAGATGTTGTGTATATTTAAACTGTGCAGACTAACTATGTCTTCGTGACAGGGAAGGCTATGGTAAGTCGTACAGGTGGTTCAGACGGGACAGGTAAAGTCACCGAACGGTGGCATGTGAAGTTATGTTATTTTGTTCTTGCATACCTGCTAAATGAAATCTGATCTAGGCAAGAATAGAAACCCACCTAAGAACACAAATGTTGCATGTTCATTTAAACTCATCTAAAGAGCTTGGTAAAGTTGAGCAGCTAGCCTTCACCAGTACTTTTCGAAGTACTGACCCTCGTTGTAGCAGGTTCCCCGGCGCAAGGCAACGCGGCGAGGAGCTGAAGCTCTCTCCGGACTTTTGGGATTCTTGGCGGGTCGGGGCCAAGACTTTGGAGGCTCAAGCTGGAAGCCTTCCTCTCTCTCCCGTTGCGGAAATAACGCTAAGGCGATGGTGCTTACCCGCACCCAAGGTGTTTTGTGTTTGAAACTATGTAAAGGGACATAATGTATGGATCGGCTATCTCATTTTGCGTCCAAGTTTGTAAGCCCGTGGGGCATTTTATACTTTTGAGTCAAGCAATGTAACCGGATGTTCATTATAAATAAAAGAGAAACTTTTCTATGCCTCAACCTTGTGTCATCTTATTTGTCTACTCTGTTGCATTGATCTAAAGAATATCCTTATGCCTAAGGCCTGGTGCACGCGCGCCCTACGCGTGCACGGCATCACGCCCGGGGGACGATTATCGGTTAGGCGAAATCGGGGCGTGACATATTGGTATCAGAGCATGCTTCAGATCCTTTGATCTCTCAAAAGAAAGTTTCTAAAGAGGACTTTGTTCCTTCCGAGTAGACCCTTGAATTCGCTTGGCCAAAATGAGATGCGTTCCATACAATAAGTCCGAATATTTTTGAAAAGTGCGTGGGAATTATACGATTGCTTGGACGGGATTATGATCTGAGGGCTTTTGTCCCAACTCACAGAGGATGTTGTGAGAGGAGACTCGTGTTATAATCGGCAAGTTATATGTCTATATGAAAACACCGAACGAGTAGAGTGCGAGATAAGAATATCGTTCAGACAGTGGTCTATGCACATAGCCTTTTGGCCAACTTGTGTTAAGTATCGTGCACCAAGACCCTTGGTGCTAGCGAGTTGCAGCGAGATTTGGGTATTGTTGGGATGAGAATAAAGTTGACTTGGAGGGAAATCGATAGAGACGTTATCGAATTGCCGCTAAGGCGAGTAATGGAAATCGTGTAGGGAATTTTCGGAAATAGTTGGACGGTTATTCATAGCGATAAGTTATGATTTGAAGCATAGTCTGTATAGAGGACTATGGATACAGGTGTGTACGAGTCTAAGATCGCTAAGGCGATAAATAGCAACGGTTTGGGCCAGAGAATCGATTCCCGCTCTGAGGAACGAATTGAGCATACGAGTGAAGGATGCGAACGCGAATCAGGAGTTATTAGGATGACTCAATTCCTGAGTAGTGTATGCGATAAGTCCCCTGTTCGATTAGGCAATTTGTGGATATAATGAGTTGTAAAGATTCAAGGAGTATAACTCGAACCCTGAGTGGTGTATTTGTTGGCTTAGAAATGCTTGAACGAAGTCGTGGATTCGGAGAGTTAAGCGAGTCTAGCGACGAGCGGCGAGATTGGGTAAAGCCTTAGTATAAATAAACAGTGCCTAGCAAGTAAACGAACTCAGAGAAAGCATGCAATGTTCGGTTCGAACGAGTTACAATGAGTTGAATAAAAGATAAGGCTTACATCGAATAGAAGTTCGGGGCAATTGGAATCGATATCATGATCGGAAAAGACCTAGAGGATTGTACGAGCGAGTTTGAGTTGAAACAAGTGAATTAAAAACTTGACTCGAGATTTAATAATCTGAGATGCGATCGAAGTAAGTGCAATTAGAAATGATGTAGTGAACGAATGATAGCGTGCATGGAAAATTTGGATTGAGTAGGATATCGCTCGATAAAATTCGGTTTGAGTACAAATGCGATGACTCCATATTTTGGGGGATTTAGACTATAACAATGGTTAGAAGATAGCTCGGATTGATGCAAGTTGAAGGAATTATGATTCTGATGGATTGAGTTAAGCGGTAATAGATTTGGCTTGGAGTTTGGAAAACGATCTTGAAATCAAGTTCAGAAAGATAACATTCGAAATCTGTCCCAGCGAGAACGATTATCCTGCGAGAGCGTCGACGTGGTGATTTCACGTACGGTAGGGATAAGCAAACTCAAGAGAACAGGTTCGGTGATTATTCCAAAAACGAACTCGATGAATGGAACGTATCAATGGGATAGACTTGGGTTTGGGAATTGATCTTAGTTGTTTGAGGAATACTAAGAGTAGACTAAGGGAATGAGTCTAAGGATTTCTCTTGAGGAGTTAGTCTAGAAACGTAAAGTAAGAGATGTTGGACGTTTTCATGAACGGATATGTAGATCGTGCTGGACGACTTAGAGTTCATGATATACATCGATGGTTTATAATGGAATTGTGGCTCGATGATACAGGCGTAGAAAATGATGGATTGGTGAATTCTATCAAACAGGATAAAAGAGATAGTATGTGCGAATCGATAGGTTAACCCTGAAACGTGGGCGTATCGTGGGTTCGGTTGAACGAGCGTGTTGGTGTGATAGGATGATCTGTGCTCGATGTTTAGAAATCTGAGTGAAACGAGCTTGGGTAGAATACCCGTGTAAAGGAACAATGGTTTGACCTTAGGGTGTTTGGGGCGAGCGTTGTGCAACACGGTTGCACGATGAGTCGCAAAACTTGAGTTGTACCTATGACTGTGTGTGCTGGCCTAGTGACTAGGCAGACGACCCTATGCCTCGAGTTAAACTGGAGTGGCTGACTTCAGAGTATCGTTCGGGAAGAATGATAGAACTCGGGCAACAAGACTTAGAGTTAGAATTTGGAATTTGGAATATACACTAGCAACGTTCGCGTTGAAACGAACGTAAGGCGAGATAGGACTCGGGTGATAATTGATTTGGTTGGATAGGTTACGCGACGGTAAAGGATAAGACGATAGCTGGATCGAACAAGAGTTCGGTCATTCATATAGCAGAACGATCCGCGTTTCGAAAGATTTTCACGAGTAGCTTGTCAGACTTAGCTGTCACTGAGCTTGGTTGAAATACACATATTTGGGGGACGCCTTGAATATGGGTACGATCCAGACTTAGCGATATGCATAACTCGGATGCAGCTACAAAGGAAAATGTTCGGATTCGCATGGATGAGTGTGGCAACAGAAATGGTTTAGCCTCAACCTAAATTTTCATAGAGGAAAGATTGTATCATTCCTCGTGCTACCGGGATAGTTCTGCGCTAAGGCGCAGTACGAGATTGAGTTTGGGAATGCAATAGTTGAACGAATGGATCATTCGGATAAAATGATTAAGCACTCGGGCGAACGGAACGAGTAAAAACGAATAGAAAGTTAAGTTCGATTGAGCCAAAGGTGCGAAGAGACTTGATGCAAAAACAAGATTGGAAGATTGTCGAGATTCGAACTTTTGGGTTTAGGCGTAACGACGGGTTTCGATAGGCAACGTCAAGAAATAGGCTCAATTGCGTTGGGTTCCTATTGGTGGTAACATAACTAGTTGGGCAAGTCCACCCAATTATGAGTCGTAAATGCCCGTTGAGTAATAGAATACCATGTGCTTGGGTAATATAGCCCTGCGCTAGGTGCAGTAGATTTTGAAACGAAAGTGCAACGATCGAGTTGAGTATAACTCGATAGCATTGAACGATAAAGTCGTTCGATGAGAACTGGCCAACATTGGCGTAACGCATGGTGAGAAAATAGAGGATTATAGTATTGAGACAGTCCTTGAAGGATAAGACAAGATGTATAGGGAAGTTTAGAAGTTATGCAATAGCACGAGTTGCGCTCAGGAAGTCTCGAGGACGGAACTTGTTCTGAGTGGTATATGGTGTAACAACCCGCTCCGCTCAACCCGGAGGGCCGATTCAAACGGCACAGGTGTAGCTATTCAATCGCCTTGCTCAGCGAGATGGCTCGTTCGATGCAACAGCTTTCATGCTGTGATCCTCAGTGGAGTCAGACTTAGGCTACCAGAAGCGCGTCCGGAGTCTAGCTCGACCGATGCGAAACATCGCTAAGGTGGGCGACCCCGGTGAACCTGTCTCTACTTAACTGCACACTAAGAAAATGAACGTTACGTGCTAGTTTACAGGCGATAACCCTTGCATGCTAATAAAAAGAGACGAACGCACATAGCGAAGGGGATAACCCCGCTTGATTATCGTATAGAACATGGAAATCTTACTTCCTAGTTGCGTAGTCGACTTGGGTCAGTTGAATCTGCAAGCGGACTTGTCGTACGCGGCGGAGCCTGTCCAAATTTTGAATCGTAAAAAGAAGCAGTTGCGGAACCGAACGTCTCGCTAGTGCGCGTACCGTGGCGGAACCACTTGGTCGAGGAGTCGACCTGGGAACTTGAATCTGATATGAGGGGAAAATTTCCCTCATTATTCCTTAGTGGTAGGCTCTATTCTTAAGTTTCGGGACGAAACTTCCTATTAGATGGTTATGATGTAACGACCCGTTCGTCCCGTTCCCCCTGCTCGGGGAGCGCGGCCAAGAAATGCTTACGACCGTCCGAACGGGACAGATTGAATCAAGATCCTTTCCTCGTTATGGATTGGTTTCTTCGGAATCAGGTCCCATAGTCAATGGATCGTGCCTCAAGGAAGGACTCGGCGGCAGAGTAGAGAGAGGCCTTTCCGTTGTGTTGGTTTTCCTTGCCCGTTTTCGATTGCCGCTTGGTTGCGTACTTGTTGGTTTTAGGACTTGCGTTTTCTTGAACGGTTTCAATGGATTTCATTGTTTTCGTTCTTAGGATTTCGCATTTCGTATCGAGCCTTGGAGACCGAAGCAGGAGGTATTGATCATCCGTTGGTGCGTGCAGGTGATCGTGTAGACGACGCGCGAGCGGAGTCTTAGGGATCTCTACTTCTTCTTCCTATACAACCGACTGTGTGAGTGGCTCTATTTCGATAAGCACCTTCTTTCCAAGGGCTCCGTTCATAATAAAATTGACTCAGATGTGCATTCAATCAAACGACACCACTTAAGTAATAAGTTGGATAACAAGATAAGATAAGAAGTAGGCTTGGAACACCCATTGCTTGTCATATAAAACCCTGCATAAATTCATTGATGCATGCATGGTCGTTGGATGTTTAATGGGTTGGTATTTATTGATAGTTCAAAGTGCTCTTCAATAAGTTCAAAGTGTTCTTCTATAAACTGCTGCATGTTATTTCATATAACTGTTGGTTGATTGTGATAGTACAATAAAGCAGTTTCGTACATGATGTTCTTTAACATTGGCTAGTAAGTAAATCTATGAGGTAGAGTCATAGATATGGTCATGGGAATTCTTGTGCACAGGGGATCCAGGTTCCTGCGGACGGTTACCGGGGCACCGGGCCGTTCCGACCCGGGCGGAATCTACTTTCTTAGTCCTGGGAGCGGGGAATTGTAGCGGGGCTGGCTACCCGCGCTGCAAGCGTCGCCGCCAGCCCAGACTAAACCCATGATGGCTAGTAGAACAACAAAGAAAGATGTTGTGTATATTTAAACTGTGCAGACTAACTATGTCTTCGTGACAGGGAAGGCTATGGTAAGTCGTACAGGTGGTTCAGACGGGACAGGTAAAGTCACCGAACGGTGGCATGTGAAGTTATGTTATTTTGTTCTTGCATACCTGCTAAATGAAATCTGATCTAGGCAAGAATAGAAACCCACCTAAGAACACAAATGTTGCATGTTCATTTAAACTCATCTAAAGAGCTTGGTAAAGTTGAGCAGCTAGCCTTCACCAGTACTTTTCGAAGTACTGACCCTCGTTGTAGCAGGTTCCCCGGCGCAAGGCAACGCGGCGAGGAGCTGAAGCTCTCTCCGGACTTTTGGGATTCTTGGCGGGTCGGGGCCAAGACTTTGGAGGCTCAAGCTGGAAGCCTTCCTCTCTCTCCCGTTGCGGAAATAACGCTAAGGCGATGGTGCTTACCCGCACCCAAGGTGTTTTGTGTTTGAAACTATGTAAAGGGACATAATGTATGGATCGGCTATCTCATTTTGCGTCCAAGTTTGTAAGCCCGTGGGGCATTTTATACTTTTGAGTCAAGCAATGTAACCGGATGTTCATTATAAATAAAAGAGAAACTTTTCTATGCCTCAACCTTGTGTCATCTTATTTGTCTACTCTGTTGCATTGATCTAAAGAATATCCTTATGCCTAAGGCCTGGTGCACGCGCGCCCTACGCGTGCACGGCATCACGCCCGGGGGACGATTATCGGTTAGGCGAAATCGGGGCGTGACAGCTGATACCGATACAGTTTGGCATGTCCCAATCTGATACCGACCGATACCCGATACTGACCGATACCGACATTAGGGGTCTCTTTTCCGATCAATTCAACAAAGAAAATTGAACGAAAAAGACCAATTAGCAAGAGTGTAAAAGCATAGTAAAGTTGTAAAAACATGTAAAAGAAGAAAACTTATCTTTCGTATGTAAATCAATCGACAATGATTACTACTATTTCATTCAATTTCAAATCTTCAGAACTACTAAGAAACAATACTTAAAATTAAACCTAAATGTACATAATATATTTTCTAAAATATTAATAATTATTTTTTTCTGATATCAAAAAATTTGATACTCCGTTCCAAAACCGTCGATATTGCTGATACCGCCGATTCTGATACTCATAAAAATGGTCCAATACCGATTCTGATATCGATACTGCAAACCTTGATTTATATTCAGACCGATGCAGACAAGAAGATTATGTATGTTTGCATACTATACTAGGTTGTCATTTTGTATAGCTAGCTTTATGATCATTTTGATAAAGTATTTGAGACGTCTTACTGCTTTATTTTATATATTGTATATTCATGTTTCTTGTTTAACTGATTGAGACATAGCATGTTCTGTGATGCCATAGGAGACTTGGGTTGTAGTGTACACCCTCATGTCTAGGGACAGTCGTGATCGTATTGCGGGATACAGACGTATACACTAATACATAATTGGCTATGTCATACCCCATCATATTCTAGTACTGGGACGTGACAAGGTTTTAGTGGCCCATGTAGGTCTATTTTTCAGACATGTAGGGTGTTATGATCTGTAGGAGTCTCAACTAAACATGTTCTCCTTGATGTCATGATTCGAACTATCATACTATGTTTGAACCGTTAAACTGCTTGTAACCTTGCTCTTTCTCGTCCTTTATTGATATCTTGTATCATTTTCTTTTATGGACACTTCATCCTCTTCTATTGGGGCAACAAAGCATGGGTCGACATGCATCAATAGGAGGCCCCACCTCATCAGGCACAGATACCAGTTGAGGAGCCAGAACATCAAGTTCCAGTAGCTCCGGCAGCACCGGTAGTAGTTAACACACATACTTTATTGGAGATTATATGTGGGATGTTGACCATCCAATAACAACAGCAACAAAAGCAGAATATTTTTCTCAACCATGAATTACAAATAGCCCTAGAGATGGGCGAGAGGTTGGATTCTAGGCATTAGTCAAATTCTGTCGGCTCAACTCCCGTTATTTCTATGGCACAAAGGATGCCATTACTTCAGATGCATTGTTGCAGGATATTGAGTCTATCTTTGCGGCGGTCAAGGTACCAGAGATAGAGAATGTGGACCAGGTTAGGTTCCAGCTTCATCACCTTGCCCGGGATTAGTTGGTATCAGTAAAGAGTGGTTTTGTACGTCCTATCTTTTGGGACAATTTCAGGAACCGATTTCAGACTAAGTAATTTGGTATGGTGGCATGATATGAGCTGCAGCAGAGATTCGTCAACCTCAAGCAGTCAGGGAGGTTCGTAGATGAGTATTGAGTGAAGTTATGTAGATTGAGTATATTTGTTCCGACGATGGAAAACACGGAGACGGAGTGGGCTATAAGGTTCCAACAAGGACTTAATTTAGCAAGAATGCAAATATTTGAGGGACATGACCATTAGACCTTTGATGCACTTTTGACGGCAGCCAAGAGACATGGGATCACCATCCAGCGGCTCGTCGCAAGGACTGGAGACCAAAAGATGTCTCATGCGCAGACTGGAGGAGCTATTCCATGAACGCCAAAATCCGCTCCTGATTTAGGATTCATAATTCTGGAGTGCCACGTTGGTCGGCAGTATGAGCAGTCACGGCACCGGTACGTCAGCAGCAGTCGAGGGTTCAACAGCAGGTCCAGTGGAATGTACCTTCTGCAAGAAGGGAGGACACACAAGGTGTGTAGATTGGCCAACAGGCAGTATTTGAGATATGGGAGTCCATATAACATGGTATCTACCGTCCATTGATTCAGAGGGCAGGTGGGCCAGTTCAGCAATTTTTGGTACTACCAACGCCATTAGCAGCTGCTTATGGAGGACCAACATTGGCAGTCCAACCTTCGGCACAATACCCCCTGCCGATGCAGTCGTAGATGCTCCAATAGCTGAGACTACAGCATTATAGCCAGGTGCAGAGGCAGCAACAGGCTAGGTAGTAGCAGAGGGGAGCCCAGCAGGGTCATAGGCGGGTTTTTCCTTTATCTATGGATGAGGCATTAGAATCAGACAATGTGGTGGCAGGTACCATTTTCGTCGCATCATTCAAAAACTTTGCTTGATTCATGAACTTCTCATTCTTCTGTATCTACACAATTTGTGACATGCATTGGATTAGAGTTCGAGTCATTTACAGAGATGATGAATATATTTACTAGTAATAGGCTTGCATGAGTTTATGGAGTGTGCTTAGCGTACCCATCTGCTACCCGCTAGATTAATTGAGTTCCCTATGGGTAACTTTGATGTTATCTTGGACATAGACTGATTGAGAGACAGTCATGCGACGACCAACTGCCACATGAGACGAGTCACGTTCAGCATTCCAGGCGAGTTCTCCTTCGTCCGAGGAGAGGAGGATTACTCCAGAGACCGAGTGGTAGCAGCAGTTATACTGGAGGAGTAGATTCCTAGATTTGTCAAGGAGTTTCTTAACGTCTTTCTAGATGAGCTTCCAGGTATGCCACCGGTTAGAGATATGGAGTTTTGTATCGAGATGATACCAGGAGCAGCTCCAGTTTCCAACAGAGTCTACAAGATCCTAGTCCGAGCTGGATAAGTTATATCATCATATTGAGGATTTAAAGGCCAAAGGGTTCATTAGACCTAGTGGATCTCCTTGGGGGGCACCGATGGTATTGGTGGACAAGAAGGATGGTTCGTCACGTTTATGGGTTGATTACAAAACTAAATATGGATTTGTCAAGAATAATGCCAAGGATTGATGACTTGTTTGATCAGCTAAGTATTACCAGATTTTTATCCAAGATACATCTTCGATCTAGATATCATCATGTAAGAATCCAGGAGCAAGACAATATTAGATCACGTTATGCGCATTGGGAGTTCTCAGTGATGTTGTTAGGGCTATCCAACGTCCGACAGTATTCATGGATTTGATGAACCGCATCTTTATGTCCATTTGGATCAGTTTGGAGGTGGTATTCATAGACGACATCCTTGGCTTCTCTAGCAGTGAGGCGGAGCATGAGGAACATCTCCGGAGGGTGATGCAGACCTGAGAAAGCACCAGTTGTATGTAAATCTTAGCAAGGGCAAGCTTTGGTTGGATCGCATTTCATTTTGGAGGCATATTATCTCCGAAGCAGGAGTATTGGTAGATCCAAGGAAGGTTGAGGTCGTGGAGAGTTGGCCAATTCCGAAGACAGTAGCAAATATGTGTAGCTTTCCAGGGTTGGCAGGATACTACTGGAGGTTTGTAGCAAACTTTGCCAAGATATCTGCACCTTTAACGTGTTTGACGTAAGGATGTTGTGTTTGATTGGTCAACGGAGTGTTGGATTTTGTTTGAGTTCAAGAGGAGATTGATTTCAGCACCAATTCTGATACTTCCAGAGGGACCTGGAGAGAGTCCACAGTATATTGTGATGCATCCGAGAAGGGACTTGGGTGTGTATTAATGCAGCATGAAAGAGTGATAGCTTATGCGTCTCGAAAACTTCGAGATCATAACTACCCGACGTATGACTTGGAGTTGGCAGCAGTGGTATTTGCACTCAAGTTGTCGAGACATTATTTTTATAGTTATAGGGTGGAGATGTATACCAATCACAAGAGCCTAAAGTATGTTTTTACTCATAAGGACTTGAACATGTGCCAGAGGAGATTGTTAGAGTTGTTGAAGGACTATGATATGGATCTTAACTATCATCTGGACAAGACGAATGTACTAGCAGATGCATTGAATAGGAGGGTCAGCACATTCTTCCTGGCGACTTAGATACATATCCTAGAGGATCTTCAGGAAATGGACATTGAGGTGGTTCTTCCGCAAGAGACCAAAATTCTAAATAGTTTGCAGATTCAGTCTACTTTAGTTGAGAGGATCAGGACAGCACAAAAGGACTCGCATATTCAGAGGCTTAGAGCAGAGTGTAAGTCCGGTCTCAGAAAGGAGTTGAGGATTTATGAGGATGGGATGCTTCAATTTAGGAGTCATTTATGTGTATCTGATAGGAGGTTATGACCGAGGCTTATAGTTCTCCGTACTCCATCCATCAGGGGGTACGAAAATGTATCAGGATATCAGGCAGCATTTTTGGTATCATGGGAAGCGATGTTTGTTTCCCATTGTTTTGTGTACCAACAGGTGAAGACTGAGAAGCAGAGAGAAACAGAGACCAGTAGGATCATTGTAGCTCCTCCCTATTCCAAAGTGGAAGTGGGACATATCATGATGAATTTCATGATTGGTTTACCTAGATCCCAGTCTGGTCGATATGCAGTTGGGTGATAGTGGATCAGATCAGCTCACGAAGGTAACTAATTTCCTTTCATTCATAATTGGATAGTCCACTGAGCAACTTTGCAGACATGTACATGAGACAGGTAATGAGGCAACAAGGTGTTCCGGTCAAGGGCGGATCCAAGGGCTTCCTTGGGTGAGTTGTAGCCCGTTCAACTTTTTCTTTTCTTTTACTAGATATGTATATCAGCATACCCAAATAAAACAAAAGCCATTCAGCCCACCCAATCGCCCAAGTCAGGGCTGCACTTCAACTTACGGGAGAGGGAGAGAGTCTAAGCAAATTTGAAAAATAGGTTTTGTATTTTCTCCTCTCAAGTCTCAAGTCTCAAGTCTCAAGTCTCAACTCTCAAGACCGGGATGGAGGAGTTCATCTCTCTTGACTCTTCAGCTGCAAGAGAAGGAAGGCGAGGTAGAGCATGAAGGTGCGAATGCAGCGAATCGGCAGGGGCTGACATCCAGTCCCAACAGGAGAATCTCAAGGACGGATGTAAGTTTCTTCTTGCAATTAATTTTTTCCTAATTTACTTAAAAAAATGTTTAGGGTTTATTCATGCTTCTTTTGCTCCAATTTTTTCGAAAAATAGATTTTTTTAGGGTACGGGGAAGATTAGGATATTTGAAATTTTAGGGTTTGTAGAAGGTTATGAGAGAATGATCTATGTGATTAATGATTATTGATGTCTGATGGTGGATTAGGGTTTGGGATCTGTGTTTAATACATCTGAAAGCATCCTCGAGGAGAATGCGTGTGCGATTTCTGCTTTTCTTTTAGGGTTTGTTTGATATTTCTGGTTTGGGGCTTGGGGAGGAGCTGATATTTGTGTATTGGAACCTGGGACATAACCTGGATACCTCCTTGCACTACTGATCCCTAGATAGCTGTTACCACAGGAACCTCTGATATTTCCTGGGTATCAGACTCCTTGTGCATTTCTGGATACTCTCTGGAACCACGGCTCCTTATTGGGAATCTGATACACTTGGCATTTTTGAAATTCTGATACTCTCCTCATTTCTATGAATTTCTTCCTCTTCTATTTCTTCAAAAAGGTTTGTGTCTGCATCTGGAGTACCTAAGCTTCTTTATCAAAGTTGCTAACAAGCCTTGATCCTTCACCCATAACGGGAATCTGAGCAAGAACTTTTGAATGTCCCAAAATCGAAACCTCTCCCAGATTTTGGATTTTGCTTTGTGAGTTCCCATAACTCACCCATAACAAGATTTTGGGGGAGAGGTTAGTTTCCCACAACCTGGGTGAGTTTCCATGCCATCTACTCAAGTTAGTTTTCTCTTTATATATGGAGCATGTGAAGTTGAAAAATGTTTGTTGGTCTTTGAAATTTTGCTTCATGGACTTGTTATATAACAACTTCAGCGGCACAGTGCTCAGGTTTCCAAAGATTCAAGTAAGTATACTTCCAATTATCCAAGTCTTGTGCTCTCTGTCTTATTTGTTTATGATCAGTAATATGAATTGAAGGGTCCATTGGTTTTTTTTCATAGTATGCTTTGTCTATATGGTATATTGTATTGGAATGTTGTCTGCCATGATTTGGTATAGTTGTTCCAAGATCTCTTGTTCAGTCTTATCATGCTTCAGCTATGTGCTTCAACATTCTTTTTTTTTTGTCAGAAAATGATTTTGAACTTGTTCATGTTTACCTAGTGCTAGAGGTCAATGTTTTTATTCATTATGACAGGTATCGAACCTTATAAATATAGTGAAAACTTTGCCGAATTTTCAGCATGAGATTAGTAATGCAGTAGCCCATCCCAACTTTAAATTCTGGATCCGCCCCTGGTTCCGGTGAGCGTTATATCAGATCGAGATATCTGGTTCACCTCACTTCTGGCAGAGTTTGCACTACAGTTTAGACACCAGATTGAGGTTCAGCACAATATATTATCCTCAGACAGATAGACAATCAGAGTGTACCATTTAGACTCAAGAGGACATGTAAGTTCATGTATTTGGACTTCGGTGGATCTTGGGAGGATCACCTTCATTTGGTAAAGTTCTCTTATAGCAACAACTTTCAAGCAAGCACCTAGATGGCATCATTGACATGTTGTATGGGAATAAGTGTAGATCACCACTAGCATTAGACGATGTGGGAGAGAGGAAGATGTTGGGACCAAAGATGATTACTCAAACAGTAGAGATGGTCTATTTGATCAGAGAACGTCTTCGAGTTATGCAGGATCAGTATCGACATTTGGCAGATCATCATCGGAGGCCTTTGGAGTTCAGCATATGCGACCATGTATTTTTGCTGATTTTGCCTACCTAAGGAGTTATCAGATTTCCGGAGAATCGAAAAGTAGCCACTAGACGTGATATCGTACAAGTCTAGATTACACTTGTACCATGCAAGAAGATAGACAATCGATAGTATATCTCATAAACAACAACAATACAGTGAAAGTAAAACAGACAAATTGAAGTCACAATAATATGTAAAGAAAAGTATCTCTTTTATTGATATTTGTAATGAGTTACAAGGCTCACAGCGAAATACAAGGCTTATAATAGCCGACCTGAAAAATGCCAATCTAGGCTTACATTGAATTTGCCAACTCGACTTACAACATCACTGGTACAACGAATGCTATGTTCCATACATTATGCCCTTTATAGCAGAAGTCATCATCTCCATGAGAAGAGCTTTTGCACACCAACCGTCCTGCGATGCCTCAAGACTGATCGAACTGTGTCCTCGCTCCTAAGTACCTGAAAGTTTGCCCACAGATTCAGAGTCAGGGTAAAGCTTAGTCTATGGTACATTGATCTGTTCAATATTCTCGAGCGGGTAGGAGATGTTGCCTATCATCTCGCCCTTCCACCTTCGCGCCGTGAGGTACATGATGTGTTTCATGTATCTCAGTTGCGTAGATGTATTCGGAATATGAGCCACATCCTCGATCATTCAAAGCTAATAGTCAGTACCGACTTGTCCTAATGACGAGAAACCGGTATCTATTTTGGACCGAGATGAAAGGTTCTCAAGAACCGGACTATCAGGCTTGTCTGTATTGCTTAGGGTCATCACTCACTGGGAGAGTTGACGTGGAAGCACGAGAACAATATCGGATCCAGATATTCACACTTGTTCGACTCTGGAGATATATTTCTTCTTATGCCTTTGTATCCAATTTCCAGTAATTGATTGATATATATATATATATATATATATATGTGTGTGTGTGTGTGTGTGTGTGTGGATGTTTCCTTTTCTTTGTCATATGATTTCCTTTATATATGTTGATAGCATAGTGATTTTCTTGATTGTTATGGTTTGGCTTTAGTAGAAATTCCGATGACGGAATTTTTCTATGGAGGGTAGTGTTGTCACTCTCCTTTCCCAATATATGTATTTATACGAGTATTTGATTTTTGTATCTTGTTTTTCGTATTTTCTGTGCAGTTATAGGGAGCCAGATCGGTGTAGTATCTCTTGGGTGCCTCTTTCAACAGATGATGGAATCCAGTTTCGATACAGTATCTTGTACTTGTATTGCTAGTATCCTTATTCGATATTAGGTCTTGTAACATATTGGTTTCTAATTTAGTTTCGATAACCGAAATGACGGATCGTCCGTAAGGTGGTCGACAGATTTTAAACTGATTAACGACTTAAGTAACTGTTTTGGATTTCGATTTTCGATAAGACAATGATATGGGAGACTACCCAAGACCTCTAGTTATACCATAGGTGTTGCCCTAGACCTGTACTAGGACTAGTTTATAGATTAGATATTCAAAATATCCCAAAAATAAAATTTTCCTTAGGAGACAGTATATTGTCATACTGACAGTATACTGTCTGCACAGCAGAATGCAGAGTCAGCCTGTTGACTGGGTTAAATCATTAACCATTTGTCCATTGGTTTTGTTGTGTAGCCAGGATTGTTGGGACTTGGATTGCTGACTTGGCATGCGCCGAGTGACCAATATCAACTCCTCCTCTCCATATAAACTCTTTCCTTCCCTCTCTTCTACTCTTTTCACTCTCTTTCATTTCTTTCTCTCATTCTCTCTTTTGAGGGTTGATCTAGGAAGATTTTAGGACTTGATCTTGAGGTCAAGAGTGGTATCTACCCCCCCCCCCCCCCAAAGGTGGTGTAGTGGTGTAGTTGAAGCTAGGCTTGGGGCTTTTGACTTGAGATAAGTACACCTTACAAGTTCGATCGGCCCTGTCGTGGATAGGATGTACAGTACTTACAAATATATGCTCTGATACCAAGTGAAGTTTGGAGATGGAGAGGAGAAGGGAAGGGAAAGTAGGAGAAGAGAGAAAACCCTATGTTGCATCTCATGTATATTTATATTGATATGCAATACACCCACAATACACCCACAATTACTATTATACCCTCATATGATAAATAACAAAATAAAATAACTCTAACATAAGGTAACATAATTTGATCTATCTTATTGATTATGAGATCTTTTACATGTATTAATGTATGTCATCTTTTGATTATTATATGTTTTATTGGGAAATCTTTTGATTGCTCATCTTTAAACGTTCTTTAATTGGATATTCCTTCTTCATGTCTAAAGATGATTGCTTTTATTTTCGTGACAATTTTATAGCCTTATATGCATTGAGCGAGGGGGAGAAAGATTCATATCTTGGATATCCCCTTGATCTCATATTTATCTAATTTTTGCATAAAATTGCTTTGGAACTAGATACGCATATTTTGAGGGGGAGCAAATTAACTATTGTAATTCATTATTACCTTTTTAATGTGTGGTATATCTAGTTCATCATGGACCTTTATTCCTTCATTTTAATATCTTGTTGATTGTGCTAATGATATGTAGAGGGTTTATGAGTGAGCACGTGATTGTCCTTATTTTATCTTGTCTCTCTTATATATGGGTTTAAAAGTTCATCTTGTCATTATTAACTTGATTATCTTATCTTCATGATTCGTGAACTTTCTTTATTTTTGGCCTTCCTTGTATGTTAAATTAATTTGGCTTTCCTTGTTGTGGTCTTACCCAAAATTCATGACATATTTCTAGATCGGTAATATTTGAGGGGGAGAATTCAAGTCGACTGAATTTCTCCTTCTCAAGTATTT
The DNA here is from genome assembly GCA_036927795.1 of Iris macrosiphon. Taxonomy (NCBI): domain Eukaryota; kingdom Viridiplantae; phylum Streptophyta; class Magnoliopsida; order Asparagales; family Iridaceae; genus Iris; species Iris macrosiphon. The sequence continues at coordinate 98,723,515 of JAYESA010000004.1, forward strand.
ATTTTTCTCCTTTATTTCCATGCCTATCTAAAAGGATATTCATAAGGCGTGCTAAAATAATTGAGTTCAAATGCATGAACTTGGGTAAGCGGACAGATTTTGAAATTAAGAAGATTCTTGTATATCTATTTGATCTCTTTTTTATTGATTATACTCTTTATATGGAATTGATCCACTAATTTGTATGAAAAAATTATGAATCATATTTGCTTCTTTGATCTTTATTAAAGTTCTTATTGTATCTTCTAATATACTACATTGGTATTCTACATTGGTATCTATTATATTTGCAAAAGTCTAATCCTCCTGGCTTTCTATTTGAAATACTTTTTTCCCATAACTAGAGCTTCATTTTCTATTATGCTGTATTTTTGGATTTCTACCTTGGGTTTCTATTGGTAAACCTTTTATTAATTGATTGTTCTCATATTTTTCAATTTTACCACCTATATTGTGTTTTGACAAGATATTCTATATTAGTTGTGCATTTTATAAACTTGTCTTTACACACTTCTCCAAGATTGTTTTAATGATTGTTTATGCTTCCTCCTGCTCTGATTTATCTACTTAAGACTGAATTCCTTTTATCTTTTAGTACGAAAAAGTTTATTTTTGATCATGTCAAAGGGGGAGAAGTAAGTTTAAGTGGTATGTTTGTCTAATGGGGAGAAGTAGTTTAAGTAGTATGCTTTTAGTGATATATGCGTATTGCCTTCTATATATTAGTAATATATGCATCTATTGTATCCATCTTAAACTTAACCAATTTGTCATAATAAAAAGGGGAGAAATTATTAGACCAGTGTTCTAACTTCATTTTTTATTGTGGAATCGCTTAAATTCAGCACTATGACCACTATAATCATGCAATCAATATAGTAATATATACTTAAACATAGCAATTTCTAATGTGTATTAAATGTTATCATATTTGCTACTATCTACATTGCTTTATTCGCCTAACAAGTATTTGCAAAAAAGTAATAAGCAAGATCAAACATGGATATATGAAAAGAAGAAATCATGATGGACCAAAGACGACGTTATCCTACAAAATTTCTCTGAATCGCCCACAACATCTCTGGGGCTACGCACTCAGGGGTTCCGTTGTCCGGTCAGTGGACCGAGGTCAAAAGGTATACATATTTCATAATCTGCTTAGCTTCGGACAACTGTAAGGAAAATTGACATCATCTTACAAGTGAAAAAATCAAGCCATGCCTTCATCCTTTCGAGACTCTGAAGAAGCCTGCACCTGCTATAGTCTATCTTAAGTCTGTAAGATGTCTTACAAATATTTGTAAACACAAAAAACGGATGACAAAATCGAAAGCTATGATAGAAAATAACTCAAGATTATTTTTGGCCTGCTGAATAGTATATCGGCGGTATACTAGTCCATATCGACGGTATACCGAATTTATATAACATAAGCTCTCTTTCGAGCCAACCGACATACCGACGGTATACTAGTCTATATATACAGTATACTGGTCTATACCGACGGTATACCGTTTCATAATACTGGCAATCCAACGGTCATATTCCAGTACCATCAATGCAGAACAATTTATCGACGGTATACTATAGTATACTAGCAATTTACTGTCTACACACTGAAAGTTACAATTATTGCTCTTTCTCTTGTCTTGGTTATAAATAGCCTTGAACCCCTTCATTCAATGTTGATCATTTTGAGCCTAAAATTTTCTATCTACCAAAGGCCTATCCACAAACAAGTCTATCAAAGCTTTCTATTGTCAATCCATAAATTGTGTTAGAGTGTCTTAAGTTGTAAAGTGTAGATCTTCATATTTGTTGTGAGAATATCAAAACCAATCTTGTAAGAGGTTGAAGTGTAAAAGACTTCGAATCAAAGCTTGTGTGAAGTTGGAAAGCTTTCGGATCAAAGCTCTTATGTAACAAGTCGGCGAGTCTTCCAATCAAAGCTTGTGGTGTAACTATTTTGATAATAGTGGATTAAAGCCGGAAAGAGTTCTGGGAATATAGTGCCTCACGAAGGATATCAGGATACATCGGGTGTCAGTATTCTTATTACTTCATTTTTTGCACACTTATTTTTAAATTGCTTAATTAGCAATCATTTTGTGTTTGATACCCTATTCACCCCCTCTAGGGTTCCTACATAATATATGTTCTATAAGGCAGAACAATATATTAATAGTATATTGTCAGTATATTATATGGATTTTTATTTTTCCAACAAGTCCAGTCTACTGTTCTGCAAGATAGAACAGTATACTGTCAGTATATTGTTGCCCTACTGATTCTTCAAGAATGTATCATGATTGTGTGTCGTCTCCTTGTATGGACATTTAGCCTTTCCCGAAACAGTATCCTAGTGCCTACCCAATGTCCCTACACCCGTCTTCCCTCTATGGAGTCTGTAGGGCTTATTGATAGTCAGAACCGAGAAATTGATTGATGGTTTATATGTGAACCCGTAGACTCGGGAACCCTATTGTAAGGTATCCTAGTATCTAGTAGCCGTATTCTTGACTTGATATACGATATATACAGTGGATCAAGGAATTGTTGATATTGTATCTGTGATTGACTGACTAATTGATTGTCCATGTCTATGACCCAACAACACTATATATGTGCTATTATATTATTTCATGTTATCGTACCGGAGTGCTAATGTTTCTTGTGCACTGAGGTGTTATATAATGTTCTAGTGATATTAACCGTTTCCTCTGCACTGAGGTGTTATATAATGTTCTAGTGATATTGTATTATTTACTACGTGGATACTCTTGTAGTTGGTCAGTGGTCCTAGTATGGGTTAGGAGTAGGATTATAGATTAATTATTGCATTACGCTCAGGATAAAGCTAGGTTGGAACACTCGAAAACCAACAAGAATTCACACCCATCGTACCTATACTAAGGTACGACATCTAGAATGGATAGTTGGGTGTCTACGATACGGGTTCCACATGATTAATATGGTTAATTAGGTAATTGAAATATATAGATCATTAGGATGGAAAGAATTCTGATATCGTGTATCTTGCTGGCCAGCCATCAGACACTATGGTATATAATTCACCTAAATAGAGTGCAGTATCTGGCATTATTAGTGTTACTGACCTAGCATATGCCTTATAGGAGTACTGAGACTGTTATTATCCTGATAACAACCTAGTAACCTCCCGAGGGGTGGTATCGTGGACAATAACTGATTTACATAGTAATATGGTTCGGCCAGTCCTCCTTCAGTATCGTACGATTACAAATTTTTATATTGCATTATTGGGATAAGCCAATTACTAATATAGTAAGCCGTATGAATTGATTAGCAGCTCTATTAAATCATTATGCTTATGACATATATAAATTCATATATTAATTATGAGAAGTCTTCGTGACGTAGACTGTCTTGACGTAGTGGTTCAATCCTTGTCCTTGTTTGGTGTAGGATTAGATTACTGCCTGACGATAAACCATTTACCTAAGCTACGACATAGGTCCATATATACTGCTATTGGTTGAGCTTTGTTTCATTACCTCGTACTTTCGTATGGTACTTATTAGAGGATTGACCCATTTGGTTTTATTTGGCCAGTTCTAATAGAAGAGCTAGAGGATCTACCGTCGTGCAAGCCCGACAGAACTCACTAGAGGGATGATTACCAAGGGTCTTTAGTGGGTTTCTTCTCCGCAACTCATTATATTATCTTAATTCTTTTGAGACATTTAGTCACTAAACACATGTTTTGCCTGTATATTATGGAAGATTGTTCCTATCACATCAGTGTAGTTATATTCAGATTGCAGCTGACGATATGATCATGTATATTTTGATAATATGCTAGCTTTCCATTTTGTATAGCTAATGTCATGTCATTTTAATAGAGCGTCGGAAATGTCTTACTGCTTTATCTTATATGTTTTATATTCATTTTTTTTTGTTCTACTGATTGAGACATAGCTTGTTCTGTGAGGCCATAAGAGACTTTTATTGCAGTATATACCCCCATGTCTAGGGGCAGCCATGATCGTTTTGCAGGATACATATGTATATTGTAATATGTAGTTGGCCGTGTCATACTCCCGTTATTTGTATTTTGTTACTAGGGAGTACATGATGTGAGGACGACATTCCCTTCGTGTATGTGATAACGGTCGAAGGAGAAGCAAAGAAATAAGAGAGAAACAAGATGAGCGAAAAGATAAAGGAGAACAAGCATAGACGTTGAAGAAGAGAAATGGAGAAGTTGAAGAGAGGAGAAGAAGTTAAAGAGAGATGGATACTTAAAAATTGGTTATGTATCGATACATTGATCAACCAACCATTGACCCATCAAAAAGTGGGTCAAAGGAATTACCAACCCTTTATGAAATGGGTTAGACATACCATACAATTTATTCAATGGATTACATAAGCCGATCCTTGTATGTTCGAACCAGTTTTAGACCCAACCCAGACCTGTCTAAGAAGATGGGTTAGGCAGTCAAACTCAAATTGCTGCTTAGTACAAATATAGAAATATGGGAGAAAATACTTCCAAAACCCATGGATAGACTAGTTACGTAAAAATGCTTCAAAAATGCCAAATATCAGGTGATGATGATGTGAATAGCCAAAGTGGAGATGGATCATAGTGGATTAGATGTTTGAGTTCCAGATTCAGTAGGGGTCATACTACTGACTGTGATATAGGGGTTGGTTGGTGAGAGGAAGGAGAAGGACGTGTAGAGAAGAGAGAGAGAAATTTTGGAGGGGTTGGTGGAGATTTGAGGGAGTTCTAGGTTGAGAAAGTTGTGGAAAGAAGAAATGGTTTTTTGGAGTTGTGAATGGGGTTTGGTTATTGGTTTAGAGAGGGGGGGAAGAGGACAAAAGTGAATGAGGCTTGGTTATTAGGTTAGAGAGAGGGAGGAGCGAAGGAGAGAAAAAATGGTAGTTGTGGTGTTTGAGGTTAGGGTTCTCTAGAAGAGAAAGAGGAGAAGGGAGGCTAGAGATACAGAGGAAAGATTAGTTTGTGAAGAAGAAGATGATGGAGGATGGAGAGATAAGGGTGGTTACAGACTACATGTTGGAGTAATATTGGGGTATCTTTTATTAGGCTCAACACCCTATTTATGAGTCATCTTAGATTTTGGAATGTTGAAAATTTTGTCAATTATGGATTTGGCCCTGATAGGCAATTGTATATTAGGAAAGATATGCAGCTGTAATGGTGCTTTATGACAGGATGTGTAAATAAAGAAAGATAGGCATGCTGCTTTATGTCAGGTTATGTATATAAGGAAAGATAGGCAGGATGTCAATATTTAGATTTATTTTCTTCCTCTTCTAAAGAGGTTCTTGTACTCTTTCAGGAATGAATCAAGACATATTCTTCCATACTTTCTAAGTTGGTATCAGAGGAGAGCTTCTCTACACGTGTCTAAAACCAATCTAAACCAATCTATTGTTTTATTCTGCTGCCCCTATCTTGTTAAGCCATGTCTAAGGTTATATCTGAAACCACCCCAAATTCTGCCGCTGCCATCCAAATAAAAACTTCATACACCCAGCCGAATCATTCCAGTACCAACTCTGTCTAAATCATCACCGTTCGTTTAAATGGTGATAATTTCCTTATTTGGTCCCAATCTGTCCGGATGTCTATCCGCGGGCAAGAAAAAATTGGCTACATCAATGGGGACAAGAAAGCTCCTGCAGCAGACGATCCATCGTATACCACCTGGGATGCTAAAACACCATGGTTATGACATAGTTAGTCAATTCCATGGATGAGGATATCAGGTCCAAGTATATATGCTATCATACTGCAAAAGGAATGTGGGATAACATAAATCATATGTACTCTGACCAGTGTAATCAATCTGGGGTTTTTGAGTTGACTCTGAAATTGGGAGAAGTTCAGCAAAGCAATGACTCTGTCACCAAATACTTTAACTCGTTGAAGATATTGTGGCAAGACTTTGACCACTTTAAAACATACGAGTGAAAGTCTATTGATGATTGCAACTATCACAAGAATATGGTGGAAGACAACCGTATTACAAGTTTCTTGCTGGTCTCAACGTCGAGTTTGATGAAGTACGAAGAAGGATCATTGGTCCCATCTATTAGTGAAGTTTTTGCTGAAGTTAGGAGGAAAGAAAGTCGAAGGAGTGTCATGCTCAGAAAAAAGACTACTGGTGAGTCAATTGAAAACTCTACCTTAATTACTGATGCTACTACCTACAAGACTACAAATTACCAGTGCACGGGCAATAAGAAATCACATGTCTAGTGTGACTATTGCAACAAGCCACGCCACACTCGTGAGACTTCTTAGAAAATTCATGACAAACCTGCCAATTGGAAAAGCAGTAAGAAAGGAGAGGCACATGTCCCTTCAACAAAGAGCAAATTAATCAACTCTTGAGGCTAATTTAGTCCAATTCCTCATCCAGTATTCCTAGTGTTTTCTTGGCACAAACAGGTAAATTTCTCTCCATGGATTATAGATTCCGAAGCCTCTGATCATATGACCAGTTTTTCTCATTTATTTAATACCTATTCTCCTTGCACTGGCAATGAAAAAAATCAGAATTGCCGATGGTAGTTTTTCACCTATTGTAGGAAAAGGACTTGTTCAACTGACCGAGAAAATTAATCTCAATTTTGTTCTTCATGTTCCTAAATTAGCCTGCAATCTTTTGTCTGTTAGCAAACTATCCAAAGATTCTAATTGTCGTATTACTTTCTTTGAATCACATTGTGAATTTCAAGACCAGAACTCGGAACGATGATTAGCGTTCTAAGATGATTGAAGATCTTTACTACTTTGATGAAATCTCTATTAGTAATAAAAAAAAGCTCAGTGCTTTAGTAGTACTAGTTCAATTTCTGTTCGAGACAAAATTATGCTATGGCATCTTAGACTAGGACATCCTAATTTTGTCTATCTGAAACATTTATTTCCAAAATTATTAAAGGAATTAATTATTCTTCTTTCCAGTGTGAAAGTTGCATTTTGGCAAAAAATCACCATTCTACATATTTACCAAAACCTTACCAAGATTCCAAACATTTTTATATAATTCATAGTGATGTTTGGGGTCCTTCTAAAATTTCAACTATTTTTGGAAAAAAATGGTTTGTTACATTTATTGACGATCATACAAGTTTGTGTGTATTTGATGAGCAAAAATCTGAAATGGAAAACTTATTCAAAAAAAATTACTTTATGATTGCAAATCAATTTCAAACCAAAATTGGTATTTTACACTGACAATGAGCACTTGGGTGAGTTTTAGAAAGAAAATGACATTCACCACCAATCTACTTGTAGGAATGTCCCTCAACAAAATGGCATTACTAAACGTAAATTCGAAGCACGTATCATAATGTTTTATATGCATATCCCAAAATATTTATTGGGTAAAGCTGTCTTGACGACATCCTATTTAATAAACAGGATGCCCACTAAAGTGTTGAAATACAAAACACCTCTTGAGTACCTAAAATAATACTTTCCTAAAATTAGGTTACATTCGGACCTACCTTTCAAAGTTTTTGGATGTACTGTATATGTCCATATACCAAGTCAATTTCGTTTAAAACTTGGCCACGGACTGTAAAATGTATTTTTTTTTTTTTTTGGATCATGCTTCACACAAAAAGGGCTACTATGTGAGTATGGATGTTTCTTGTTCTGAAAAACAACCATATTTTATTGAAAATTCTCTTCAGGAGGAGAAACATGAAATTGAAGACAATTTTTTGGATGTTTTGTCCCACTTCCCAGCATAATCTGTCCTACACAAGAACCACATGTTTATGATAATGGTCACTTAGGATATTCGAGTCCTTTGGTGCCAAGTGAAGGAGTTTCTCATGCAAGGGGGAAAAGTACTACAGGCTGATCAACATGATCTGAATTATGAGCTTCAGGTTTATACTAGGAATAGATTTCACCAAAGGAACAAAGATTTGAATGTCAACTCTGTACAATATCATATTTGAATACCCGAGAAATAGCACTGTGAATTCAGGTAATCCTATTCCAACTCCTATTCTAATTCCTTCAGCTTTGCCTAATAGTTCACCAGTTGATTCTTCAACTATTCCTAATAACTTGCCCAATTAGGAAAGGTGTCCGAAGTTGCACTAAACATCCTATTGCTAAATATCTCTCCTACCAAAGACCATCAAAAAATCATAAACTTTCACATCTAGGATTTCATACTTGTTTGTTCCAAGAAACATGAAGCATTGGATGATCCGAATTGGAAATTAGCAGTCATAGAGGAGATAAATGCTCTGTGGAGAAGTTGTACTTGGGAGATAGTTGATCTGCCCTGAGACAAGAAAACAGTAGTGTGTAAGTGGGTGTTTACAATAAAGTGTAAAGCTGATGGGAGTGTTGAGAGGTACAAGCTCATATTGGTGGCTAAAGGCTTCACCCAGACTTATTGGATTGACTATCAGGAGACGTTTGCTCCGGTTGCTAAAATAAACTCTATCAGAGTCATGTTGTCCTTTGCAGTAAATTCAGATTGGCCTTTACGCCAACTTGGTGTCAAAAATGTCTTTCTTAATGGTGATCTTGAAAAGGAGGTTTTTATGAGCTTGCCACCAGGGTTGAAAAAAGAAACTTGGGAGTGACAAAGTATGCAGGTTGAAGAAGTCATTTTATGGACTCAAACAGTCACCAAGAGCGTGGTTTGAACACTTTGGAAAGGCAGTTACCAGTTAATGGCTTCCTTCAGAGTCAGGCAGATCACACTATATTTTATAAACACTCAAAAGATGGTGAAGTTACAATTTTGATTGTTTATGGTAATGACATCATTTTAACTGGTAATGATGAGAGAAAGTTGGCAACCCTAAAGAAGAGACTTGCAAAAGAGTTCCAAATTAAGGACATGGGAATCCTAAATACTTCCTTGGAATGGAGTTTGCAAGATCTAATGAAGGTATTTTTGTCACTGATAGAAAATATGTACTTGACCTATTTGGCAAAACATGTTTACCAGGCTATAGGGTTGTAGAGACTCCTATTAAGCCTAATTTGAAGTCACATACTTCCAAAACTGAAGAAATGAATGATAGGGAACAATATTAGAGACTTGTAGCAAATTAACTATTTCTCTCATACGCGACCTGATATTGCTTTGGTAGTTAGCATGGTAAGTTAGTTTATGCACTCGCCAGGATCAGAACATTTTGAGGCGGTCTACAGAATCTTAAGATATCTGAAAGGATCTCCTGTCAAGGGCTTACTATTCAAGAAACATGGTCATCTGCAAGTTGAAGTCTACACTGATACAGACTGGGCCGGAAGTGTTACTGATAGGAGATCTACTTCAGGCTACTGTCTTTTGTTCGGAGAAACCTAGTTACATGGCAAAGCAAAAAAACAAAATGTGGTGGCTAGAAGTAGTGCTAAAGCAGAGTTCAAAGATGAATTTGTGAGGTAATATGGATCAAAAGGATACTTAATGAGCTAAAGTTTTCTCATTCAGCACCTATAAAAGTCTATTGTGACAACAAGGCCGCTATCTCTATAGCTCATAACCCAGTGCTACATGATTGTAGAAAGTATATAGAAGTGGACAAACATTTCTTCAAGGAGAAGCTCGATGCTTGAATAATATGCATGCCATACATTCTAACAACCGAACAACTTGCTGATGTTCTAACTAAAGGACTACACAAGAAGCAATTTGATAAACTAATTAGCAAATTGGCTATGGAAGACATCTACAAACCAGCTTGAGGAAGAGTGTTGAAAATTTGGTAAATTATGGATTTAGCCTTAATAGGCAGCTGTATATTCGGAAAGATATGCATCTGTAATGGTGCTTTATGTCAGGCTGTGTAAATAAGTAAAGAGATGCAGGCAGCTTTATGTCAGGCTATGTATATAAGGAAAGATAGGCAAGCTGTTAATATTTACATTTATTTTATATTTATTTTCTTCCTTTTGTACTGTTATTCCTCTCCTTATTAAAGACGTTATTGTACTCTTTCAGGAATGAATCAAGACACATATTCTTCCATACTTTCTAAGTTGGAATAATATTTGACTATATATAAGAAAATACATGACAATGTCGACAAAAAACTACAACTATACAATAGCTTATTACCGTGGACAAGTGGTCATGACAATTCGCAACACCTAAGGAACTAATATGGTTAGCACTTCTAAAGTCTGGATACTGAAGAATTAAATCACTTTGAGTTCTATTTCCATTTGAAAAATCCATAAGCTGGCAGGGATTGCATTTGGAGTGTCAACATAGTTATCATTTTCCCTGTGCCTTAATTGTAGAAACTTCAATCTTACTTGACTTGATAACACTTTAATGTCCCAAAATAAAAGAAGTCCCCCAGTTAATTAGTAAATCTTAATCGGAGACAATGATAGGTACCAACCTTTATTGTAGGATGGAACATCACAGAGTACCTTGCCATATCAGTGTAGCAACTATGTGTCAATCTACTTGACCAAGGAATGGATGTATACTTGAGGAAGACTAAAAAAAGGCAAGACATACTATCAATTGTTGGATCATCAGCCCAATACGTTGGTACCAGTTTAGTCTTGGAGTTCAAAAACAGAGATATACAGAAGTAGAAAGTATCCCTAATCTTCAAATATGCATGACTTGTCCTTTGTTAAAGTAGAGACTACATTGCTACCAAATGGGATGTCTTCATTGATTGTTTGGATCCTATATGGATCCGGATCAAGAGCTCCGCTTATAAAGCTCCCAAAAAGTCCCGTTATTTCTAGCCGTTGGATCGTCTTTAAGTCATCTAATCTTGACCGTTGTTTTGATCAACGGTCAAGATTAGATGACTTAAAGCACCATCCAATGGACCACAGTAACGGAGCTTTTTGGGGGCTTTATAAGCGGGGCTCTTGATCCGGATCATATATATATATATATATATATATATATATATATATATATATATATATATAAGCATTAGCACAAGTGCCAATGACTTGAAAAAGTAAAGATCCGCAAAAGCAATTCGGAGTCTCCCTGGGTGCGTTGTGCGCTTAAATATTAAAAGATAAACCGGAATATTCAGGCAGTGACCGCTTGAGAGGCAGACTTGGAGGAGCGGTCTACCAGGCAAGAAGTTTGTGATACCGACGATCGGCCCGAGTGGAGCGTACATTGAAGATTGGTCCAGGCGGTAGATCAAGGAGTTCCACGAATGACCAAATGGAGGATCAACATGCAGAGTCAGAGTCCTAGGTGATATATGTCAAAAAAAAAAAAGTCCCGATCTTAAGCAGGGAATCAGATGTAGACCTATTGTTGATTTGAAAAAGGTAATTTTATTGATATTGATAAACAATTACATCTCTTTTACTATGCCTATGTCAGTACTAAGAACATCTCCTCCATTTAATTATGTCATACTATGTACATCATAATCAAAGTTGTGCGGAATGCTCACTTGCGACGTGCTCAAACCTTCAAAGATTTGCGGTTTCTCTCTCCAGATATGCCTAACAGCCGCCGCAAGCCTCATACATGCTTCTATATATATATATATATATATATATATATATATATAAGAAATGTGGAATCAAACATAGATACCAACAAACCCAAACATACACTATCTCTAGCACTCCCCTTCAAGCTAGAACATATGAAATATGTCAAGCTTGTTACAATAGAATAGTTCAATATTGTCGATATATGACCAAAAGACAATAGTAGATGTCGACGCATGAGGATGCTCGACCGAGTAGTAGTAAATACTAGTGCACAAGGATGCTCTACCAAGAGAGTTGTCACAGTATGAAGACACTCGACTAAAAGGGTTGTCGACATATGAAGACGCTCGACAGAGTAGTAGTAGATGTCGGCGCACGAGGACACTCGACCATTAAAAGAGTTGTCTGCGTATGAAGGCGCTTGAACGAGAGAGTTGTCAGTACACGAGGTTGCTCGACTCATAATATAAATAAGGGGTCATCGCAAATGATAGGGATGCTGAGAGAGTGACTGGGTAGAGTTCAACACTCCCCCTCAAGTTGGACATATCTCCCACGAGTTGAACATGTCATGAATGGTACAACTTGGATGCAAAGAGTTGTCAGGAAAAGAGGGATGCCAACAAAAATGACTTGCAGCAAAAAAATCTTATTTTTTATTCCTTTACATGTCTTTCCTCTTTTCTTACATGGAAAAAAATGGTGCCAAGTGATCGAAGGTGATAATGAACCAGACGAGTGCTCGAATCTAGAAGTTTAGAATGGAGTAGTGCAGGGCTAGGATCGGTGCAGAAGCTATGTTCGTGGCCAGGTCTGGTCATCGGAGTAGAAGCACGGAGGGGGAGGGATATCGTCAAGATCAACGGAGTTCTATTCAGAAGCTTTGTTTGCGACCTGATATTCTCATCGGAGTAGAAGTAGGGAAAGGAGCCATAATGTAGTTGAGATTGTCAGACTACTGGTGTGAGACTAGTCGAGAGAGGGAGGTCAGGGAGATCATTCAGGTCTCTGGATCTGAGTCATCGAGGTTGCCGGATCTTGGCAGGACTCTGGCACCAGAAACGAAGACGAGGGCAGATATGGATATGTGAACGAGATCAACTACTGGATATAGTAGAAGAACAACAAAAGGTGTTATTTTTCTGCCAGAAGAAGAACAAGAGAATTACTAGATTTTAGCTATTGTGGGTATTCGGTTTTAGGGTTAGGATTTCATGGATGCTGGGAGGCTAGGGTTTGGGAATGAAGATGTTAGCATTAAAGTTTTGGAAATGGATGGTTACGATTTTATTTTGGAGTCTGATACCATGTAGAAAGTAAAGGGACTGATTTGCTACTAAATGGGATGTCTTCATTGATTGATTTGAGTACATATATATAGGAGAGGATGAGCCTCTCACTTTCATTTCTAAATATGGGACTAAACATATAGATAACCACATACTCAAAGAGACACTCTCTAACATCCTTAGTTCACTATATTCAAAATCATTTGTTTGATATTAAGAACTTCCTTTAGCTAATACTTCAAAAATAAATTGGGTCTAAAGGACATGATTTGAATAACTAGAAGTTTGACGGGGAGACTTAACACACTATTTCAAATGATAAATACATTCTTGATGCATTAAACTGTTAAACATATAGCCTTAGAAATCTTGGACACAAACAGACATCTGGTAATAAGATACAAGTACGTTTTAATAGTAAAAAAAACTAATTGCCATCTTTGAAAGACATTGACCAAAAATTTGGTAGTAGAAAACTATTGAACTATTACTTAAAAGAACAATTTTAAAGTGTCTTATATAAAAGTTGGTCGTGTTTTTAAGGAATTTATACAACATAAATCAATTCACTAATTAGGTATCAGTTAATGTATGTGGTGATACAGTGGAATACCAACCGACTTAAACCACTACAGAATATGCTATGTGCCAGTAACCTAATAACAAGATATGTCACAAGGCACATAATGGTATCAAAAACCCTAGCAAAGAATAAAATAAAACGCCTTCTCTTTCCATATAGTTGCATGGAAGTTTCAGGAGAGAAAAAGCAATCACGTAGAATATGGCAACTACGACATGATATTAAAAATCATCAAGAAAAAACATTTAAGGTTGAGAAAAGAAAGAAATATACAGGACACTAGAGACTCTGTAGAACGACATGTGTGTTTACCTTTGCTCGTGAAAACAGCAATAACAGGCCAAAAGTATGTGCAATAGCTTCGTAATTCTGAGGAATATTTTTAGGGGATATGGCCTGTATCCATATAGATGAAAGCAGAAGTGTAATTTGACGACTGCTCAGCCTAAGTGAAACTGGTTCCTGCATCTTTTGTTCATGTAAAAAGTCAAGTTTCAGTAAGTAGTTCAGGAATTTAATGGGCTTTTGAAATTGGATTGACACAACTTAAAACAAGATACTGTTTATTTATATACCGGTTCTCTTTCTATATTGCTCAGAGAATTTTCTTCTGTGATTGATGGTAATGGAGGGCGCCTTATGCTATATATGCGACTTCGAGTTGACTGCAGTTTGTTAAGTTTTGGATCGCTACTATACTTTTGTTGTTCGTCATGGCTATGATAAACATTATCCGTACTTCTAAACGAGAATCTATCCTTTCTTAACTTCTCAAACAAAGCAGCTGAAGATGAAAAGACCGAGACATTCCTTGAGAGCGTCTTCTGAAGATCAGATGCTTTGGATGGATTCAGAGTACCAGAGGAAGGCTGAGGACATATAGAAGATGGAACAAGAACAACAGAAAAGATACGGTGAGCCCCTACACGTGTATCATGATCTGGGTGGACCATAGCAATGAGCAACTGATGGAACAGTGCCTCAGGAAAAACCTGCAATGTGTAATATTGGATGAATTATACTCATTATGGATTACATAAAATTCCATTTGATATAAAACAAATAACTTCGACTCACCTTATTTTGATATGACAAGTTTGGCACTGATGCAATTATCTGAGCTGTCCGATAAACTGCAGAAATTGTTAACCTTGCAATTGATACTGTGGTTGAAATGTTCTCCAGCATCACAGACATCATGTCAAGAACAGGTCCCGCATCACCAACCTGATTAATGTAGCCAAAAGCATATGATATTGGTCCTAGTAAGCATTTTGTTTTCCTGACTATTACGTGCACAGTGCATCTTTCCTAGCTAATAAACGTGAGTGTGTGTGTAGAACATGTAAAGAAGGCGTATATGAAGCTGAGAAAGTAGCAAACTTGAATACGTGAATGCTGTGAGATATATAACACAGGTTTTGAGAAAACAAGAGGTACTATCTAATATGAAGAATGCATTGGGCTTACACCTTTTTTGATATCTGAACAAGGCACTCGTCAACTGCAGTTCTAAATTTAGTGTTCCATTTGATCAAGTCATCTCCCAGGAGTTCACTACCAGCACCATGCATAGTTTTCTTTAAATGCCTCACAAGATCACTTATAGCACCAATTATTGCTACAGAAGTCTGAGCTGTCGATTGTTCTGCAAGGCTGGTGGTAACCTTGACAATATCTAACTGCATGTCGGGTTGTTTTGAAACAGCTTTATGGTCAAGGTGCTTGACCAATATAGATATCAGCAAATGTGTGTTTTGCCCTGTAAGATAAAAATGTAACAACTATTTTATAAACACAGCTTGTGATTGCATTAGGTGAATTAAAATCAATGTTCTAAAAGGCGGTCTAAGCGGCCGGCTAGGCACTAGGCGCCTAGTGCCCGTCCGATTCCCGCCTAGGCGTCTCCCCCGATGCCCGACTATGCATGTTTTGGGGTTTTATTAACTTTTTCTGCAATTTCAGTAGCTTTTTTGGATTTTTTTTTTTAAAATTTTCTTTTGAACTGTCTAGATCTAGGTGGCCGCCTAGGCAGGCTAGGCGCTAGGCGGCGGGTGCCCGCCCGACTAGCGCCTAGCGCTTTTCACAACCTTGATTAAAATATGCTTGAAATAAAATATAGTTTGAAACTGTCATGCTTACAAATAGAATGATAAAATCCACCATTATCATGGTGATATCTTATCATTATCTTGTTTTGTTTTCTGTCAAAAGATATTTATTAAGAGTTTGTGTTTGAAGTAGTTGAGTTTGTTTAGTAGAAATTGTCAGGTCCTTAATTAAAAATAAACAGGTTGTATGCAACCGGCAGAGAATTGTCTATGGAAATTGTTGTTAGCAAAGGAGGTCTAGTTTCTCATGAAAATACTGTATTCTTGTCTTTCAACTCTTATTCTAATTCTGATTTACTTGGCTCATAACAGAAGCCTGAAAATAAAAATCCTTACCGGACTTCTCCATTAGTAATTGCATGTCAAGTAAGACACGCAGAGCAAGCCCATGTTGAGGTGACCATGAACTGTTATTATCAAAATATCGGAATAAAGGCTCCAAAACACGCCTTATAGTAGTGGCTTCCTTAGCTAGATTAGCTATATTATGCACACAAACCCTGGACCAAAACTGGGGGCTCTTGCCTTCATCCCTGGTAAATACGACAACGATAATAAGACCAAGCACTTATCTAGAAAATAAACTTAAGGTTAATAATTAATTCAATGAAACTCTTACGTGGTCAAGTTCAATTCTCCTCTATCATTTACAATGTTTTTCCAGGTTGGAATTGTTGTCGTAATTATTGTGGAAGGAGATACATTGTTCTCAGCCTTGCTGACTTCCTGCACCCATTGATTCTCGGAGACCTGGTTGTTAAGGTCAGGATCCTCTGATTTCTTTTGGGGGCGTTCATAGTTTTCTAATACTACTGAAACAACCTATAGCAATAGAATAGAAAAATAAAATAAAATAAAATAAGAACATCTGCCATGAATAATAGCAAGAAAAGGTTGTCTTTTTAAGAGATGCATTCTCTAAATAGTAAAAGATGAGATGTAATGATATAGAACAAGCGAAATAAAAGGTATTCTATTGCACATTGTTTAAGATAGAAGCTTAGAAACAAGTATAGCTCAAGTATCATTGTCATACATATATGGAATTCCAATAGTGAATGAGATATGAGGATATTCTTCAGGTTCGCTGAAATTGGAAAGAAAATGGAAAAGAAAAGGAGATGTTGTTTCTTCATTAATTATTACTATTAAGAGAATAAAAATAAGAATAAAAGTTTGGGATACAAATGTCAAGAGTAGTGTAAGGAACTAAAGATTTTGGGATGTTACTAGAGGATACTATGTCCATAAATGACATTACATCAATAAGACACCAAGATGCAAATGGGTGCATTTTGCGTCATATTTTTAAGTGTTCTATAAGGAAATTAATTTTCCAAATAGAGTATCGTTATTAGTATTATTAAGAAAATAATACAATTAATGCTTAAAAATATAAAAGAGGGTAACTACAAAAATTCCTACGTTGAGAATATAATTCAAAAAAAGGAAAAAAGGAAATATTCAACGTCTACTTACATTGTCAAATTCCGCTGATATATGGGAATATTCTCCCATGAACCATACCTGTGCATTATCAAGAAAACACGAGCATTAAATGTCAATTAGAATTATATATATATATATATATATATATATATATATATATATATATATATATATATATATATCAATGTTATAAGCGCTAGGCGAATTCGGTGTGCCAAAAGGCTGCCTAGCGCCTAGGCGGCCGCACAGAAAAAAATTTTGAAAATTTGAATTTTCAGTTTTTTTTTTTTAAATTTTTTAATTTTTGAAATTTTTTATAAATTTGGATTTTTTTTGAAATTTGAACTTTTTTTTTAATATATTTTGCAATTTTAAAATCTGAAATTTTAAATTTCAAATTTCAAATTTTTAAAATTTGAAATTTTTTAAATTTTCCACCTTAACCGAACATGCCGAACAGGGCCAAATTGGCCGAACAGGCCCGCCTAGGTGCCGAACAGGATCGCCTAGACCCGAGAACAGGCACGACCAGGCACCTAGGAGGGCCGAATTGGGGATTTTCGGTGCGCCGGACGGCCGCCTAGCCCGATTTTTAGAACACTGATATATATACCAGATCAGGAAGAAAAAAAATAAAGACAAGTAAACCAACTAGAATAGACTGAATTGTGTACTTGAAGCCCAACAAAAGAAATTTCATACTTTAGTATTGGATACATGGGAAGGAAAAACAAGAAATTAGTTCCTGATTTCTAGGATTAGTATCAGATTTTATGCTTGATTTATTCCCTTGATTCGTTAGTCAATAATCTATTTTCTGTTATAATAATATGTTTTTCTGTTATAGAATCAAGGGATTCAATGACAGATGTCTCCCTGTATATTCTACTTTTTCCCTTTCTTATCAATAATATAGAAGAAATCAAATTACTTCTATGATTTCATGGTATCAGAGCTATGGTGTGATGTATGCAAGAAGCAATGGCACACAAAGGAAACATATTGGAAAATCCATAGCAAACCTGCAAAATGGAAGAAAAGTCGGAAAATGAAAACAGGGCATTTCAAGTCTCCCAAGAAGAAAGTCAGAAACAACAAGTCAACTTAGAAGCGTCCCCACGGGGAAACGGAACAACTAGAGCACTTTTACAAGCTTTTACAGTCTCCACAAATATTTGTAGACCCTTCTTGTTCTTTGGCTTAGAACGCTCTTCTTTGTGTTAATTCTCAAAATACTTCTTCGATCATTGACTTTGGAGCAACTAATCATATAACAAGCTGCTCCAATCTTTTTTCCAATTACAATACGTGCGCATGGAAAAAAAAATCAAGATTGTCGATGGATCACTCTCAGCGATCGCTGGAGTAAGATCTATTATTATATTGTCTTTCTTAACCGTGTATAATGTCCTTCATGTGCCTAAATGTCCTATAATCTTTTGTTAATTAGCAAATTAACTAATGATATCCAATGTTGTATTAACTTCTATCTCTCTTGGTGTATGTTTCAGGAACTGGTCTCGGGGAGGATGATTGGCAGTGATAGAGAAAGTGAAGATCTCTGTCTTTGAAGATGGAACCAGAGTGAGAAAACAAGTTCAAATTTCAAAGTAGTTGTTTGAATTCTATTTCTATTGATAATAATGTTATGCTATGTTATTATAGATTACAGCATCCAACTATCCAAGTTTTTATTATTTAAAGCACTTGTTTCCAAATTTATTTACAAATAGCAGTCCATCTTCATTTCAATGCGAGTTCTATGAATTTGCCAAACATTATTGTTCCTTTTTTCACCAAAATCCATACAAAGCGTCAAAACCATGTACTTCAATCTATAGATGTATAGGGGTACCTTCTAGGATTTCAACAATTTTGAAAAAAAAAAGATTTGTTACTTTCATTGATGATAACACAAAAGTTGGGTATATTTTCTAAGGGCAAGTCTGACGTCGAAAAAGTTCTCAATGATTTTACAAAATGGTGAGGACACGGTTTCAAGAAAAGATAATGATTTTTCAGGAGTGAAAATGGCAAAAAATATTTTAATGTCTTAAGCGATTTTTTTAGAAAAGGATACGGTGCATCAAAGTTCTTGTAATTACATACCCTAACAAAATGGAGAGGGAAAAACAAACCTTTTAGAAGTTGCTAGGGCCCTAATGTTCACTAATAAAGTTCCTATGTATCTATGGGGTCAAGCAATTCTAACAGCTACATACCTTATAAATCGAATGTCTATAAAGTTCATAAAATTTCAAACACCATTAATGTCCTTCAACAAAGTTTCTCAGTCAAATTGTCCAATAATTTGTCCTTAAAATTGTTTGGATGCACTATTTTTGTACATATACACGATCAAAACTGGGGAAAATTAAATCCTACATCAAGAAAATGTGTTTTGTTGGATATGCCAACTCAGAAAGGATACAAATGTTCTTATTTCCAAAAAAAATTGTTTGTTAGTGGATGTCATATTCTTTGAGTTCCAACCGATTTTTGAAACTCTACAAGGTGAGACACAAAGGGAAGATGCATGGTACTTAGATTGATTCCGACTAGAGAATGTGAATGTCAAAACTTTGAATAGACTAATTTTTTTATGAATACAGATCCTAGTGTTTTAACTAATGAAAATCCAAGTCCGAATTCTATTGAGCTATCTTATAATCATACTAGCTTAGACAATCGGGAAAAAAAAAGGTACACGATAACTCCTTGTCTACTCATGGAGGAAACAAATTCAAGATAATGAGACCCAAATTACCCAGCATTGTCAAGAATTCGAACCAAAGGTTGGTCATAATTCTACTAAATCTTCAAGTAACTTCCAAATAGAAAGACCAAATTCAAGTTAGTCATTCTAATTCCGAGTCAAATCAACATAAGTCTAGTTTTTCTGACCTTAATGTTCCAATCGCTAATCGAAAGGGTCTCAAATCCTGTACCAAATATCCAATATCAAACTGTCTCTTACAAAAATTTGTCTCCTATTTTTTTTTGCCTTTACTTCACAATTGTCGTGCAGAAATTCCAAAGAATGCAGAGGATGCTCTACATGTTCCTGAATAGAAGGAGATTAATCTTGAAGAGATGAGGGCACTTGAAAAAAATAAAACATGGAAAGTCGTAGATCTGCCAAAGGAGAAGAAGACGGTTGGATGCAAATGGTATTCATGACCAAGTACAAATCAGATGGGTCATTGAAAAATACAAGGGTCGCTTGGTTGTTAAAGGTTTCACACAAACATACGGTATTGATTATCTCGAAACCTTTGCACATGTAGCAACACTAAACATAGTCAGAGCACTCTTGTCAATTACAGCCATTCTTGACTGACCTCTACAATAACTGAATGTGAAGAATGCATTTCTTAATGAAGACTTAAAGGAAGAAGTTTAGATGGATCCACACCAGGCTATGATAAAATTTTCGGATCAAAGGTTTGTAGAATAAAGAAATTCTTACATGGATTAAAACAGCCACCAATAACCTGGTTCAAAAAGTTCACACATTCAATGAAGAGCCAAGGCTATGTACAGGGGCAGACCGATCACACTATGTTAACAAAAACTTCATCCAACGAAAAAATAGTTATTCTCATAGTTTATGCAGATAACATTATTCTGACAGAAGATGATGCGGCTGAAATGGAACGACTGAAGATGTGTCTTGTCTCAGAGTTTGGCAAAGAGTTGGGTTCACTAAGGTACTTACATGGAATGGAAGTAGCTTGATCAAAGAAACGAATATCAGTGTCACAAAGGAAGTATGTTATTGATCTTCTCAAAGAAACTAGAATGAGTGGATGATGTCCGGCAGATACACCAATTGATCAAAATTAAAAACTTGGCACTACCCAAGGTAATCTAGTGGACACATCATGGTACCAAAAGCTCGTTAGAAAGTTGATCTACTTGTCACACACGACCTAAAATTGTGTTTGCAGTAAGACTTGTAAGGCAGTTCATGCATTCTCATGAAAAACAAACTGAAGTTGTATACCTAATTTTGATATATTTGAAAAGCACACGAGAAAATGGTCTATTCTTCAAAAAGACTGAACAATGAAGTATTAAGACGTATACAGTTACAGACTGAGCAGTCACGGTTACAAATAGGAAATCAACATCAGGATATTGTACTTTTGTGTGGGAGAAACTCAGTGACCTAGAGAAGCGCAATATAGATCGATGGCTCATGGAGTGTGTGAATTACTATAGCTGAGACAGGTTTTAAAGGAGCTAAATAGAGAGATGACTATACCTATGAAATTGTATTGTGACAATAAGGCATCGATTAATATTGCACATAAATCCAGTCCTACATGACAAAACAAAGCATGTTGAAGTTGACTGACACTTTTATAAAGGAGAAGGTTGAAGCAGAAGTTACTTTTATGTCATTCGTACCAACAACGCAATAGATAGTTGATATTCTCACAAAGGGATTGTTCAAACCTAACTATGAGTTTCTCATCAACAAGTTGGACATTATAGATACTCACACACCAACTTGAGGGAGAGTGTCTGATAGTTAGGAGGAAAATCATAAAATTAGTTCCTGATTTCTATGGAGTAGTTTCAGATTTTATGTTTTATTTATTTCCTTAATTAGTTAGTCAATAATATGTTTTCTATTACTAGAATCAAGAGATTCAATGACAGATATGTTGTCATATCCCACTGTATATCCTAGTTTTTCCCTTTGTTATCAATAAATAGAATAAACTGAATAAATTCTTCTAAGCTTTCATTTAGAAAATTGTATTCCCATCATACTTAGTGGAGATTATTGACTAATAGAAGGAGAACCCCGTCCGGGAATTCATCAGGAGATTCCATGACATCTCAATGTGATGCCATGTCAGTGACTCAGTATGCCTGTGTATATGTTAGTAGAAAACATGCAGACACAACTTTCTTCTGCAATGAAAGTAGCTATGGGGGCCACTGATGCTAGAACTTGGGAGCAGCTTATTCGCTAAGCTAGAATTACTGAACAGCTGATTGAAAGGTTCAGTTTCCCAAACATCCCCGACAACGAGCAAGGGAATGATGATGATGATTATGTCACACTTACCAACGGCTAGTGACAGTGAAGCGGATCTAGATTCAAAATCAGAAGATGACAGGTTTCATTACTTATGATGAAGAATGATCTTTGATTATCAATCTTTAGTCTTTGCGTCCACTGAAGGACATAAGGGTTCTCAAGTTTACAATTAATGGTCATGTCCCGTTATACCCTCTGAAACATTATGTTGTATAGCCTTATCTCCCCACAGAGCGCTGCCTAGTTATTGTCATTCAAAGACATTTTTCATAAGAGAGCAGCAGTGTCTCTTGTATTCCCACTGAGTAACCGTCAAACTCCCTAGCGGATCCTACCTCTGATGGAGCTCGTCCATTATGTTAAACATACCTGCTTTTCCAGAAGCATTTTATCCCCGGTGGTGCCACCGACTTTCCAAGCAAAGTCTTCCAATTCATCAAGTTAAAGATTATCTCTGATGAACAATCCTCAGTGAATGTTTCCTCACGTCATTTATACCTCTGATAGTTAATTTCCTAGCTAAACGGGAACCCATGCTCAAAGTTTCGAGCTATTATTTGTACCCGTCCCAGTCCCAGGTATGTCAAAGATAGTAGATCCACATAAAATTTTCTAGTGGAATCGCCTTCAGATCCATCGAGATGTTCTTTGTCGAGATCACAAACAAACATTCCTCCACTAAAATTAGTGTTTTCTTTAAGTCCCAGGTGGCTTAAAGACTTGTTACTTCCAAACCATAGTGGACGGTAATCTGCAATTTCTTTTTATTGTCTATACTAAGTTCTTAGTATGACATGGACAGTACGTCCACATAAAATCTTCAGTGGTACCAATGAAACTTTTCAGCTAATCAAAAATTTCAATCCAAGATCTTTAGTGTAAGGTCCTTGCAGTTTTTATGTCATGCTTATGACAATCGTCACCATACTCAAAACTCTGCTATTTAGCCCCAGGAAGTTGGTAGTTTCAATTCAAAACTTCACGTCAGTTATACTTCTGAACGGTTCAAGTCAACACTTCCTCAGTGAGTTAATACTATCATTCATTAACCATCATGTTCAGTTATACCTCTTAACGGTTGAATATATTTCTCCAATGAGTCAATGTTTTGTATCTTATTCACCATCATGCTCAGTCACACCTCTGAACGGTTGAATATGCATCCCAGTGGGTCAAAATTCTCAATTGCCTACAATCATGTCCTCCGTACATCTGATAATTCATTCGTGTCCCTAGTAGAGTTCGTGAAACTAGTTGCCATGCTAACACTACTAAGTCATTCCCCAACTATCCTCCAACCACGTTCAAAGTTTCGAGCTACTGTCTATATCCAGTCTTGAGTATACCATGGATAATATATCCACATCACATCTCCAGTAGAGTTTATTGTCCTTCACGTCCAGTTATACCTCTAAATGGTCAATAGTCTTCACTTCTCAAAGTCTGCTATTAAATCCCCATATGGATTAATAGTTTCTAACATTCATGTCCATATTACCTATGGACGGTTTAGTCTCAATTCCCAACAGAATTTTATTTGATCTTCCTTGCCATGTCCAGTTATACCTCTAAGCAAGTAGATCTAGTAAAATCTTTTTTTTGCCATATCCAAATTATCTTTGAACAACAAAATCCTCAATTTGAAGCTTTCAACTATCATGTCCATATTACCTCTGATAGTCTTGCTTCATTCACGACATCCATGTTCACTAGATATACTTCGTCACAAGTACGCCATGGGTAGTGGATCCACCTATAAACCCTCATAGGTGGCAGATTTTCCTGCTACGCGGCAGATTTTCCTCAAGCTTCACATGAACATGGGGACACGTGTCAGCATCTCCTTGACCCTCACATGAACGTAGGCTAAATGGCTCCGCATGAAGTAGAGAATTGTGGAATAGTGCTTCCAGCGAGCATTTTTCTCCCGCGGAAGAGTGCCTCCCGCGGAAACTCAACAAATAACCCTTTTTTGAGACTTCCCCTAAAAAAAATATCGATTGTTGTGTCTTCAAGGGAGAACCATAACTTATATGCTCACACTCTGCCCAATTACTTCCTCAACGCTTGGTGGCCATCACCGCACACACTTCGTCTTCTTCTACGAGAATTCTAAGACGTTCTCTTTGGGTCTACTATGTCCATATTACCACTAGTAGATACACGACTTGTTGGCTCAAACTGGTCACAGTCAACTCAATTTCGATAATCAACTAACTATGATCCGATATGACTTAATAAGACACATAAATTGAAGACCAGCACATCTTCATTACATTGCTGAAGACAAAGTTGCTACATGCTCAAATGACGAAGTTATGGTTTTTACTTGAGTCTGTAATTTTACATTTATTTGAGTATAGAAAATGTTGTACATTGAGTCGCACTTGGCAACTAGATGCTCAACCCATTTCCACAACATTCAGTCCAACTCAAACAGCCCAAAAACCCTAACTCAGTCCAAGTATCCAAAAGCCAAACCTACAAATACATAACTAAAACGTTCTGGAATTAAGGTGACCGAACTCGGTCTCCTAGGACCCAGTATTTTCAGTTTCCTGAAATGACTAATTCAACTCTTGACCAGGAACTCAACGTTCAAATTTATGAACGTTGGGGAACCGAGCTTGGCCCGAACTCAGTCTCCAAATAGCCCTATAAATAGAGCTCCACTTTCCCATTCTCAACTCACTCAATTTTAGTTTCATATATATTCTCTTCTGAGCTACACATCCTTTCCATTTCCAAAACAACTTCCCAAGCTCTTAGTGCCAAAGTGCGAGTCAATTAGAAGTTGTTCAAGTTGTTTTAGCTTGGAAAATTTCAAGTCCGCTTTCCATTTCAAAGTGTGAAGTCTTCGTGCTCTTCGGATCAAAGCACGTGTCTGTAAGAAGTTGCAAGCCTTCAGATCAAAACTTGTGTTTACTGATAGTGGATTCAACTCCGAGCAAGAGTTCTCAGGCCTGGACTAGTCCTCCACGAAGGAAACCATGATAAAATCTCGGTATCAGCGTATTGTGATTTCTTACTCAACATTATCTTTTATATATTTGCTATATTCAATATCTGCTTGCATGAGTTATTAGTTGGTTATCAGCCTTCATTTTTAGTTGATAAATATTGTCACAAACTATATTCACCTTCTCTAGAGTTACCTTCAATTGGTATCAGAGCGAGTTCTCTTCTAGAGGATTTATATCCTAAAAGTAGAACACATGGCAACTGTGAAATCTATCTTCACCGGTGAAGGCTAATCCACAAAAAGGCCACCTCTATTTGATGAAACCAACTACATTTACTAGAAAACACGAATGAGCTTCTATCTCAAGTCACTAGATTTTGACCTTTGGTCAATAGTTATAGATGGCTACAAAAAATTACCTAGAATTGTTGTAGATGGTAACTTAGTTGAAAAGCCTCATGATAAATATACGGATCTAGAAAAGAAACAAGTCAGTCTTGATGCTAGAGCTATCAATGCCCTATTTTGTGCATGTTATAGACATGACTGAATTCAATAGAGTATCTACTTGTACCACATCTAATGAAGTTTGGAAACTTCTCGAGGTAACTCATGAAGGTACCTCACAAGTGAAGGAATCCAAAATCAGTAGGCTGACATAAGAGTATAAGGGTTTCAAGATGAAGCCAAATGAAATCATCACAAATGTTTACATGTTTCATTGACATTGTTAATCATCTTTCTTCTCTTGGCAATGATTATAATAATCATGAAAAGATACACAAGGTGCTTAGGGGACTTCCGAAGAATTTGAACCCAAAAGCAACGACAATTATTGAAGGAAACAATCTCACTGTGACAACCCTTGAGACGCTTATGGGAAAACTGATAACTCACGAGCTAGACCTCGAAGAATTTGAAGAGTCAACTCCCAAAGAGAAGGCCACCGCATGCAAGGCGCATCACAAAAGAGCCTTTGACGATACTTCTGAAGATGAAGAAACAGACGAAGATTCAGACAATGAGGAGCCAGCCCAAATTTCTAGGAGCTTCAAACGATTCTTGAAGTTTGTGAAATCAAACCGAAAGAAGAAAGATCTTGAAGAAGAACCAATTTGCTACAACTGCAAAAGGCCAGGCCACATGGTAAGAGATTGCTCTAAAGCAAAAAGGGAGAATCGATATAAACGATCAAACAAAGGAGGATCTTCGTCTCACAAATATGCAAATACAAGTATCTGGTGCGAAAGTTAAGCTAGCAATTCGAAAGAAGAAAGCTATCGACATGCTACAAATGTATGCTTAATGGCATGAAGTAACGAGGTACAAGATAATCATTTATTTGAAGAGTTTTCTTATGATAAATTATTTGATGCTTTCAATGATTTATTTGAAGATCACAAGAAGGTTAGGAATAATTATAAGCAAGCCAGAAAGGATATTGAATCTTATCAGCTTGAGAATGAAAGGCTTTCCTTCTTATTAAATGAAATAAGAGATACTCCCTCCACTAGTGACAAGGAAGAATTGTCTGCACTAAAATTAAGTTTGCAATATGCTCTGGAAAGCATTGAAAAGAAAGAACAAGAATATGCAAAACTCAATGCAGAATATGAGATAGAAAAGAAGAAGTATAACATAGCTACAGAGAGGACAGATCTATTTTCTGCTAAATATGATGATATGTGTGCTACTTCTAAAAAGTTAGAGATTAGATTGGAAAAACAGGATATACCTATGACTCAATCTAATACTTGTCACGTGACTCATCAGAAAACCACACATAAGACACTGCCAAAGAAAGCTAGTAAAACACATGCTACACACAATCACGCTTTTTTTACAAATATCCACGAAAGACATAACATACTACTTCACATACTTATGCCTATACTGCTGCACCAAGCACTAACACCTTTGCAACATGTCACTATTGTGGTCAACAGCGACATATCTTACGACAGTACAAAGTTAGAAGATTAGTAGATACGAATGTATATGCATTGGTGCCAAAAACTAACATTTCATGACCCCCAAAGAAGTGGGTACCAAATGTCACATCTTCAACTTGTGTTATAGGTGGACCAACCATCTCATGCTAGAAGCAAATAGATTCTCGAAAGTAGTTGCTCAAGACATATGACTGGTGATGCTACCATATTTGCAACACTATCGATGAAGAAAGAAGGATACGTCTCCTTCGAAAACAATCTCAAAGGGTATATTATAAGTAATGGTACTATTGGTATTCCTCTATTTCCAGTAATAAAAGATGTATGTTTAGTCACTAAATTAAAGCATAACCTGCTCAGCATTAGTCACATTGCTGACAATGGTTATGGTATTAATTTTGTGAAAAACAAATGCTCTATTTATGAGAGATCATCTGGTAATATCATTTTTGAAGGTATTAGGGAAGATAATATATATGTTTTCTATCTTTCGGAGAATACTAACAATATAGGGATGCCTTTATTACAAAGATGAGAGTTGGCTATGACATATGCGTCTAGGACATGCAAATATCAAAACAATTGCAAGACTATCTTCGAAAAAACTGGTAAGAGGCTTGTCGGAAATAACCTTTAAGAAGTATATGGTATGTGTTGATGTAACCTTCGTTCCTTATTAGAGTTTTAATTAGACAATCAAATTAGTGCTAACTGTAATTAGTAGTTAAACTTTCTAATTAAGAATTTAATTTAGGTTAATCATATAAAACAAAAGTGTCATGATCGTCAAATCCAATTCGGATCGTTCTACATATAAAACAAGTTCTCATAAGAAGAGAAATCCAATTTGACTTAGTAAGGACGAAATGGTCATTTTCATAATTGTCAACTTACCAAGACACCTCACCTCCTCTCTACACACTTTCTTACACCTCATCACTTCTACACCCTTCCACATGACATCATCGATGACATCACCATCCTTCTACACCCTTCCGCATGACATCATCCATGACATCACTTTCTACACACTTCCAAGAGGTGACACCCCATCATCTTCTACATAATTCCCTTACCACCTCTCACATGTCCCCATCCAATCACCTCCTCCCACGTCACCACTTCCTACACCCTTCACATGCCCCCATCCAATTCCCTTCTTACATGACACCACTCCCCATACCCCTCTCATTCCCCTCTAATAAACCCAACCTCCTCTCACATGACCCCCAACCATTTCTCTCTTCTTTCCCTCTATAAATACCTCTACACCTTTCTCCCACACCATCACTTCCCAAACACAATCCTAAACCTAGAGGATTGTTAACAAAGGAGTAGGAGCCATATTTGTAAGGTGTATAATAACCTATATATTTCTAAAGTTCTCATAAAAACATGTAGGAATATGTATGCACCCATGTATGTATACATATGTCTCTACTTTATATATATTTGTATCTATGTGTGTATAATAACCTATATATGTAACTATAATATATATGTATCTAGATATATACTAAATATGTATCTATATATATATCTATATATGTATACTATAATATATACTATATATGTAACTATATATGTATGTATTTACTTAGGGTAAACGGGATATGAGCCATAGGCTCATATTCCTATATGAGACATGCACATGTGGACCAATAGGAATGGATTCCTATATCACATGTGCACCCATGTGCACCAGTACACTCAATTCCTATTGGTCCACATGTGCATTGGTTCATGTAGGAATATGAGCCTATGGCTCATATCCCTTTTTTTCTATTTACTTGTATGTATCTATATATGTATACTATATATATATATATATATATATATATATATATATATATATAGGCTCATATTCCTATATAAGTCATGCACATGTGGACCAATAGGAATTGATTCCTACATCCCATGTGCATTAGTACATTCCATTCCTATTGGTCCACATGTGCATTGGCTCATGTAGGAATATGAGCCTATGGCTCATATCCCTTTTTTCCATATACTTATATGTATCTATATATGTATACTATATATATATATATATATATATATATATATATATATATATATATATACTTTTTTTTTCCTAATCTACCCCCCCACCCATGCAAGAGCAGCGCTCTCAGCCCCCCCCCCCCCCCCCGAATTCGAGCGCTGCCCGCACCCCCTATATATATATATATATATATATATATATATATATATATATATATACCTTGTAATCACTTATATATCTATATGAGTATTTATTTTACCTATGTACCTATATATATGCATGTACCTATATACATGTATATAGTATAGTATCTACATGGGCCATTTGGTATCATAGTATCCTAGGATAATTGGTAAAGGGAGTCCTAGGTATAAATGATAACTAAATAAGTTATATTATAGGTATGATTTAGTCTAGTCACACCTATAACTAGAATTGGCATAGAAATATTGACTTAGGAACCCATTTAACCCAATGGATTGAACTCACCTATTGATATAGATTATTCATGATATAGGTTATTTGGGCTCTGTCACAGACTCTGACTTATTTCACCAGCATCGGACGACAGGCGAGTACAGTCTCTGATGGTTTTCTTACTGATAATTTCTAAAATACATGTAGTATTGTTGTACTTGATTCCCGACACAAAGATACACGGACTAGTATATCTTGTGCTTTTAGACTTTGATCTTGTGTAGTACTTGATCTTCTTGTGATTCATGTATGCTAGTTAGGGTGGGGAGATGCTAGTTTATATGTGATCATATCCTTAAATCCTATGCAAATATAATTCCTGTGCAAAAGCTAAGCATACACTTCACGTATGATTAGCTGGCTCCCATTGTGCAATCCTAAGCCTATCACATAATCAAACTAGTATTTCAAAACACTTAGTGACTTAGATTTTCTTGTTTATACATGCTATATTTTTCTGTTTGTTCATTTTTCTGTTCAATCTTTACCATGCTTTGATGTTAGTTTATTTATCCATCACGTACTACTTTTACTATTACTGTTTTATAGTCCTTATCATGTATTGAAACTGTTATTTGAGTTGTACCCGTTCAATCATGACTAAATAATATTTCAGGTAGCACTTAGATGGACCTGTGTCCCATCTATTATGGATTTTTGGAAAAATAGCTTTGAGCCTGATTTTACCTTCCGGAGGATCGAGGAAGGCCGCAAGCAGGAGACATAGTTATGACAATAGTTATAGTTTGCAGACTTACTATAGTTGTATGAGTTATGAATACAAGATTTTGTAATGTAACATATATATATATATATATATATATATATATATATATATAACATGTTTTCACCTACCTTAGTTTTGTGATTGAGTATAATATTTGTTCCATTTATATTATAAGGTGTTGGTTATACTGTACTAGATGTGGTGCCCCGTTCACCCTATTCGGGGAGCGCGGCTAAGAAATACAAAACGGTATCGTTCGATCGGGATAGATTAAATCAAGAACTCATCCTCGTTATGGATTTGCTTCTTCGGAATCGATTCTCATATTCAGTGGACCGTGCCCCCAGGATCGACTTAGCGACAGAGTCAGGAGGGACCTCTCCGCTGCATCTTTTGTTGCCTAGTTTTCGTTGTCAGTTGTTGCTTTCGTGCCTTGAGTTGGTTTTCGGATTTGCTTGCGTTTTTTTGAACGGTTTCGATGGATTTCATTGTTTTCGTTCGTTGAACTGCACTGCAATTCCGATATTGGAAAGAGTGGAAGAGATATTAATTAGCTGTTCGTGGCAATGCAAGTGAATGAGCAGTAGACAACGCACGAGCGGAGTCCTGAAGCACCTCTTTCCTTCCCCCTTCCAACAAACTTGTGAGTGGCTTATATTCGATTCAGTTGGCCCTTCTTCCAAGTCTTCACACCTAAATTTTTGTATTCGTGCTTGCCCCGATCAAACGATACCAAGTAATAACTAAAAGATGTCAAGATAAAAAGAGAATAGATTTGGATTATTGTGCTTGTCATTCAACTTGTGAATGGTTACTTGCATGCTTGTTCGTTTGGAATGTTCATCATATGCATAAATACAAAGTTAGAATGCATACCCTTCTTAAGTTATGCTATGTATAGAACTCATCCTACAATGCAACAAACTGAGCAGAGAGACTATGCAAATTGAATCATGCAATGCCACTTGTTTTGTACTCATGTTGCCTCAAATTTTGCATAAATTGATAACTTAGCATAGACGTCGTTTGATCACGGACAACTTGTGCACAAGGTCAATGGTTCCTGCGGTCGGTTGTTGGGACACTGGCGCCGATCCGATCCGGACGGAACTCCATGATAGTCGCATGTTTAACAGGACGAATGGCCTGCAACGTCCATGATCATTATGTTGCATGTCATTTGATCCGTGTACTATAACCGTCCTTTATGGCATATGCCAGTGATCGCCACGTATATTTAAACCTGTTGCAAGTTAACTTGTGTCTTCGTGGCAGGAAAGGACATGGTAAGTATTGTGCAGGTGGTTCAGACAGGCAGATAAAAGCCACCGAACGGTGGCAAGTTCATTTCAGTAAATTTATATATACTGCTTGCTTGTAAAATGAACTTAAGGCAAGATAGACCACAAATAATATGCATGCTTCATCTAAACAACGTGTTGATTGGTATAGTTGGGTTAGCTTGCCTTCACCATTACGTTTCGATGTACTGACCCTCGTTGAAACAGGTTTCCCGCACTAAGGAGAGCCGAGCGAGGAGAAGAAGTCAATCCCCGATCCAGTCTAGCTGTAGGCGCGTCCTGAGCGTGCCATATTTTGAAGCAAGGAGCTAGCTACTCAAAGACTCAATGCAGCTCCGTGGAAAGGCCATCATTCCACCTGGAGGTCTTTATCATTTTGAAGTTTTAGTAAAGGGATGTAATGTACAGGACTGCTATCTTATTTTGTGTCAACTTTTGTAAGCCCGTGCGGCAACCTTATGACTCGTTCAAGAGTTTGTAATAGATGTTCATTATCAATAAAAAGAGAACTTTTCCATGTTTCAACTTGTGTTTCAATTTATCTGCGTATTCTAAATATGTACTCGCTATGCGAAAAGAAATACCTTAGCCTTGTGTGGTGCGCAAACTAAGCCCGCACGGCGTCACGCCCGGGGGGACGACTATCGGTTCCACGGAATCGGATCGTGACACTAGATCCCGACAGTATTCTACTGCCGACACTGCAGCGTAGGCTGGGCGTGCCCACGCACTCGTACCTGAACACCCGGGTGAGGGTCGTGACAGTTGATTGTGAAAAGAACAAAGCAACCAGATCTTCCTTTAAATCAATAAATGTTGTAAGTACCTCTAGACCTCGTCAACTCTTACATATGGATTTATTTGGACCTAGCAGAGTCGTCAGTCTTGGCGGTAAATTCAATTTTTATATAATTGTTGATGATTTTTCAAGATACACTTAGATTTTTTTTATTGCAAATAAAAATAAAGCATTTTCTGAATTTGTAACATTTTACAAAAAGGTATAAAACGAAAAAGGTTTCATGATTACTTGTATCCGAAATGATCATGGATATGAATTCAAAAATGCATATTTCAAAAAAAAAATGTGATTCAAACAGATTTTCTCATGAATTTTTGTCCTAGAACTCTCAACAAAATGTTGTGGAGCGGAAGAATAGAACTTTCGGTAATATGGCCAGTGTCATGCTAAATCAATTTAGTCTTCCAAAATATTTTTGAACAGAAGCTATAAATACAGCATGCCACCTTCAGAATAGGGTTCTAATTCGACCTATCTCGAAGAAGACACCCTATGAGCTTTGGTTTAATAGAACTCATATTCTTTGTTATTTCAAAGATTTTGGATGTAGATGTTTCATTTTAAATATCAAGGATAATTTGGGTAAATTTGATTCAAAATCTAATGAAGGTATTTTTCTTGGGTATGTTACAAAAAGTAAAGGATTTCGAGTTTTTAATAAATATCCATTAACTGTTGAGGAATCTATTAATGTCACTTTTGATGAGCTTAACAGTCAAATGCCTAGTGATAGTGATGATGAAGATGTCGGAGCAACATCCACCAAAACCACTGAAGATACAGTAACTGACACAAGATATCTGGAGAATCTACCAAAAAGGATGCGATTCATGACCGATCAATAGGTGATGTATCAAAGGGACTAAGCACTCGATCTGTAACTAAAGATATCATTGCTAATATAGCTTTCATTTCACAAATAGATACTAAGAATGTTGTAGAAGTTTTTTCTGATGAGTTTTAGATTACCGCAATGCAAGAGGAATTGAACCAATTTGAGAGAAATCAAGTTTGGAAAGTTGTTCCTAGACCTAACAATTACTCTATAATTGGTACCAAATGGTTATTCTGAAATAAACTCAATAAAGATGGACAAGTCACACGTAACAAAGCACGTCTTGTAGCTCAAGGCTATAATCAAGAAGAGGGCATTGACTATGACGAGACTTATGCTCATGTTGCGAAACTTGACTCCATTCGCATGCTTTATGGTTTTGCAAATTTTTATAATTTCAAATTATTTTAAATGGATGTTAAAAGTTCTTTCTTAAATGGTTTTATAAAAAAAGTTTTTGTGGAACAATCTCCTGGTTTTGAAGATTTAAAATTTTTAAATCACGTTTTCAAGTTGCGTAAGGCTCTGTATGGACTCAAACAAGCCTCACGTGCTAGGTATGATCGCCTCAGTTCTTTCCTACATGAAAATAGTTTTTCAAAAGAAAAAGTTGGCACGATACTTTTTATAAAAGCACATGATGACATTCTTTTATTAGTGCAAAATTACGTTGATGATATCATATTTGGGTCTACTAATGAACAACTATGCAAAGAATTTGCTGCTAAGTGTATGCAGCGTGAATTCGAAATGAATATGATGGGAGCACTCAACTTCTTCCTCAGACTACAAATCAAGCAGAATTCACAGGGAATCTTCATCAATTAAGCTAAGTACAAGAAAGACTTGCTGAAGAAATTTGATCTCGACAATACAAAATCTATCGTCACTCCAATGGCTATGTCTACAAAGCTTGACCATGATGAAGTGGTAAACTAGTTGACCAACGTAAGTATTAAGGTATGATTGATAGCTTATTATATTTAACTGCTAGTAGTCCTGATATCATGTTTAGTATTTGCCTATGTGCTAGATATCAGGCTAACCCTAAGGAATCACATATTTGCGCAGTTAAGCGTATCTTCTGATACCTTAAATGTACATTGACGATAGGCTTATGGTATCCCAAAACCACATCTTTTGACCTTATAGGTTACTCGGATGCTGATTTTACTGGATGCAAAATTGATCGAAAAAGTACCAGCGATACTTGTCATTTCTTAGGTAAAGCACTAGTCTCTTGGTTTAGTAAGAAACAAAACTGTCGCATTATCAACTACTGAAGCTGGGTATATAGAAACAAAACTGTCGCATTATCAACTACTGAAGCTGAGTATATAGCTGCATGAAGTTGTGCACAGATTTTATGGATGAAACAAACCCTTAAAGACTATAATCTACACTATAAGCACATTTTTATTTACTGTGACAACACTACCACTATTAATCTCAGAAAGAACCCAATATGTCACTCATGCACTAGACACATAGAAATACGTCATCATTTCTTACGAGATCTACTACACAGAGACATTTGTTTAGAATTTGTTGACACTGGACATCAGCTCGCAGACATCTTTACTAAACCCCTGGTCGAGGATCGCTTCAGCTTTATTCATCGAGAATTAAGAATTCTGGATGTCGATGCTATATGTAGATTTAAGCTGTTGAATTTCTTTTTAAATCTACATTTTTTAAAGTAAAATTACTTTGGGTACAAGCCGAAAGGACCATTCTGTCACAAAGGTATAAATAGCCTTAAGCTACACAGTATTTAAATATCTTCGGACCACCACTAGCTGGGATCCGGCCCCTACATCTAACCCAAATTGATCGATACTTTCTTGAATCATGATTTATCAAGATATTTTTATGCAGCCGTTTATCCAACATATAGTAACCACATTTAAAATTTTCTTCTTAATATCTCATCTGTTTGTGTATTTATTCTTTTACATATGTTCGTGCTAACTATATTCTGAACATATGAGACCGAACTTGGGCCGAACTCGGTCTGGGACTGAACTCGGGCCGAACTCGGTCCCCATGTTCCCACAATGCAGCAGCAAATTTAGGTGTCCATTTTCACTCGTGTGATCTCCTTTTAATCACACCCAAAAACAACCCCCTTTTACCTTCTTCCTCCTTCCAAAACCCTAAAACTCTAAAACCTTAATTTCCAATCCTCCATTTTCTTGATGCTATTGGAGATCTACTTCTACATCTAGTCTATTTTGGGGATTCTCTTCCAAGTTTTCATCTTTAGTGGTATAAATCTTTCTCTTCCATTAATTCTCTATGGCTCCTAGGTTATTTTCTAGGGGTGGTAGGAATAAGAGAAAGACCGATGAAGCCTCCTCTAATCCTCAACCAGAAAATCTTCCACATTCCATATTTAGTCCACCCTATCCTAATGAGGGTGAGTTTGATGGTAGTCTCTTCATTTCTTTGGATGCTTCAAATAAATGGTTCAACGATTTCCCTGGTAGAAATATTTGTTCTGGCAACCCCATAAACTTCACCATCTTTGATGAATCCTTGCCTACTTTTAGAGATCTTTGTTTGGAAGAACTAGTATCTACTCAAAATTGCGTGTACTACAATGCAATTAGAATATTTTATTGTAATCTCACACACAATGATGAACGAATTTATTCTAGTGTTGGTGGTATACAAATTGAATTTAATGACATCGACTTGGCGGAGATTCTACAACTCCCAGGGCCTACTCATTGTGATGCCTTAATCTATGCTCGTCAATTCAAATTTGTAGGCGACGTAACACTTGAATCTTTCAAAACTTCGATGTGTGATCCTTTTCCTCGTCCACCAGGAAAACTCTATGCATAGACTTTTCGGCTATTTTACCTAAGACATGCTCCTCTGATGAAATTACTTAGAGTTTTTGCTCTCTATCATTTGCATTTCAATATCCCTTTTAACTTTCCTAGAACCATGGAGAACGCCATGATCCGTGCAAGGAATAAAGGACACACTTCTTTATGTCATGTATTTGCCTATGATATTTGCCCATTTCTATATTCCTTTTGGTGATTATCCTTTCATTGATGCCCCGGCCTACCTTACTAGAGCCCGTAGGACTGAACCTCTATCACTTCCTCCTGTTCAACCTCCTCCGGCTCTACCTGCTGACTCCTCGTCTGACTCTGTGGACCATACCCAACCTCCTCCTGCACCACCAGCCACACTTGACTCCATTCAGACCATGCTTCGTGATCGGTTCCAATTGAAAGACGACCGTTACCGGCAGTTGGATTATCGCTCTACACTTCAGGTCCTTTCTATCTCCAACTCCTTGGCAAACATCCAGTACAATCTATCCCGTCACCCAGCTGGACCATTTTCTTTTGATTGTGATCCGTCTCGTGAGGGTTATCAGATTGATGATCCGTACATCCTGCGCTACTTGGATCCCGGTGCTGCAATTTATTATCTACGACGCTCTGCTAGTGACCCCTCTGGTTCTGGTCCTCCTGCTGACGCTAGTCAGTAGTCTTGGCGGCGCTCCTGGACTTGGACTTAGCATTGATGACTTAGAGATGATGTTCTAGTTTCTTTTCATTCAATTATGCACTAGTTTGATGTTAGTACTTTTTTGTTTTAGCTTTGTCTTCATTCTATGTATGCAAACTTGGCATTTAGCAATTTTATGCATCTCTATTTTTGTACTTGAAATGCTTAGTTGTAATGATATTTGTGTTTGTGTTCTCTTAATTTTCAACTTCGCAATATGTATTATGTTATTTCTTCACCTATGTGTTTGTGTTTGCTACCGTATTTTATTACGGGGGAGCTATACCATTTTGCTATATGACAAAGGGGAAGAAAAATAAGGATCGATACCGCTACCCGACACTGACTAATTGCAGGGGAGCTTCGTTCCTCAAGATGCTTCGTATCGAACCTCAAAATTGTGTCTAAGTTATGAATATTGGCATATTGATCGTCGTTTGTCAATTATAAAAATAGAGGAGATTGTTGGCTCAAACTGGTCACAGTCAACTCGATTTCGATAATCAACTAACTATGATCCGATATGACTCAATACGGCACATAAATTGAAGACCGGCACATCTCCATTACATTGCTGAAAACGAAGTTGCTACATGCTCAAATGACGAAGTTATGGTTTTTACTTGAGTTTGCAATTTTACATCTATTTGAGTATAGGAATGTTGTACATTGAGTCGCACTTAGCAACTAGATGCTCAAACCATTTCCACAACATTCAGTCCAACTCAAACAGCCCAAAAATCCTAACCCAATCCAAGTATTCAAAAGCCAAACCTACAAATACATAACGGAAACATTCTAGAATTAAGGTAACCGAACTCGGGCCGAACTCGATCTCCTAGGACCCAGTATTTTCAGTTTCCTGAAATGACTCATTCAACCATTGACCAGGAACTCGACGTTCAAATTTATGAACGTTGGAAGACCGAACTCGGCCCGAACTCGGTCCCCAAATAGCCCTATAAATAGAGCTCCACGTTTCCATTCTCAACTCACTCAATTTTACTTTCATATCTATTCTCTTCTGAGCTACGCATCATTCCCATCTCCAAAACAACAACTTCCCAAGCTCTTAGTACCAAAGTGCAAGTCAATTAGAAGTTGTTCAAGTTGTTCTAGCTTGAAAAATTCCAAGTCCATTTTCCATTTCTCAATATGAAGTCTTCGTACTTTTCGGATCAAAGCACGTGTCTATAAGAAGTTACAAGCCTTCGGATCAAAGTTTTTGTTTCACTGATAGTGGATTCAACTCCGAGCAAGTGTTCTCGGCCTTGGACTAGTCCTCCGCGAGGAAAATCAAGATAAAATTTCGATGTTAGCGTATTGTGATTGCTTAATCAGCATTATGTTTCATATATTTACTATATTCAATATCTGCTTGCATGAGTTATTAGTTGGTTATCAGCCTTCATTTTTAGTTGGTAAATATTGTCACAAACTCTATTAACCCCCCTCTAGAGTTGCCTTCACGACTGAATAGTACCAAAGTTGCTCTCATGTAGACTTCCTGAAGTTCATATCTATGAAGGAGAAAGCATCCTCGTTCCTGCACTTGAAGTTGGATCATCAACGGAGTAAAGGAATCGCTTGCTGATTCGATCTCTACCGCTACACTCTTCCGAAACTCATGACTATTGTACTCAATTTTGTATTCAGTGTAATCAATTCTTGTACTTGTTTAAGTCTTTTTAAAGTTCTAATAGAAAGAATAGTTTTGCCCGAAAATAATAGGTGGTATATAATTCTTGTAGGACAAAATGTGTATTCGTATATTATTTTCTTTACTAAAGTTGCATGTCTTACTAAGAGAGGAAGTTGTTATATGCGTACACACGTCTAATCTTGTTGTGGACTAGTATGTTTTTCACATTTCATATCGGACATGTAATTGAGATACTTTTGAGATATGCTGCATGTGTTATCGATGTCTATATAACTATGTTACTTCATAGGTTTAGGTAGATCCCTACATAGAGAGATGTTCAAACCATGCAGTTATCTCTTGTTTAACTAATTGCTATCTTTGGCCGTGTCTCAGTAAACTACAAAGACTGTTTGAGTAGCGCTAGTGATATGATAGCATCCCAATACATGACTAGACTACATAACATGATGATTCCTAAAGCCATCCTAATACCCTTGCAAAAAAAGTTTAGAAAAAAACTTCACAACATGACATATCATGACATGTCGACTATTATGTTTCTGCAGTTCCAGTTTTGTTGTTTATTCTGGATATATATGTTTACAGAATATAAAATGCTAGAAAGAATTTTCTTGGTGCAAGTTGTGGTTGTGGAATGCTCATCCTTTTCCCACACATTATTTTCAGAGTATTTTTCCCACACGTTATTTTTGGAGTAGATATCGAGGCTCTATTGATCATTTTTCGGATTGAGCGAATGGATGGATAGGACTTGGTAGTACCCTCTCTAGTAGCTAGCTAGTGGGGGTTTTGTTTACATGGTTAAGTTCATAACAATCTTTTTAAAAATATAGATTCAACTATTGAACCTGTGAACGCAAACCTCACTCATCGGATCGGTTGAACCATTCGGTTCAAAGATACTGACATAATAATTATTTTAAAATCAATTAATTATATTTAATATTTAAAAGTTATTATAGTCCTAGTAAGTTTTTTTGTCAAAGCCTCCTAGCTCTAGTGGCTAGCAGGTGGAGACATAACGCATCATGGTTGGGTGCCCACGGGGAAGCGGATTATTCCTTCCAGTTAATGGTGGAGGTTAAAAAAAAAGTTTAGATTTTGCATAGGATTAGTTGAGGTGGATGAAGAAATATTTTTCAAAGAGATCAAGTTTGAATACTTTTTTGAATTTAATAGTTATTTACTAATTGATAAAAAAAATTATTAATGATTGAATTAATTTTTTTATTTGGAGCAAGTATTGGACAGTGGATTGGATAAATGTATTGACTTTTAATTTTTATTGAGCTCGAATACAAGTTAAAAGCATGCCAAATCAATATGGCGAATTGTGACAATCACAATCCAAAATTATAGATTGACCTTGTTAAGCATAAGTATTATTATGTATTGGACTTTAGTCCCACATCGGGTAGGAGAATAAGGAAGAAGCCAATCCTCTCCTATATATATGTAACATTTCTCTCAATAATAAAACATCACATTATTCCCATTCTACATGGTATCGGAGCCATAACCCTAGCCTTCTCTGTAGCCGCCACCCCCTCCCCTCTCTCTCTCCTACGTTGCTGCCGCTGCTGCGTTGTGCTGCTGCTGCAATTGTTGCTGCTACTGCTACTGTCATTCCCCATCACAACCCCCCCCCCCGGTCCAGATTCGTCCCCCCTAGCTGCCCCCCTCTTCGACATCCTCACCCCAAACCCTAACCCTAGATCTACAGCAGCCACCCCCCTTCCATGTTCTCACAAATCCTAACCCTAACCATCCCAGCACTCGTGATTCTATGTATATCCAACCTTCATTTAACCAAAACCCTAACCCTAGCGTCTTTCAAAAAAAAAAAAAGAATCTAAAAGAAAAAATCAACATTGGAATCTTTAGAGGGTAGACAATAGTTTGTTTGCATAAACCTCTGAACCTCGACAAGGGTATTAGGAGTCAACAGAGAACAGACCTGGATTTGCGTGAAACTCTGCTCCTGACCCGGTATACATATCAGGATCTAACAGAAAGTAATATGGGTTGCTTCTCTGTCCTGGCTTAGTGATCCACCTTCAATCTCTGCTTCTCTTGTGCAAGCCAATCCTGGCTACGTTGATCGTACATTGGCAGAGTTGATGTGATTATCGGGTCACGACAGTCGAATCGAGAATATTGAAGGATGACGAACACTGAGGCGAATAGCAGTGCTACCAACACCAATACCGAAAATGCAGTAGCAGGAACACCGGGCACTGGAACGACGATTTTATCGATTCGACTCGTCAATCGACGGCTGGACGGACCAGATGGTTACTCGACATGGCGCAAGGTCTAAAAGACGCTTTGGGGAATGCGGTTGTCAAAACATACGACTGACAACCCCCGGCAATGAGCGATCCCACATACGAGTAGTGGGAGACAGATGACAGTCGACTGTTCACATAGTTGATGATTGATGGAACCATCGGTGGAGGACATGGTTCAGAACACGGATTCAGTGACGGAGTTTTGGGAGGTCCTTGCGACTGCGTTTGATGGCAAATGTGACTTGTCTCACATCTATGACTCAGTTGTTGGTGTCCACCAAGCTGATCAGGGAGATAAATCACATAGGACCACTTTCGTGCCTTCAAGGCACTAACTGATGAGGTTGATAGTGTGTTACCTCTAACGACGGATATTAATGAGGCAAGAACTCAACGTCAGCAGCTTTATGCCATGGCGTACCTTGCCTCTCTTCGTTCTGATGCAGACTCTGTACGGTCTCAGATCATTACTGGGACTGAGGTTCCATCTTTGATGGATGCCCACTTTCGTGTCCTACGGACAACGAAAGTCTTTGAGACCACTACGGATGATGCCCCTGCTGATCGGTCTGCCCTGGGTGCTGCTCGTGGTAGTTTTCGTGAAGGTCATGGTGGTCGACGTGGTGGTCGGCATGCTGGCTGTGATGGTGGACGAGGCAATGGCAATCGTGATGGAGGAAGACCGCACACATGCTTCAACTGTGGTCTACAGGGCCATTTTCAGTAGCAGTATCCTAAAGCTTATGTCGTCAATGTTGCATCGGATGCTTCCGATGATGGAGGACGGTCCGTGCAAATGACTGCAGAGACATATGCAGACTTCGCTGACTTACAAACTCAGCGTCATAGTGAAGCCTCCACATCTGGCTCCACAGCCGGGTACTTAGCGTCATGTGTGGTAAGGTCGAAGCGATGGGTGATCTACTCGGGTGCGTCTGATCATATGATAAGTATTTTAGGTATGTTGCATAAATATGAATCTGTGGGTCGTATG
Source organism: Iris macrosiphon (assembly GCA_036927795.1). Taxonomy (NCBI): domain Eukaryota; kingdom Viridiplantae; phylum Streptophyta; class Magnoliopsida; order Asparagales; family Iridaceae; genus Iris; species Iris macrosiphon. Next base: position 98,765,043 of record JAYESA010000004.1, read on the forward strand.
TCAGATATTACTCTTGTGAATGGCAGTTTTTTGAAAGTTCAAGGAAAAGGGAGTGCATGTCCTTCTCTCACCCTGCACTTCAGTTTTACATACACCTGAAAACCAGTTCAGCTTATTATCCATTAGTCAGATAACTCAAGATTTATACTGCTTAGTAATTTTCTTTTCTGATGGTTGTGTTTTTCAGGATCTAAAGACGGAAAAGACTATTGGTAGGGACATGTGGCTGGAAGCTTATACCTGGTTAAATTAAATTTATTTGTTGCTTGTGTCAGTGTGTGCCGAGATCCATTCGAGTTGCATTATCGACTTGGTCATCCGTCTATCCAAGCTCTCCTGAAATTATATCCATCACTAGATCTTTGCCCCCCCCCCTTTTCATTGTGAGTTGTGTAGTCTCGCAAAACATCATCGTGCATCTTATCCAGTGAGTTTGGATAAATTTGTTTCAGCCCTGTTTGAATTAGTGCACTCTGATATATAGTGTCCATATCTTGTTGAATCGGTTATGGGGTTCGAATATTTTGTCTTTTGTTGATGATTACTCACGAGTCACCTATGTCAACTTGATGAAAAATTGCTCCGAATTATTTGAGGTTTGGTATATTTTTATGCGAAAATTAAAACCCAATTTGGGGTTCCTATTAAGTGTTTTCAAAGTGACAATGGCCGTGAGTATTTTTTCGTGAGTTCAATTCTCATTTGGCTAGATATGGCATCATCCACCAAACTTTCTGTCATTGCACACCACAACAGAATGATGTAACCGAATATAAGAATAGTCGCCTTTTGAAAACAACACGTGCTCTTATGTTTCATGCACGTACTCCCAAAAAATTTTGGTTGGATGCTGTCCTTACGGCTTGTTATCTTATTAATCGTATTTCGTCTCGTGTATTCAATGGAGACACCCATTTTTCTCGGTTATATCCCAATCGAATGCCATTTTCCTTGCTACTCAAAATTTTTTGGTGCTTGTGTTATGTCCGGAATACTCGACCTACCCTTTCTAAATTAGACCCGAAGGCAATCAAATATATTTTCCTTCGGTATCATAAAGATCAAAAAGAGTATCGTTGTTTTTTTCCAACGTTGAAGAGGTATTTTATATCTCGGGATGTAACTTTTGTTGAGACTGATTTTATACCACCTCCTCCAAATACAGATTCAGCTCCAACAGTTTATCTAGAAGAGAACTTCCTTTTGTACAATGTTCAACCACAGGAGCCCCCGTAAAGGTGCCCTCCCCGACCGAGCCAGGCTTTCCGTCCGATGATCCGCAAACACCAGCTCATCCAGAATCAACTCCATCGGACCACGCATCTCCAAAGGTGCCTACGGCCGTCAAACCATCATCTTCCTCCGGATCCACTGATTCACCACCACCTGATATACCGGTTCGCCCCGTCATGCATGTCGCGACCATCCCTTGTTTGTTGAGAACTACAAAGGGCTCGCGAGTCAGACTCAATCCTTGGTGGCTACTATTGACGAAATTCAGATCCCCAATTCTGCAGAGGAATGACTCAAACATCCTGATTGGCGCACTGCTATGAAAGAGAAAATGTGAGCACTTCGAGAGAACCATACATGAGACTTGATGGATTTGCCTACTAGTAAGAAAGCAATGGACTGCAAATGGGTGTTCACAATTAAGGTGAAACCAGATGGCACTCTTGATCGTCTGAAAGCTTGTCTTGTGGCAAAGGGGTATTCTCAGACATACGGTGAGAATTATTTTGAGATATTCTCAGTTGCCAGGATAACTTCTGTGCGAGTGCTCCTAGCCTTAGCTGTTCGCTATGACTGGCCCCTACTTCAGTTGGATGTGAAGAATATATTTCTTCATATGGGCCTTGAAGAAGTTTATATGGTGCAACCTCCTGGGTTCGTTACAAAGGAGGATAAAGTATGTCATCTGCGAAAGGTCATTTACGGCCTCAAACAGTCACATCGTGCTTGGTTCGGACGATTTACACATGTTGTTACTCAGTTTGGCATGTGTCAATCGAAGAAGAATCATTCAGTATTCTACCGAGAGACATCAGCCGGACGAATACTACTTGGTGTCTATGTCGATGTTATTGTGATAACGGGAGACGACAGTCGGGGAATTGTAGGGCTAAAGAAGTTTCTGGGTGAACGGTTTTAGACTAAAGATATGGGATCATTAAAGTACTTCTTGGGCATTGAAGTCACACGGGGTAAGCGGAACATTGTAATGTCTCAAAGGAAGTATGTGTTGGACATCCTATCCGATGCAGGAATGGTGCATGCTAGGTAGCAACCTCATCCATGGATTCAGGAGTAAAGTTGCTCCATGACGAGGGGATAATGATGACCAATCCAGATCAGTATCGAGTGGTTAGAAAACCCAACTACTTGGCAGTCATGACTTGCCCAGACATCTACTTTGCAGTAAGTGTCGTGAGTAGATTTATGGCTTCTTCACGAGTTCCACATTGGCAGGCAGTTCTTCGAATTCCACACTATCTAGCTCAGAATCAGGAAAAAAAATTGGATGGAGAATCAAAAACACTCGTCTTGAGTGCTTTACAGATGCTGACTGGGGTTCTAGTCTTACGGATAGACGATCTACATCTGGTTATTCGGTATTTATTGGCGGAAACTTAGTATCATGGAAGAGCAAAAAGCAGAGTATGGACTCACGATCCAGTTCGGAAGCAGAATACCGAGCTATTGCTCATGACACAGCAGATGTGTTATATCTGCAACATCTTCTAAAGGAGCTGGGAGAAAAAACAAGATCTGAAGCAGCAGATATGTGGTGTGATAACCAATCTGCTATCCATATTGCTACAAATCCAGTATTCCATGAAAGGACGAAATATATTGAGATCGACATTCACTTCGTCCGTGATGAGTATCAAAAGAGGATAACATTTCACCACGTGAGGACCGACGATCAGATAGTTGATATCTTTACGAAGTCTCTTTTAGGTCCTTGGGTTTACAAGCTGGACATGATTGATATATATGCTCCAGCTTAGGGAGGGTGTTAAGCATAAGTATTATTATGTATTGGACTTTAGTCCCACATCGGGTAGGAGAATAAGGAAGAGGCCAATCCTCTCCTATATATATGTAACCTCTCACTCAATAATAAATCATCCCATTATTCCCATTCTACAGACCTTACTAATTTTTTGTACTAATAAGAAGACTGTAAACATGCATAATGCCTATCAAAGTGCTTATACACTACAACAAAAGAATCGTAACACTAATTTGCATAGTAATATCAAGATATATGTAGCTTAACACAATGTAAGGTAGCCTAATGGTTGAGATGTTGGTCTTGGTGACTACTGTCTCATGCTTGAACCTTCCCATCCCTATAAAAAAATTTATAACAATTAAGAGTGTTTTTCTCTCTTGTTTGATGAACCGAGCGAAACGTCCACCAACCGGACAGTTCAAGAGGCTCGAAAGGTCCGGTCCTACCCAGTACCAGATGATTCAACTGCTGGTCGAACCAACCTGCAAAAGTCACCAGGTCATGGTCCAACCAGTTCGAACAGGATCTTAACATTATGGTTCAAAAGTTGAACTATATATGTATAATGCTTTTATGGATGAAAAATGGTTGGGAGAGGTAACAATTGTAATCAACTTCAGAAAGAATATTTACATATCTTTGTGAGGCCTTGCAGGAAACTACAACTGGAAGATGTTATAGTTGTAATTAATTTACGGAAGAAATTTTTAGATATCTTTGTGGGTCTTGCAGGAAACTACGACCGGAAGATATAATAATTGTAGTCAACTTCAAGAAGAATATTTTAGATGGCCTTGTAGGAAACTACTATCAGTCACCCTTGCTATTTTTAAATTGGGTTTGGGACGTGACAGGATTGCCTACTATATATGTGCATTTAATAGGATAACATGCAAGTATGTGAATTCACCAAAACCCACATAATAATACATAAATAATTTTTGAAATTAGTTTTAACTTTAAATTATTATTTTTTCATTTCTTTTATTTGAATAATTCTTTTGAAGTGCAGAAAATCATTACCAGTTGATACCAAACTGCCAAACTTGTCAAGACTTCTTCTTAGAAAGTGTTTGATATTAATACCACATATATAAATCTTGCCAATAATATAGTACTATACAAACTTATAATATACAAGGTTTTGATCCATATAATGAATATGTATCAGTAAAAGGAAAACATGGAGAAAGAAGTACAGGAAACTAGATAAAGATTTTGATCCAATTGACTTAGATTAAGTTTCAGAATTATCAGAAAAGATCATGATAAGGAAGATAGGTTGGTAAAGACAATAGGATTACCAATTAACTTAATCAATATTTGTCCAAACTTCTGGGTTTGCAATAATTTTGAATTCTCAAACATATTTCACTAAAAACTTCCAGTGTGTGGATTATCTAGAGAGTGCTTTCACAGGAAAAAAGAATCACATGCACTTTGGAGTTGAAATATGTCCCGGTTGGCATATAAAATTAGTAAAAATATCCATCCATCAGTTTCATAATTACAAAGATTTTTCATGTCAATAAATCTCTAATTAATTCCTATTTTTAAATATAGTATATAATATATAAAAGAATGTCCCCAGGAATAACTAATTTGTTCATCCCACCTATAAAAACATGGTGTCGTTCATATCAAAGCATGCTTGAAATCATTCAAAGTGATTTGTAGGTGTTAAAGCATATAAAATATAAGAGTTTGTGGTCTCAACACTACTAGTTCATGCACACACTTGTTGTAATTTGGATGTTTTTCATAATTGAGATGATGGATCACAACGCTATAAATGAGTTAGAAATGTTCCATCCACAAGAATTTTCATTTATATATATTTTAGGGTATGTAGATTGCTATGAACAAAGTGGACTATGCATTGGGATGGCTCAACATGCATTTTGGGAAATAACCAAGGTACCATGGGAACATTAAGGTAGTCCTATAATATGTAACATATGTCTATATAAGCGTACGTACAAATGATATGGCATGATATTTTGTTGGGTTATGTTATCATGTGCCCGGCACATGACACACATCTCTAAATGTGCGTTTTACAAGGGTACTCTCATCAGCATATTGATAAATGAACATTTTATATTGACAAATGCATGTTTTAAGTGAAATGTTGCTTTATTTAATGTGTTGGTGGAAATATCCATCGATGTGTTATAATGTGTGCTTAGGGCACATGTTAACATAACCCTATTTTTTTTTATATAATAAAGATTCTAAGTTGACTTATCTACCATAGAAGCAAGGGTTTGAAGGCTTGCTGCATTTAATTGGTGTGCCATTTCATCGTCCCCCATTTCTTGAGCCAGCTGACAGAGTATTGGAATCAAGCCCTCCAAGTTGAATTGATATGTACCATCCATCTGGAACATATAGATATTAATAGAAAGACGTTGAGTCTCTTTGAAATAAGCTATCTAGTTTAATTAAGTGTAGTCACATCACATTAATATAATAAGCATTATTATCCAACTTGAAACTAATTACATTACCTGATTATTTACAAAATCAAAGAGAGTAAGGCATCCTATGATGCGCATTTCTTCGTGTCTTTGATCCAAAAGAGTGTGTATGATGCTTAGCAAACTACTCGCAAATAGTGGCCTGTCACAAAGCCGGTCCAACCATCAAAATCCATGCACTTAACTAAGACAAACAATGCACCATAGAAATTATGCAACTAAACAAAAGAAACAAATGAGCAACCATAGATTGATACCACTGAGGATAGTTAGAAGAAACTCCCGGGATCAGTTCAAGCATTATGCACACAAAAAACGAACTTTTCAAAGTTCATATCAACATATTAGGATCTATAACTATACCACTGAGCATGAATACTTCGACATAAGAAGAGCTATTTATAGGTGCAACAACAACAAATTTTAGCCTGAAAATCATAGTTCGTATTACCAGCCAATACTGATAAGTTTCGGCTTTACGGCACAGATATCGACTTTGGCATGTCCTGATTAGATATTGACCCCCACCAATAGTGACGTTCGGGCTCTCATTCCCAGTCAATTTAACAAAAGAACCTTGAATTGAGAAAGAGAAGTATGGGAAAAAAGTGTCAACACAATAATTCGGTTGTGCCGAAGATCGACATGTTATAGTGTTGACAATATTCCTTATTAACATGCTATAACCATTACGAGGCTGCTATTTTGACCACCCAATGGGCGTGACCGCCCATTGCCCGTGCCACGTGGCAGTCCCCCATTGGAGGTGGGGCCCGGGATTTAAGGGAGTGGGCCCAGTGCTAACGGGGGGCAATAGGGGGCCGCCACGTGGCGCGGGCAATGGGCGGTCAAAATAGCATTTTTCTAACCATTAACATTTGTCGATGTTGTAAATCAATAAATTCACAACATTCATCCATCGTAAATTTCTTTCAACAATCTCTCTTGTGATTATACTGTCTAAAGGCATCTAAAGAAATAATAGTATCTATTGTGGGTGAAAGATTCAATAATATTGAATTATCGCAGGTGAAAGATTCAATAATATTGAATATTGTTCCATTTAAAACTAATAAGAAAAAACAAATAATATATCAAATTATGTCAAAATAAATCAATATGCTTATAGCTTTCTATAATACTTTTGTATCATCTTTAGCTTTCCGAAACGAAGAACCAGGATACTCTGATCTAAAACCGCCGATAAAGTTACTCATATCGCCATACACATACTCATAGGAAGGGTCTGTATGTAACCGATTTTGATATCGGTACTCCAAACCTTGCTGAAAATATGAACTCTAGACTATGAGAAAAAACTCAACATAATGAACAATGCACTTGATACGTCCAATCTATAAGCAGATAGGAGAAGTGATATAAGTTCATTATTTCCAAAAGAATCAATCCAAGTTCATTATTTCCAAAATAATCAATCCAAGTTCATTGTTTCCCAAAAAACAATAAACCATAAATTATTGTTGTGAAGGGCAGAAATACTTGATATTTTAGGGTCTTATAACATAGGTTCACAAGGGCAGTATTGTCACGACCCGCATCCTGTTGATCGGACACGAGTACGTGAATACGTCCAGCCTACGCCGCAGTATCGGCGGTAGTATGCTGTCTAAACCTCTTTCATAATCATCCAACATTTCATATATAATTCTCACATCCACAATAATTTCTATTATAGCTCATTCACAACAGATAACTAAATAGACAAGAAATAAGGACAAGACATAGAAAGTACTAGTATATCAAAACTATAGTTTTTGTACATATATTCATACATAGTTTTAGTACAGGCCAAAAGATAATTTAAATCGGGAACAACCCGATTAGTATGGCAAAAAAATTACTAATCTAGCTAATTAACTATGCTTCAAAAGTAATCTCCTGAGTAGAGACAGGCTCCTCAACGTGGTCATCTGCTATGTCATGTGGGCCATAGAAGGTAGGAGCATAGTCTTCATCATTTCCTAATATGTCAACGGATCCAGTCAGGATTGGAGCAAGTACCAATACGCGACAGAATTATACTAAATAATCATGATAAATAGTGAGAATTGAAACTAAGTAGCAAGTATAGTAAACCATGAAAATAAAGGAAGCATGGATATCACATGACATAAAAATAAAATTACTACAAGAGGATAAGGAACTACGTGTGTGTAAATGTGTATTTAGAATACATAGTTGGCATGTAGGGGTTATAAGGCTAATAAGGCACGTCATAGACGGCTAACAGTCAGGAATAATCAAGTATAAGGCTGTTGGTACAGTCGTATACTCAACAGCTAGCAGTCATGACATGATGGAAAGGGTAAACCACATGCCTCCTAGTATTCTCCCTCCCGACACGAAAATCAAGGTACGTAATATGAAAATCCAGTTTCTATAACTAAGTGTAACCATGAAAAATGTGTACTAGTAGAGTAGAGGACTAAATATCATATTATAGAGGATAAAACTGAAGTGCATGATACTTGCCTCAAAAATATGTTGGAGTCGACGTATCGGTCACGATTGTGCCGGTACGAAAAAAAAGTCCAAGAGCTAATATTCCAAATAGAATTTTCAATTGTAGAAAATAATATCGCCAGAGGTTCCAGAATCGCCCAAATAGTCCAAATTGATATATAATGACCAATTTTGAGATTCGCCAGATATCGATATTTTTTTCAGATATTTCGGGATCCGCACGTGGCCGACAAGGAGGACATAAAGTAGCTAGATTAGCCCAAAGCTAACAAAAATAGACAAATTTTATTCTAAAAAAATTAAGTTATTAATTATTTTCATTAAGTTAACTGGTTATATTATTTATTTATTATAAGACTTCTTGCCATAATATTCAGTCTTGACTCAAATAATTATATATTAGTGGTTAATGACTTATATTCCATCCATTGCCTATATGTTGGCATGCTTTAAATTTGAAGTGTACTAACATTTTATAGCTACAGATCACACCTACTCAAATGTTGGTTTCTAGTCAACTTTTAATATGTAGAGTGTTTTGTCTTTTATGAATTAAGTATAGGCTGACTTTATATATATTTTGCACGAAAGATGTGCCTACTTATATATATACAGTGAGTTTGTTCCATTCATTCTTAATAAATATAATTCTCCCACACACCCATCTACTCATTCATTTATACTAGTGGCTCTTACATCCAGCTAATATTTCTACACACTGTTCACAGTCGGTTTCATTAACATAAAAACTTTCTTTTCTAATATTTTGCCAATAAAATTTCCTATGGCTTCATTCTTTAGAGCACTCAGTTCATTGCTAGAAAATGGCCTATATAAAATATTCTATACTACTCTCACTTTTCTTTGTTTAGCTAGTAGTTTATGGTGAAACTTTGGTTATTATCTTAGAGAGGAAGAAAAATGTTCTGATAGAAGAAAGATGAGAAGTGGTGCTCACCTAGCAACGCGCAACTGCTGAACTCGTCGCCAGGAAAGCTGTACACCGGAGAAGTTGGCCGACGCCGAAAGCGGTGGGGTTGTGTGTTGCCTACGGAAGGTGGAAGGGAAAGTGGCGGAGATGGAATTTTGTATGGATGGAGAGAGAGAGGATGGATAAGAGGCCTGTTGGGTGAAAAGAGTAAGGTGCAGTATGAGGAAATATATGGAGGGTTTGGGGAAAAGATGTTTCCCTCTCTCCCAAATAATCATGATTAATTAGTCATGAGAAGACCCTTGACTCTCATGCAATGAGCCACCTAGCTCTCTCCATGACACCCAATCCAATTTCATGACACCTAACCTAGCTTAGGTGGCTATACATTTATGCAATTGCATAATTTAATTAAGGGCTTATTTGTAAAATTTCAAAAGAAATGTGTGAATCAATTATTATGCTTTTATACAAATGTAAAATAATATTTATTGAATAATAAAACATAAATATAAATATATTTATATATTCACATGGAAATAGGTTATAACAAGTATTAATGGCGCAATAGTATCAATACTAACTTCATCAGAATTAGATTGAATATATATGAGCATTAGGAGAGAACATCTAGTCAACTAGAAATAGAAGATTGGAGAAAGTACGAAAGTTTTAAAGATAATGTTGTTTATTTCAGAAGTTATGATAAGCTGTGTATCTCAGGCAATTAGATAAGTCTGAAGTTATGAGCAAATATTCAATATAACTTCTATTTCAAGAAATTAGGCCCCAAACACCAAATACAGTTCCCATAATATATTCCTATGCATGCAGAATATGAAGGAGATTATGTAATTTTGCGATAAAATGAGTGATCCAGAGAGTCAAGTGTCACTATAGTGATGCCTTATTCCAATACATTAATAACTGAGAGGATTATGATTAGGATTAGGGAGGGATAGATTAGTCATTTCAAGTCTAAATTAACGGCAGAATCCAAAATGGATGTAAACCGGACAAAAATAAAAAAGCGGGGGTTTTTTAAAACCAGGGGGCTTTAAATGCAAAAATGCAAATCTAAGGAGGGGTTTTTTGCACTTTACACAATAAATATATATAAGCAAAAGCAAATAGAGTACTACTTTGAGGGAACTCACAGTCCACAGCTTATCCTAAGGGTAAGGTTACATAACAACAGTAAGATGAACAATAGTTAAGAAAACATGAAATTCTCAGATGAGAAAGAATTGGAACAAGTAACCAACAGTTTTGCCAACAGTTCAAAATGAATGGAGTCAAATAAACAATTCCACAAGACCTAGGTAAGCTATGGGATCAATAAGGATGTCACAGAAGGTTGTTACTAGACTCTGATCTGATGAAGCCTAAAAATAATACTGGAAACCTCCTGAAATTCTAATGACCTTGGTCCACATATCTACATGTCAAGAAAGGTAGAAAAAATAATAGAAGAGTCACTAACTAGTAAGGTAGTTAATTCAAGCATGAAAAGGTAATATTATTGGGTATAATGCTTTGTTTGTTCTGGTGGGAAGTGAGGTAAAGAAAAGGAAAATGAATTTGTTTCATGTGGAAATGGGAAACTATTTGTAAAGGATGGTATTCCATCTTCCTTTACAAATGGCTTCATATTTGCAAAGGATCATGTTCCATTTTCCTTCACTTTCTTAGCGATCAAACACAACCTAAGGACATAAGAGATGCCATATAATAAATCTGGTCACCCTGTGAAATGAATAATATGCAAAGGAACTTTAGACACAATAAGCTTGCTACAAGGCAGAGTAGCATCATAAGAAACCCAATATGTGAACCATGCAGTAGAAAAGAAGAAACCATTGGATGATAACCATAGGCAAAAGAAAAAGAGATCACGGGGGAGCACTACATACTAGTGACGGTCACTTGAAGGGTATACCTAAAATTAGGGGTGTTATCGAGCAGAGCTATTCGTGAGCCACCTCGAGCTCGGCTCGTTAAAAAGCTCATGTGCCTAGCTTTTTGAGCTCGAGAGCACGAGCTTGGGCCAAGAATAGGCTCATTAGATAAACAAGCCCGAGAACAAGCTTACAAATATGTGGCTCATGAGGTCACAACCCGTCTCATTTTTATTTATATTTTTGTATAAATGAAATATCTTACACTGATAGACATTTCCAATTTGGTATGAAGTTCACATCAACACTTTCAATCTGATATTAAGTTCACTCAACTACACTTAAGGTTTGGGACAAAGCTCATGAGCTCATAAACAAGCTCAATTAACGCTTAAGCTTGTCTATAATTCAAGTTCATCAATCTTTCTAATCTAATCGAGCGTGAGCGCATGAATATTGTAGAGAGCCGAGCTTGAGCTTAATTTTTAGGCTTGTTTTAAGCTCGACCTCTACTTTCCTTAGAGAGCACGAGTCGAGCAAGGGGGTGCTCGGTCAAAGATTTCTCATAGCACCCCTTCGTAGAACCCTACATGGAATTGTGTAATTCCAACCTCTAAGACACATACTAATTGCTACTGATAGTCACGGTAAAACCTATTTCTTAGCAGGGTATAAGAAACAACATCAGAAATAGAAAATGAGAAAGAAAAGAAGAAAGGTGAACCTGTGGTCACTCTCTTGGAAAAGAGTTAGTAATGTGTAATGGAATGGAAGAAAAGCAAAATTATGGAAATATCTAGAAGACAAAATAGAAGAGAGGGGAAAGGAGACTAGGCAAGTTGCAGGTTCCAGAGGCATCAAGGTAATAATTGTCAAACCATACTCTCTCATTAGTAACTATGGTTTGAGAGAAATAGTAGACCAGATAGAGAAACTTGTCTATGAAGACAAGGTTTCCTACATGTATGAGTCAATTCCAAAGTGAGCTAAAGGGAAAGACTGAAATGTAGTCAAACGAATCGAAGTACATAACTCACAGGAATAAAAGGAAAAAGATGAATAAAACTCATGAAATAGCCAATGATATGAAACTTTCCATCAGATGGTCTCTCTACATCCGACATTGACCACCGATAGTCTGGTGGTTTATTGTTGTGTACTTGTCTATGTGACTTCTATTGGTCCTCAATGATCCTAAAATTTATCAGCTGCAAATCAATAGTTAAAAGGGGGCCTAAACCTAATAGATCTTTCTTAACATGCCAAAATATGGCATTGATTGTACAAGAAAATATGGTATTGAGCAAGCTGAATCATGGTTATAAAATGCAGACATCAAGAAGTTACTAAGAGAAAGGTAAAGTTTTAGATGAACTCACATTTGATCTCTGCAAGAAATTATTAATTTTCGGTATATGCACATGACAACTTTAATAAAACCAAATTGCTCATTTCTCAATTCCTTATAACACCTTTGTTCCAGATAATAAGCAATCTGCAGATACAAAAACAACAATTACTGATAAGTATACATGGTTTCCAATTATATGATATGTGTAGATACAAAAACTAGTTTGTTGTGGTTATTCCACCTTTGGGATCCGTAGTGGGTTTTTAGCAGCATATTCACACAATTTACCCATCTTTCTATCATTTGGTTCTTCATCCTGCAAAGAAAATAAAAACATATTGATCAGTTTTTATGTTGCATGGTTGCAGAGCAAAATAGATAAACTTTGAGAACTTTATACTTTTTTAGAGAAGTTACTGTCATGTATGTTACTTTCTAAGGAATCTATAAATATAAACTGAAGCAGCAACACAACCAGACCTTTCAATAAAGACTTGGTCATGACTCATGATTCATATATATATGGGATCATAAAATGAAATGAAATATTTAAGCTTTCTAGAGTAGTATAGATTGCAAATTCAATATGATAGCTGCCATACTTTTCTTTTATATATATATATATATATATATATATATATATATATATATATATATATATATATAAACGGGATACGAGGAATAGGCTCATATTCCTACACGAGCCATGCACATGTGGACCAATAGGAATGGATTCCTACATCCCATGTGCACCCATGTGCACTAGTACACTCCATTCCTATTGGTCCACATGAGCCATTCGCTCATGTAGGAATATGAGCCTATGGCTCATATCCCTTTTTTCATATATATATATATATAATATATATATATATATATATATGATAAGTAAACTACATCTCAAGGCTCACATTATAGTTAGACTTAGGCCACAATTGCCCATCACATTTCTATTTTCTGATGGTGTCCTTGACCTTTATATTAATCTTAGAAATGATGATACACACATCCTCTTGTAATCTTCACCTTGATAGTTTGTGAGTCTCCTCCAGTTTCAATATTCTTCTGTTCCACTCCTTTCAAATATGCACTATGTGCAAATCATAGGCCCATAACATTTATCATCATAGTAGAAATCCTAGAATTGTTTCTTCCTATGGCATATAAGCTCTTCCACTTCCTCTTCAAGCAAATAGTTCCTTTTTGTAATTTATGTCCAACTTGAGTCTATGCTGTTTCCCGCAAGTAAGCAGGGTATGAACATTTGAAGCAAAGATGTGGAACACTTTCAGCTTCAGTTTTGCATAAAGAGGGGGCTATATCACTCTCATTCTCCATCTTCTCAGTCTGTCCTTTAGTGAACAGTCTATTAACTACATTTATATGGACATACACTCATTTGAGACAGTTTCTTGTAAACCATACTACAAGATACCGGTCAACATTACCATGTTGTCTCAACCCCTCACTTGTAGTCTTGACTGTGAAATTTTCGATAAAACTCACTATATCCCGAGCTTCATCCCTTCTAATGGTTGTATATTTTATTTCATCTTGATACAGTACTACAACTTCCAACCTATCTGGGTACCAGTTGCCATTCTCTATGATCTCCTTCACTCTGTAATTTCCCCCAATCAATGCTGTGTATGCCATCCCAGTCTGTCAAGAATTCTTTGGGTAGCCAAGGGTAAAACGAAATACTAATACGTTCCTTATTAGCAGTATATCTTCTATGTGGAAGAGCCCAAGTTTTATGCCTAAGTCGTGTTTTGTTAGTTAAAAGAAGCACCACATGCAGCAACTCCTCGTTACTCCAACAACAACAATTTGAAGCTTCCAACCTTTGTTTGATACCGTTTGGACGAGCTACGACTTATAAAAATATTATCTTCGACACACAAGTGTTGTTTGTAATGCACCATAGTTCTGCTTGCAACCCAGTACAGAGTTCACTGCAGTGTTATAGAGACCGCAACACAGTTCTTCCAAAATGAATCATGACCTGCTGCAATCGTACTGCAGTACTGTCACGACCACACAACATCATTATCACGGAGCATCACGTTCAAGACGTAGTCTAACTGCGGCTGTGTGACCCATCTGACCAAAATTCGTGCATCCTCACCCAATTTTTTCCAAATGATTTAATAAACATATTGAAGTCTCTCAAACATGATTTTAGACTAGTAGGTACACCACATTTTATACACAACAATATATTATGAACCATATTTTTGTAATTACCAATTAGAATTATCATTGGGCTAAATTTTAACTTGATACCGTCAACTATTCAAGTTTTTCAACTTGATACCCTAAACTTTAGCATTAGACAACTTAATACCTCAATTGTAATTGTACAACTTAATAGTTAACACTATTAACGAAAAATCGTAAATGACAAAAATATTACCTCTCATTGGTGGTCACTTCAAATACCCCCAGAGAAGTGGATGGGGGTAATTTGATCAAGAAATATTATATTTTTGTTGAAACGGAAAAATTAATCCATGACTGACGGGAGGGTAACGACTTGAAAATATTTAATAGTTGAGGGCAGTGATTGGTATATTAAATTGAAAAAGTTGAGGGTATCAAGTTAAAATTAAACCTTATCATTGGCACAAAAAGATGGGAAAATCGTCCAAACCGTACCTGAGTTTTGGGAAAAATCTCAGCCAGAATCTTCTTGTACCGTTTTACCGGATGCCTAGACCTCGTGCGCAATGCGGGGCAGAAGAAGCATAGACTCTCACAGATTGGAAGAATCTTTCTAGACATAACCCCCATCTTTTCTACTTGCGGTAAAAAAGGTACAAGAAGACTATGAAAAAAAATAACTTCAAAATTTCCTCATCTAATTTGACAAAGATTCGTATCGCGAATTTCTCTGCATTCCCAAAAACAAAACAAAAAACAAAAAAAAGTTTATGATCAAGATTTTATGGAAGGGAATAAAAATAACCAAGAAATCCCTTGGACAGGAAAGAAAGGGATCTTTGGCATTCTCCACAAGAGAAATGAAGAAGAAATGTGGGGGGTTTTTTTTTTGGATTTTCTCTCTCTCTCTCTCTCTCTCTCTCTTTGTTTTGAAACAGGAATTGCGGGCTAAAAATAAATATAATTTGGAGGGACACTTGGTCTTTTGCAGCCGGACATCCCATTGGGCACCTATAGAGCGTCAATAGTATCAACAATGCATATAGAGCAAGGAGCTCAACAATATATCTTGACACCCAGATATGTAATAACAAAATTAAATATAATATGGGTCCGGCTATACACACCACACCCTCTACTTAACACATCTCAAATACTAAATACATCTAAATTTAACTAATTTAAAATTACCAAAATCCTAAACACACCCCACTACATTACCATTTCACCCTTTCAATTTTAACATAATAATCAATTCCTAAACTATCAAAATTTCTAAACACACCCCACCAGGTCCCCCATCTACACTACCCAACCGGTCCCCTCTCTACAAACCCTAGTCTTCGGCGTGGAGCTCTCGGATTGTTCGACACACTTTTGGCGTAGAGCTCTCAGATTGCTCGGTCACCACAGTAAATTCAGAAGAAGGATTCACCCACATAATGGAGGAGCAACCCGTAGAATATCGATGAGATGAGTGATTTTAATCATGTTCTTACTTCTTTTTTTAAATCGAACACCAAAATTAGTTGAAACGGTCCTTTATTTTTGTTGTGAATCATTGTTTGTGATTCGAACATCATAAAATGTTGTTCAAACCAATTTAAATTGGGAAAAAATTTGTGTTTTCACGGACAGGTTCGACCAACCAGGGTCGAACACATTTCGCACTGTTCGACCCACGACAGTCGAACGGAAGGCAGAATGTTCGACCAACCGTGGTCGAACAACAATAAAACTATTCGGCCCCATTTGGTCGAACATTTAATTACTCTGTTCGACTACACATGGTCGAACAGTTATTACTCTGTTCGACTACACCTGGTCGAACAGAAGACTTCAAGTTCGACCACTTATGGTCGAACAGTGTTGATCTGTTCATTAGTTTAGTTTCTTTAATATTTTGTTATCGTCTTCCCTCGTTAATTTTTAAGTGTTGATATTTTGAATAAATCTTGCAGGAGTGACATATAGGAGGAGACCTACCGCTTCTCGTAGGAGGCGTCGGGCTGAAGAGTTGGGAGCTGAATGTACGATTCGTCCACAAGCAATAACAGATGCTCCAATTCAAATGAATGAGCAATTTGAGGATCAAATTTCCGAGCAAGATTTGAACGAACAAGTTGAGTATCAAATTCCCGTGCAAGATTTGAACGAGCAAGTTGAGGACGAACATGAAGAAGAACAAGAAGGGGGGAAGAGGGTCAGGAAGAAG
This sequence comes from Iris macrosiphon, assembly GCA_036927795.1. Lineage (NCBI taxonomy): Eukaryota > Viridiplantae > Streptophyta > Magnoliopsida > Asparagales > Iridaceae > Iris > Iris macrosiphon. The sequence goes on from JAYESA010000004.1 coordinate 98,781,584, forward strand.
AACATGTTGTAGGCTGATGCCGCCAAATAGTACATATTTAGGAATATCCACCAGTACTTGTTCTCCCAAACCGGTGCTATGAAGCAATTCAAAGATTCAAGTTTTTTTTACACGATCTTTTTTCCTCCAAACAGTAGCGTAGAAATCTCCAAAAATTTTGAGCTCTTGGATGAGGTCAGTATGAACTTGTGGCCAGGATTCCTCCCCCAACCCTAGTGCACATCGGCTATGCACCAAAAACCACAATATCCGTCCCCTAATACATTTTACGTACTCAACACGTTCGAGCGAAATTGAGATGGCACTTCTTCTATATATATGCAAGATCGGTGGCTTTGCGTGATGAACGACGTTGAACCAGTTATTTTTTTATTTTCATGGAAGTGAACATTGGTCCAACTGAAGGGGGTCCACGGACAACTATAGTTTCCTCGAATGGTGAACAACTACCATGAAAGGACTCAACAAATTTAAATTTGCTTGGTTCATGTTTCGTCGAATTTGAAGTACGAATTTTTGTTTTGCTTGGCCTACCACGAAGATGTGTGTGGACCACCGGATCAAGCAACGAAGATGTTGAAGGAATTGATATCTCCCGAAGTCTTTTCATCATCAACAACCTTTAGGAAATAGTAGCTGAGTCAAACATAAAATTAATATCACCCACAGTCTCCACCCAACGGCTTCGGATATCAGCATCAACTCTACTGTCTGTCTTCGAGGGTTCACAATCCAACTTCCTCCAAAATTTGTCAACCATCTAAAGCTGGATAACTTGACCATCCCGTTTCAACTCTGCAAGTTCATGTGCACAAGGTAACCTGCAAGTTCTCCTCAACACACAACCCCAAAGGAGGGGATCTACACCAATATTATCTATACCCTTCATCTCGTCGAAAATCCTACCAAGATCATGATGTGACACCAGTCCTCGAATGATCTTTAAAATGGGAGAACTATAACGATGGGGTTCCACATTAAGGCTCATCTCAAATGAGGCCTTCACTTGGTTGTGTGACATGATCAACAAAGAATGTATCCTTTCCCATGAGATCTCAAAAGTAGATTGACTCGTGCCTAGTTATTTTTTCAGTTTTGCACGTGCACTCTCCGTCTTGTGAGTATAAAATTCATAGAGTCAAAATCGTACTTTATAAGGTAATAAACATTTATATATATATATATATATATATATATATATATATATATATATATATATATATATATATATATTATTTAAAGATACGTACCTTCTAGTTGTCGTGTTCTCGAAATGCATCACATTGTTAGTTCACACACGAGACGAATCTCTCTTTATACGGCTCTATCCAATTCTTGATGGCATAATTAACTATTTTTGGATAATCACAGTAATCTTGTTCTAATCTTCTAAGTAACTCATTGAATCTTGGTTCATCTTCAGCAAGTATCAATGTATTTCATGAGTTATTAAAACAATCCCACTTCTCCTTCATACGAAATAATTTCTTGCATTTGGCCAAAATATTCTTGTTAATATTGAAGGACCGTAAAGCAACTCTATAGGGGCGTGAATAGAGTGCAGCGGAATAATCTACCAATTAAAAATTAAGCAGAGTGAAGGCAATAAATAACTAGCAGTATATATGCAATATAATAAAGTAAGAGAATGAGAGAGCAAACGCAAACATCGCGATGTATACTGGTTTCCCTCTGAGAGGACTAGTCCAGTCCCGAGAACTCTTGCTCGGAGTTGTATCCACTATAATCACCAATAGTGAATCACAAGCTTTGATCCGAAGGCTTACCACTTCTTACACCACAAGATTTGATCCGAAGTCTCGCAACTTCATACACCACGAGTGAAGGCTCCCAACTTCACACAAAAGAGGGGCTTGATGAACCAAGCCCTTTACAACTTTGTAGACTTCTAGACCGAGATCACACTTGGCACTAGAAGGCTGGGAGTTGATCTTGGAGATAAAAAAGTTTAGGCTCTGAGGGTTTACTCACTATAAGATAGAAAGATTGAGAATGGTTGAGTGAGTAAGAATGTGAAAATCTAACTCTATTTATAGGTTATTACCAAATCGAGTTCGGCCAAAATTCGGTAGGAAATATTTGAAATTTCGAACGTTGGAGGCCAGGAAATCAGGGATATAACAACTGGATGATTTTATACTAAATAGGTGACCGAGTTCGGTGCAAATTCGGGACAAATTCGGTCCGAGTTCGGTTTACCTATTTTAGGTAGATCCAAGTTTATATGTGGACTAGTTTGGTAGATAGGTTCAAGATATATTTGGCATAATTTCTGGGTGGATGGATTTTAGGCTATTTGAGTGGACTGAGTTGCTTTCTAGTTGCCAGTACGACTCGACTTACACAAGTCCTTTTGACTTAGGCGGCCGATATTTACCACCACGCTCACAACCCAAAAATATCCGAGATCGCCTTTCCACTATCCCCGCTATCCGATCGTCTAATCAAAACGATCATATTATGCCATTTTCTACCATATATGTCCTACTCACCAACGATTCACAATTTTCAAATATCTCATCCATCCGAAATTCTTCTGAGAAATCTTTTAGTTCATACGTGGGATTGATGATAAGGTTCAAATTTGTCGCCTGATGTTCTTCCGTTCGGTTAATAGTGCTCAATTCGGTGTCATTTGAAGTATTTTTCTGTAAAAATACAAAAATCACGTAATAAATACATTGTTCAGCTAAAAAAACATGAGGAGAATGAAAAAATATACTGTCGACCAGACAGGACCAAACTCCACATCAATAGTTCGACTAGTACAGGTAGAACACTATATGTACTGTTCGGCCCACGTAAGTCGAACACTATATGTACTGTTCGGACTACGTAAGCCAAACATTATATGTACTGTTCGGCTCTCGTAAGTCGAACCTTCACTCTAATGTTCGGCCAATTCGGATCAAACGGATAGTGCTCCATTCTACCTGTATTGGTCGTGTTCATCGCAATTTTTTTTTTTTAGCACACGAAATCTTTTCATACACTACTTAAAATCACAAAAAACGTAATGATAAAACTTACATTATTCCTTCCAAGTATTTTTTGATGCTCTATGGTACTTTTTTCTTCACAAAACAATGTAGGATTTCTAGAGTTTTTTGGGTTTAGAGTGAGTTTGGAACTTTGAAAAAGAGGAAGAAGAAGATAATGTCTATTGGATATAAGAGAGAAAATTTTAATTTTGGGATGTGTTTAGAAATTATATTAGGTGGGGGTGTTTGGAATATGGGTAATCATGTCTTTTAATATATATTTACTTTTTATTTAATTTAATGTGGGATGTGTTAAGTAGAGGGTGGGATGTGTATAGCGGGACCCATATAAAATGGGTTGGATTTGTATGAAAATGGTAAAAAAAAACTAAATTTTTAGGTCCAAATGAGATAATTAGATATAGATCCAGGTTTCAAATTTATTTTTTTCAAAATATATAAATTTAAAATCTAGAAATTAGAGTTCTATATTAAGCCTTACTATTCTACGAACTAAATTTTTACATTATGACTATATAAATTATGAGATCCAGACTATAACTTATGTGGATAATATAGAATCATTATAGAGTTCCAATTAAATTTTAATATTTTACAAAATGAACTCCTCTGTTTTAGAATATAGAAATTAGAACCAACCTTACTATTTGTGCTCTAAACCAGGTACAGGAGGGAGAAACACTCCCCTTTCTCAATTCTAGGAATTATATGTAACAAAATGTAATTATTTTTTTAGATGCAACTCATAGTTTGCATTCATGGCGACAAGATTATCCCTTCGGTCCATCCAGTTAACTTATGGTTAATTAGGGACACCCATGTTCCTAGGATTTTTTCTAGAAGTTATATTTGGTACGTGGATTAAATTATAGTAAAAAAATATACTTTTTGTCACGCCCAGTCCCAAAATACGTAGGACTAGGAATACGTAAGCATGCCAGCCGTATGTATATGGCAACTCCAAAATATGGAAACTATAACACATACGTACGCTGTATTATGAACAATAATTCACAAGTGATATATATTTATCACAAGTCTCAGGGCATAACTAAATCTCATCCACAAAATCACAAAGAAATGAATAACCAATCAACTATATAATTGAATCAAGTATAAGATGCTTGATAAGAGCAAGTAGTTGGGTGGAGACAAATCCACTACCAAACTAGAATATAAGAGAAACAAAATAAGTACATCAACTAATGATCAATGAGGCTCGAAGAAAAGATCTCCTCGAAAGATAATGAAGTAGCAAGTCCTGATCCGTGCTCCTACGAATAGTCATGATCGTCTACACCTGGAAAGGGACCAGGTCCTCAGAGGGACGTAATAAGATACATAGAAGCATGCCAATAAAGTACTGAAAATAAACATCCAAAGGGTCATTTAACCACCTATGTTAATGCACTTTGAGAACAACTTTCCAACACGTGGGCTATTTGGCTAAAATGGGATTGGCATAATTCTCTCGGAGAATCAGGGGCCTACAAAGCATAACGTTTTTTGAACGTCAGAGGCCGCCTGATGTAAACTCCCTCAATTATTTCTATAGATAGTCTGGTATGGGATGAAAAAATTTGGTTTAGCAGCAGATGTTTGAGGTTTAGAGTAAGATTGCAGATGTCTGATTATTTTAATTAAACCCTCGACGCACACTACCGTTATTGAAATATTCGGAGCCCAATATCAGTCCATAAATTCCAACAGATTATTGTACTTTTGACTTGACACGCCAATTTAGGCGCTGAACTTTTCCGTCACTCAAAATCATATTTCCTTGTGCTCTAAATTAATTGCACAATTTTTGTAACCGAAATCCTTATTTAAATCCCGTATCGCGCACCGGTGTCGTTGCCATCAATTTTGATACACCAACTCAACCCGTTGAGCCAGACCAATTAAAGGGTCCAAGGCTGACACCAAGCCTACACCATTCATGACCTTTGTGTCACTCTCAATTGAGGTCCCATGTGCCCCCATTTAATTTAAGAGCACATGACAATTTATTCTAATTAAATTGGGGATACCAATTTTGACTAATCCCATCTTAATCCTAATTTAATTCCAATGCCCATTTAATTAAGCTCATGCAAAACACACAACACCCCCTCACCCTACAAAATACCAAACACCAATTCTCTCACAATTTTTCCATCATTTTATGTGTTTGTGCAAATACCCAAACTTAAGGGGCTAAATTGCAAATATTGTGACATGTGGCATACCCTCATTGGTCAAGGCCAAATGAAGAAGCCACCCCTCTTCTTTGACCGGTCAAGCCTCCCTCCTCCCTCTCATTTGGATAAAGAAATTAATTATTTCATGTGAAATCTCCACCACCCATTTGAATTGGGCCAACCCTCACCATCCAACCCCCACACACTTCCCTATTTAATGTCACCATCACTACACACAACCCCATGCCAGCCCTAATTGTAGCACCCCGTTCTCCCGGTGCGGAGAGCGCGGCTGAGAAACACAAGACGGTATCGTTCGATCGGGATAGATTGAATTAAGAACTCGTCCTCGTTATGGATTGTTTCTTCGGAATCGATTCCCATATTCAGTGGACCGTGCCCCGGGATCGACTTAGCGGCAGAGTCAGGAGGGACCTCTCCGCTGCTATCTTTTATTGCGTCGGTTTTCGATGTCGCTTGTTGCTTTCGTGCTTTGAGTTGGTTTTGGGATTTGCTTGTTTTCCTTGAATGGTTTCGATGGTTTTCATTATTTTCGTTCATTGAACTGCATTTCAATTTCGAGATTGGAAAGAGTGGAAGAAGTATTGATCGAGCTGTTCATGATGCAGGTGAACGAGCAGTAGGCGGCTTGCGAGCGGAGTCGTGAAGCGCCTCTTTCCTTCTCCCTTCCAACCATCTAAGTGAGTGGCTACCAACCCGATTAGCTAGCCCTGCTTCCAAGCTTCACACCCTAAAAATCTTGCATTCTTCTTTGCCCTGATCAAACGATACCAAGTAATAATAAAACATACCAAGATAAAAAGGGAATAGACTTGGTTTGTATTGCTTGTCATTCAACTTAGGAACGATTACTTACACTGTATGCTTATTCGTTTGGAATGTTCATCATATGTTTCAATTTTAGTTAGAATACATGTTTCTTCTATAAATTGTGCTATGCATATGGAACACACTTTAATTTGGCATAGATTGATCAGTAAGGCTATGCAAAACACTTGTGCAATGGAGCTTGCCCATATTCGTTTGAAATTTGTGTGAAATAATTCGAACTAAATGTGCTTGATTACGGACAACTTATGCACAAGGTATTTTGGCTTCCGCGGACGGCCGCCAGGGCACTGGGGCCGATCCGATTCGGGCGAAAGAGTTCGTATAGTCGTTTGTCATGGACGGGATGCTATGTAGCGGGGCTCGCCACCTGCGTTGCATATCATTCTTGTCCTGAGACTATAACCCGTCCCTTTGTGGCATTATGCCAGTGATCCCTGTGTATATTTAAACCTGTTGTAAACTAACTTGTGTCTTCGTGGCAGGGAAGGCATGGTAAGTATTGTGCAGGTGATTCAGACGGTCAGGTAAAATCTGCCGAACGGTGGCACGTTTATTTCAGTAAATTCTATATGCTGCTTACTTGTAAATGAACTAAGGCAAGATAGAAACCCACAAAATATGCATGCTTCATTAAAACAACGTGTTGATTGGTATAGTTCGGTTAGCTCGCCTTCACCAGTATGTTTCGACATGCTGACCCTCGTTGAAATAGGTTCTCCGCACCAAGGCGAACCGAGCGAGGAGCCGAAGTCGTCTTCCCGATCCAGTCCAGCTGTAGGTGCATCCTCTGATCGCGCCGCTTTTGAAGTACTCGAAGATAGAAGCTTTCAACTTTATATACAATACAGCTTCGTGGCAAAGCCGTCCTCCAGCCTGGAGGTCTTTATCATTTTGAGTTTATAAAGGGATGTAATGTACATGACTGCTATCTCATTTTGAGTCAACACTTTTGTAAGCCCGTGCGACAATCTAGCTGACTCGTTCAGGAGTTGGTAATAGATATTCATTATCAATAAAGAGAACTTTTCCATGTTTCAAATCTGTGTTTCAATTTATCTGCGTACTCTGAATATGTGCTTGTTATGCAAATAATTAAAGCCTTGTGCGGGCGCAATCCCAGGCCCGCACGGCGGTCATGATTCGGAGGATGCCTCAAACGATTCTACGGAATCGGGTCGTGACATAATGGTATCAGAGCACAGATTCAAGTTCCTTAGACTCTCGCACTGGAAAAGTTCCTTTAACGATCAAATTCCTGTGCGAACTCTTGAACTCGCTAGGCCAAAATGAGATACGTGCATGCAATAAGTCCATAATACATTATGATTCTAATATAATTTACCTTCTTTTGAAGGAATGGCACCAGCGCAATCTGCAGCACAAGCACCGAACGAAACGCAAGGCCAAGAAAGTAGTTCGGGCACTTCGGGAAGCTCTCGGAGCCAGCGAGGCATATCTCAAGTCGATCCGCTTGAACGGATAATGCTAATGTTAGAAGCACAACGACAAGGAGATGATGCTCGCCAAGCCAAGTTTGAAAGCAATTTAGAGACCCGATTCTCAGTCCAACAGAAGCAGGTAGATGCCCTGCAACAGATCGTTCAGACTTTGGCTGCCAACCATTCTACCGCAACAACGACTCCGGTAGAACATCCCGTGCTTGAAGTGGAGACGCCACAAATTCTAAGGCCGAGGGACGTGACTGCCTTCAACTTGGGCTACTTCAAGAAAGTCTGCAACACCCCATTCAACGGGACTGACGACCCAGTGGTAGCTCTAGATTGGCTAGCCGAACTTGAAGATCATTTTGCTCTGCTAGAGGTCCCCGAAGAGAAGCGCGTCGCCTGCGCGCAACTTCAGCTCCGCCTCAACGTGCACGATTGGTGGAACGTGCATCGACGATCTCTCTAATTTGATCACGGAGAGGAGGCAATCTCGTGGACGACTTTTTGTGCCGCGATTGAAGAGGAGTTTATACCCCCTCCAGTATAACGTCAGATGGAAAATGAGTTCGTGCAGCTACGGCAGGGCAGTATGACAGTTAAGCAATATTCCGCCGAATTCAACTAACTCTCCAAATTCGCTAGGGTCTATTTACCTGATACAGCGAGTCGAGCTAGAAGGTTTGAAGGCGGTTTGCGCCCTACCATTCATGGGAACGTGGTCGTTTATCAGTATCGTACAATACGTGAAGTCATGAATCATGCCCTATCTCTTGAACCACATTATCCTCATGTTCCTGCCGGCGCTGTGCATACCTACAATCACAAACGCCAAAGCAACGACAGAGGAAACAACGCTGCAAAGCGTCCGAACAACGGTGACAAGCATGGAGAAAAGTTAGACAAAGTATGTCACTTCTGCAGGCGGCCTGTAGACTCCCTCGACCAGATTTTAGTAATTTAGGATTTATTTTACCTAATTAGAATTTCTGTAACTTTTTAAAATTTATTTTGTTTACATATCCTATTGATTGTGCACCTATACTTCACATAATTAATTAGAGCATTACACTAGCTGTTTTTCCCAAACAAAATTCACATACCTGCCCTAGACTTGTTAAACTATTTTTTAGAATTTTGTGCAACTCTCAGATGCTTTATTTTGAGCCTCGTTTGAGACGCACAATTATCGTTACAAAAGTCTGTATTTAATTCCTATTTTATTTCTTGCTCTTTGCCCATCTCTGTACCCCTAGAGATTGAGGACCAACAGGCACATGTTTTACCCAGACAAAAATACGATAATATTCTACTTTGAATATACTACAATTAGTATATTGACACCGTAGTTAAATTATGGCCCTATCTGCCTCTAAATAATTAGAGAACACCGTGCGCAGTATTTATTAAATAATAAATACGATGACCCGTATCACCAAGAAACCAGGCCCTGCCCCTGCCCAGACTCACCCCCACCCCCTCAGGACCCTCCCACAGCTTTTTCCTCTCAATTCTGAGCATCTTAGTATTTTCTGGGAACAGGGAAATTTATCAGACAAATTGCGTAATTACGCAAAATACCAATTTTGGGACCTATTTGCAATTTATGAAATATCAGGGGTTTTTATGCAAAATTACAATGTGAGGTGGCATCACCTCATTGGCTGGTGAATGTGGACCGTCCACGTGTCATGTGGGGCCCACAAAAATATCTAAAAGGCTGCCAAAAATATCTAAAAACCCAAAAGACCTAAATACCCCTAAACTTCCCCTTAATTACTACCCATGCCATCCCCTAAACCCTATTTATACCCGAGCAAACCCCCCCCATTCCGACCACACCTCACCACCACCACGGCCACCCTCCGCCCACCGGACCACCTCCGACCTGTTCGCCACTTCCCTCCCCTTCCCTCCGACCACTGCCACCCCTCTCCGGCCACCGCCTCCGCCGCCCTGAACCACCACAGACGCCACCCCGACCTACACACCACAGCACCACCACCACTCCCATCCACCCCCAGCGCCGCCTCCGGCCGTCGTGGACCACCGCCACCACCCCCAAACGCCTCGCCACCACCTCCTCCACCGTTCCGACCAACCCCCTGCCACCCCCGACCACCACAGCCGCCGCCCTCACCTCCACAGCGCCCCGACCCCTCTCCCCGACTGCACCACCACCCCCATCCCGACCGCCTCCAGCCACCTCCACCGCCACCGTAGACCCCCACCACCACTACCAACCTCACCGCCGCCATCTCCTCCGCCGATCCCCCGCCCTGCACCGACCGCACCACCGCCATTGACGCCGCTGCCACCGCTGCAAGCCGGCACTGCTGCTGCTGCTGTTAGCTGCTGCTGCCATTGCAGCCACCGCCACGGCCAGCCGCCGCCTCCTCCGCCGCCGTGCTCCCGCCGGCGACGAGCCTAGGGCCCCACCTGCCTGAGCGGAACAGTACCCCCCTCTGATGTACGTATGTGTATCATTTTATGTATATGTATGTATATATGTATATATATATGTATATATATGTTTATATATATATAATATATATTATAATATATAATATATATTATATTATTATATAAATATTTAATACTGTATATATACAGTATATATATGTATTATTATATACTGTATTATTATTATTATTATTATTATTATTATATATATATATATATATATATATATGAATATACATGTATATATATATGTATTTGTATATATGGTATTATATATATATATATATATATATATTATTATTATGATACAGTATATAAATACAGTATAAAATATATTTTTGTATATTTTATATGTATATTTTTAATTTCTGTTTTTCTTTTATTTATTTATTTATATATACATATGTAATATATATATGTATATGTATATATATTTATATGTATTCTATATATATATATATTATATATAATTATTATTATTACTATATACCTATATATATATATACTGAGTATATATATATATATATTGTAATATATATGTATATATATATATCCCTTTTTCTTTCTTATATATCTATATACATATAATTATACATAGTATTTATTATATATATATATATATATATATATATATATATATATATATATATATATATATATATATATATATATATGCTTTTCATTTAATTATATATGAATATATGTATATACTATATACTAATATATATGTATATATATATATATATATATATATATATATATATATATATATATATATATATATATATATATATATATATATATATATATATATATATATATATATATATATATATACATTTAATTCCTGCACTTTTCTTTCTTTTTATATTATGTAAATACATATATATCTATATATATCTAATTCCTGCATCTTTTTATTTCTTTTATATATATATATATATATATATATATATATATATATATATATATATATATATATATATATCTTTATATTTATGAATATTGTATATATATATATTATAAAGTATATGTATATACATAATATTATTATGATATTATATATACATGTACATTTAATTTTTAGCATTCTTTCTTTTATATATATATATGCAATATATATATCTATATATCAATATATGTATATATTACCTATTTATGTATATATATATATTATTATTTATATATATGTATGTCTTTTCATTTCTATGTATATATATATGACTTATATAAATATTATATATATATATTATTTAGTATATCATGAATATATATGTTATTTTCCTGCATTTCCTTTTTCCTTGATATATATGTAAATATAAATATAACACATGTATACCTATTATATATGCTAGATATATATACATACTATGTATACTATATCTATAAGTATATATATACTATATATATTATGTACCCTTTATTATATATATGACTATAAATATTATATATATATTTTCACCAAAATATATATATGCTATTATATTGTACCCTTTTATTTATTTGGTATTTACAAAACCTGTACGTCTTAAACAGAAAACATCTCCAGCACAGTCAGTGATCCCCTGTCACAAGGACCCTCAGTCTTGACAGTGGGATCAGGTGTCCAATACAATCAGGAAGTAGGCAAGTATACCTTGCCAAAGCTATTGTCTAAATACAAATGCTGTTATATGCTATGTTTTTCCTGATTTTTATATAACTGTGAATACCTGAGATTTCCTCAGGTACAGTCAACAGATACGTTGACTTGTAGCATAATTAACTTAGTCTTTTCAGACCTACCAACATCTGTGAGGGTATCTTAATATCCTCCTAGACCCTACCACGGGAACACGCAACATGGTTGCCATACATATTGGGATGCGAGCTGCGTATTTGATTAGCTACCAGTACGTGTGACACGCATCACGGCTTAGCAAAATCAGTAATAATTACGACTTGGCATTTAGTTACATTGGGCGGGAAAGATAACTAGTAGACGTATGGGACACCCCCTCCTTGTATGTTTTACCTTCGTTCCATACTCCACGGAGATGGACGATTGCAGAGTGCCCATGCGTCTGGGCGCATATGACACATATACTAGCCAGTCACCACGATTGGTGAATTAAGTCAGCATATGTCTAACCTACACATTCCCATGCGTACTACAAGGTCTTTACTTGCATTTCACTTAGATGGTTAGCACCCTGTATTTATTTATTCAGTATTTTCATATCTGGCATGTTATTTTCTGTATCTTGTTATGTCCCACTGAGGACCTGGTTCCCTTCCAGATTTAGACGAGGCCTACTACCCCACGGTGTATGGTCCAGGACAGGAGACTAGGCATGCCACCGAGGAAGAACTAGAGGAGACACCATCAGAATCTACCTGATTCTAGGATATGCTCTCTTGACGATGGAGATATTTTGTTAGATAGACGATGTTCAGTCTATCTTGTTTTCTATTATATTTTGACAGTGGGTTGTTCCCACAAGATGTGTAATATGACATTATCAGACTCAGCATTATATATATTCAGTACTATTTTTTGACATTTTCTGTGGATGAGATAGACTTGCCTGTACTAGACTTGTAGTATACTAGGACAGCGTAGCACGTTCCTTTGGGTCCATCAAAATGGATTAAACCCTTAGTGACGTGTCAGCTGGCTAATGCCACGTAGCCTAGTTCCTTACATTTTGGGACTGGAGCGTGACACGGCCGGGGCACGCAATAGATAAGTGTCACCTGAGACTTGGGTTATGTTTAGTTTGCGGTGAAGCAAACCATACCGTTCGTGACTGTCCATTGAGCCGCCTCAATAATCGTCGTCCGCAATGAAATGCTCCCTAACGGTAGGTCCTATTCCTAAGTTTTGGGATGAAACTTCCAATTAGTTGGGTAGGATGTAGCGCCCCGTTCTTCCGGTACGGAGAGCGCGACTGAGAAACACAAGACGGTATCGTTCGATCGGGATAGATTGAATTAAGAACTCGTCCTCGTTATGGATTGTTTCTTCGGAATTGATTCCCATATTCAGTGGACCATGCCCCCGGGATCGACTTAGCGGCAGAGTCAGGAGGGACCTCTCCGTAGCTATATTTTATTGCCTCGGTTTTCGATGTTGCTTGTTGCTTTCGTGCTTTGAGTTAGTTTTGGAATTTGCTTGTTTTTCTTGAACGGTTTCGATGGTTTTTATTGTTTTCGTTCATTGAACTGCATTTCAATTTCAAGATTGAAAATAGTGGAAGAAGTATTGATCGAGCTGTTCGTGATGCAGGTGAACGAGCAGTAGGCGGCTTGCGAGCATAGTCGTAAAGCGCCTTTTTCCTTCTCCCTTCCAACCATCTAAGTGAGTGGCTACCAACCCGATTAGCTAGCCCTGCTTCCAAGCTTCACACCCTAAAAATCTTGCATTCTTTTTTGCCCTGATCAAACGATACCAAGTAATAATAAAACATACCAAGATAAAAAGGGAATAGACTTGGTTTGTATTGCTTGTCATTCAACTTAGGAACGATTACTTATACTGCATGCTTATTCGTTTAGAATGTTTATCACATGTTTCAATTTTCGTTAGAATACATGTTTCTTCTATAAATTGTGCTATGCATATGGAACACACTTTAATTTGGCATAGATTGATCAGTAAGGCTATGCAAAACATTTGTGCTATGGAGCTTGCCCATATTCGTTTGAAATTCGTGTGAAATAATTTGAACTAAATATGCTTGATCACGGACAACTTGTGCACAAGGTATTTTGGCTTCCGCGGACGGCCGTCAGGGCACTGGGGCCAATCCGATCCGGGCGAAAGAGTTCGTATAGTCGTTTGTCATGGACGGGATGCTATGTAGTGGGGCTCGCCACCTACGTTGCATATCATTCTTGTCCCGGGACTATAACCCGTCCCTTCGTGGCATTATGCCAGTGATCCCTGTGTATATTTAAACCTGTTGTAAACTAACTTGTGTCTTCGTGGCAGGGAAGGCATGGTAAGTATTGTGCAGGTGATTCAGACGGTCAGGTAAAATCTACCGAACGGTGGCATATTCATTTCAGTAAATTTTATATGCTGCTTACTTGTAAATGAACTAAGGCAAGATAAAAACCCATAAAATATGCATGCTTCATTAAAACAACGTGTTGATTGGTATAGTTCGGTTAGCTCGCCTTCACCAGTATGTTTCGACATGCTGACCCTCGTTGAAACAGGTTCTCCGCACCAAGGCGAACCGAGCGAGGAGCCAAAGTCGTCTTTCCGATCCAGTCCAGCTGTAAGCGCATCCTCTGATCGCGCCGCTTTTGAAGTACTCGAAGATAGAAGCTTGCAACTTTATATACAATGCAGCTTCATGGCAAAGCCGTCCTCCAACCTGGAGGTCTTTATCATTTTGAGTTTATAAAGGGATGTAATGTACAGGACTGCTATCTCATTTTGAGTCAACACTTTTGTAAGCCCGTGCGGCAATCTAGCTGACTCATTCAGGAGTTTATAATAGATGTTCATTATCAATAAAGAGAACTTTTCCATATTTCAAATTTGTGTTTTAATTTATCTGCGTACTCTGAATATGTGCTTGTTATACAAATCATTAAAGGCTTGTGCGGGCGCAATCCCAGGCCCGCACGGCAGTCACGATTCGGGAGACGCCTCAAACGATTCTACGGAATCGGGTCGTGACACTAATCCCAATACCTAGAGAAACCCCCACCCCCTCTCTCTCTCCTCCCTCTTCTACATTCAAAACCGAGCTCTTCTTTCTTCTTCCTTTCTTCTTATTCTTCTTTTCTTCCACTTTACATCATCCCAACTCCAACCCGGCTACACCCTCCGGCCGAGCACTGCTGCTGCTCCGGCCGAGATCCCTGCTCCTCCACCGGCTACTGATGACGTCGGCGTTGCCATGAGCAGTTCCTTCCCACCTCCAGCTGTTCTTTCCCGCGGCCTCGGCAGCGTCACTCCGACTAGGCCACACTGCCACTGCTCCGGCCGAGCAATACTGCCACGAGCTTCTCCACATCTCCGTTCCACCATCCGCCATTACCAACCTTCCTTCAGTCTTCCCCGGCGAGCTTCTCCATGAGCCACCACCACACATCACCATCACTCTTCGACCGTACCTCCTCCCCACACACCATTACTATACCTCCTCATCCCCGTTCCACCTCCGGTGCTAACTGCTCCGGCCGAGCACATCACCACCACCACCTCTCTCGATCGAGCATCCCCGTGACCGCCACGACCACCCTTCTTCGGCCACACTCCACCACCAACATCTTCGTCTTCACTACCATCATCTCCATCTTCAGCCACCTGCTAACTCAGCAACATCACCTTCATCACACACATCACCTTCACCATCATCATCATCACCATCCATACCCGCACCACCATGACTCCCCTCCGGCCAGAGACGGCCACCACACCGCGACGACCAAGTGAACCTCTCCCCTTACCTATGTTCATTTTGGTTTATATATATAATGGTATTAGTTAAGATTGTTTTAGGGTTAGTTTATATGCATCTGAAATTATTTTAGGATTGAAATAAATAGGTCATGTTATACATGGTTGGTGAAATGCTAAATTAATTATTTAAGGTTTAAAAATGAATTGATTAAGGACATGGAATATATACACATGATGGATGGAATTGTGACATAAATAATGAAGTTAGGATTAAATCGCCATATGAGATTTTAAGTTGTCGACCTAATTAAAATATGGATATTGATTATTGTTGGTGAACAGATTTAAATTATTGAGAAATAAGATTCTGATATTAGAACATGGATGAACATCGAGGAGCAGGTGTTTGATGGTGAACTAGTGTGTAATATCAAACCATTAGTCACTCATTGGGGATTGATAAATAATGTTGAATTAAATAGAGGAGTAGTTTTAATGTGAAATAGAAATGATTGTATATTTGAGGGTTTAATAAATAGTATATAATTTATTCGAGGATAATGTTTAAAATATGTGGGATAACGTCTGTGAAGACCAGGAAAAAATCGGAGGATTAAACATACTTGAACTACTGAACATTGTAATAAATATAGTAAGATTGAGGATTTTGTCTGATGGTTTTATACAGGTAATTAATCAGATTAGATGTAACATACCTTTAGTCAACCTTGGTCAACCCTTTAGCATAGTGTCTATGTGACTCGTAACTAAGATTGTAGCATATGCTAGACGTGTGTCGCATCTTATTTTAGCCGCATGATAGTCTATTGATTTAGTTTGTATCTCGTCTCTAGGTACTACGGGATATGCGGACTTGGACGTGGTACCGGATCCCCATCATCAGTAGCCGGACGCAGGCAAGTGTACCTTGCTACCCTGTATTTCAGTTACAGATATTTTATTGTCTCATTATGTACATTGTGCGCGTGTTTGATTATGATCGATACTTCACGTCCGGATCATAACCTGGTGAAGACATTTGTCGTAACGTCTTGTAACAAATGTTAGATGTTCGTAATACCTCGATGTACGTACCTGAGTATATCGTCACCCCAGGACACATTCATACACTGTTATCATGCCAGATTTCATGTATCATGATACTGACATCATGACTGGAGACTGGGACGACCTTAGGGTCGCGTTTGTTGATAGTTACTTCTGTGTGAAGAGACTGCTAGATAGAGGTTCAGGTTCAACGCACAATCGTTGACCGCTTGGGAAGGGGAAGACAGTTACTAGACGTTTGGGCTTCTCTGCACGCGCTTTATATATGTATGTCCTATTGATGTAGTGTTCCTGTATCCGGAGTAGTAGTATCACCCGTGTGACTTTGTGCTCGGAGCTACGGTACGCCCCGTGTGTCTCTGTGTTCGGAGCTACGGTTTTATTTTGGACAGCCCACGCATCGAACATTGTCTTTAAACTGTGTCTCACTTGTTTGGTTATGATAGATTACCCCGTCGTTGCACTTGTACTTTCTGTTATACTTGGCATGCTGTATTTTTGTACCTTGTTACGTCCCTCTGAGGACCTGGTTCCCTTCCAGGTTTAGGCGAGGAGGATTACCCATAGGAGTACGGTCTGGGTACGTATCTAGCAGCAGGACCCATTGCTGAGGACGAGGTCATCCCTGAGGACTTCGCCTGATCTCTGGTAGTGACTCTATCCTTGGGACGGTATTACTATCTAGTTATCTGATGCCGTTCCAAGTTATCTCATTGCTTACTTTCATTCCAGTATTTTGTACTAGCGGGTTTGTTCCCGTGTGACTACTCTAGTATTTGTACTATGATACAATATCTCGTGACATTTCCTTTCTGCACATTAGTTGTTATGATTACCTCTATGTGCTCTTATATCTGTTGTTTGTGGATGAGATTTAGATTGACTATTTATGTGTTATGTGTTGGGTTATTCATTGTACTTTACAGCTTAGGTGCACTCCGATGGGCCCATTAGATTGGGATGCCCGCCGAAGTGTGCTGCTGGCCATTGCCATGTGACTCAGTTCCTTATCTTTGGAACTGGGGCATGAAAAGGTTTTTGTGGTGGCCCACGCAGATCCGATTTAAATCGTCTTGGTCACCTGACTGTGTCAAGCGAGCCTGCAAATTAGGAATAGATATTAGGAATCTCATCTACCAGTTTGAATCCTTCACATGACACCTCTATCTCGATTTCTTTTACCAAATTGTATCTTGTTTATTACCCCAACGTTGATCGCAGTCATGACTTCTTTTCAGAGTTATGAACCTCCGCAGCGGACGAGTCGCACAGCCGGGCGATGTTCCCCGTGACGCAAGATCATCTGGGGAACCGGAACTAGAGCAAGTCCTTCTGTTGACTCCAGCTCCCCTGGGACAGTCATCGGGGTAGCCCGAGGTGCCTTCGGACGGGCATCAGACTTCGCATCAGGCAGGACCTGAGGATCAGAGGACCTCGAGTCAGGAGGAGCAGCAGCTGCCTCCACCTCCACCATTCCCACCCCAGATGCCCTATATGCCATTCCCCGTAGGGCAACCCATGGATGGGACGCAGATATTTCAGATGGTATATGCGATGATGCAGGCCCAGTAGCAGGTCCAACAGCAGGCTCAGCAGCAGGCCCAGCAGCGCCAGGCTGAGACCCTGAGAGAGAGTATCGTGACGGTCTTGGGTCAGGCGTCACCGCCAGCACACCAGTTGACGATGGGGTCTGTCATAGACTTCCGTCGTATGATGCCACAACCTTTTCCCGGCACAGAAGAGCCGACAGAGGTCCACGCATGGCTCACTACCATTCAGCACCAGCTGGAGGCTACCGACCTCCCCCGACACCGATGAATGACTGCCGTCAGGATGCAGCTCACTGGTAACGCGCATCACTGGTGGCTCTCAGAGGAGCAGCGTTTGGGACCAGACCAGGCCACGTGGAAAGAGTTCTCTAGGCTCTTCCAGGAGATGTACATACCCTCCACTGTCCGAGCAGAGCTTCGGGATAGATTTTTGAACCTCAGGCAGAGGAGTATGACGATTGAGGAACACAATGCTGAGTTCCCCCGCCTGAGCAGGTTTGGACCGTACCTGATCCCTACCGAGGAGGCAAAGGCTGAGAAGTTCTATGAAGGACTGAGTTTCGAGACCCAGAGGTTCATCGAGTCCATAGCCCCCACCTCTTACTCTGAGGTATTACTACCAGCACGACGCTAGGATCGCATCAACAAGATGGAGGCTAGCTTGAAGCGCTCCGGTGCATCGTCATCAGCAGTTCGAGCCCCGCAGGGAGGACCTGTGGCATTGGTCAGTCCAAACGACATAACTAAAAATTTGTAGTGGCCATAGCGAGTGTGAAAGGCTGACTTCGGTACGTCGTATGGTTTGATCTTCAGTTCGTGGTAGCCCAAACGAAGATCAATTTTTAAAAATATTAATGCGCCTTACAGTTGATCGAAGAGGTCATCGATTCTGGGAATGGGATACTTGTTTCAATGGTAGATCTATTCAACTCTCGATAGTCAATGCAAAGCCGAATCGAACCATGCTTTTTCTTTACAAACAGTACTGGTGCACCCTAAGAAGATACACTCGGTTGGATGTACCCATGATCGAGCAGTTCTTGGAGTTGTAACTTTAGCTCCTTCAGTTTGGCAAGGGCCATTCGATCTGGAGCTTTTAAAATCGGCCGAGTATCTGGAAATGTATCTATAGTGAACCCTATCTCTCAGTAGGATAGCATGTCGAGCAACTCTTCTGGAAATACATCAGAAAATTCTGCCATAACGGTAGTAGACTCTACGTTTTCACAATCTCACTAAGTGTCTCGAACGGACGCCAAGTACCCTTCATAACTAAAATATATCATCTGTCGAGCAGGCATTACAGAAATTATCATACAGGCATTCGACGGTCTCGACGCTGGAATGTACGCGTAGCAAAATTTGGTTTCGCTTGGTAGACGAAACACGACTTTCTTTTTCGCACAATTTGTCACTACCACATCGTGAAAATAGGGGTATTTTTGTCATTATATATATATATTAAGTATTGCATGTATTTATTTTAAAATAATTGCATGATATGTGTATATATATATATATATATATAGTGTTCATTAATGCATGAGTTAGTAGACTAGATCTAGATGCCCACTAGATAGAGCCCTGGCCGAAATATAGTGTTATGGATTTAACTTGTAATTTTGGGATTAATTATTTAGGGTTATAATTAATTATGTAATTTTATTTAATTGTTACACCCTACCGTTACAATATTCGAAGCCCAAGATTAGCCCATAATTTCCCACAAGTTGTTGCATTCTAGACTTGACACGCCAACTTAGGCGCTGGACTTTTCCGTCACTCAAAATCATAATCCTTTGTGCTCTAATTTAATTGCACAACTTCCCGTGTCCGAAATCTATTATTTAATCCCGTGTCGCATACTTGTGTCGTTGTCATCAATTTTGAGACACCAACTCAATCCGTTTAGCCGGACAAATTACTGGGTCCAAGACTGACACCAAGCCTACACCTCTCATGACCTTTGTGTAACTGATAATTATGCTCTCTTGTACTTTATTTTAGTCACACAATATTCGTCACAGACGTTATTATTTAATTCTAATAAATTTGACTTTTGCATCATTGTGCGTTCCATTCGAAATTGGAGACACAATCTTAACCCATTCCGTGCAACCCAAATTAGGGTAATATTCAGTTCTGAGTCTCTTCATTCATGACACTTCTGTCCCACTTAATTTTAGCTCTATGTACTTCTAATTAATTTTAGAACACCACTTACATTTATTCTTTAATTAAATTGGGGATACCAACTTTGACTAATCCCATTTTAATCCCAATTTAATCCAAATACCCCATTAATTAAGCCCATGCAAAACACACAACACCCCTCACCCTACAAAACACCAAACACCAAATCGCCCACTAATTTTTTATCATTTTATGTGTTTGTGCAAATACCCAAATTTAAGGGGCCTATTTGTAAATTTTGCATTAGGTGTCATCACCCCATTGGTTCAAACCAAATAGAGAAACCCTAACTCATTGACTAGTCAACCTCACTCCTCTCTTCCTCCTTTGTATGTATATTTCTTCATGTTAAATCTGAGCCACCCATTCAAAATTGGACTCATCATCACCCCACACTCTACATCACCCTCCCCTATATAATATCTCTTCATGCACACATTTCCCCAAGCAGGCCCTAATCCCAAACTTGGAAAACCCCCCACTTTCTCTCTTCTCCCTCCTCATAAACCCAACCGTAGCCTTTTTCTTTTCCATTTCTTCCTTTCTTCTTCCTCCTTCTTCTTCCTCTTCACCTCTTTTTTATTTATTGGTTCAAACCTCCTTGCTCCGGCCAACCATCCGGCCACTCCTCCTTCTTCGACTCCATCCTCCGCGGCTCCACCCACTGCCAGCCCGGCCGACCCTCTACTCCGGCGAGTTGCTGTATCCACGAGCCAACTGCCACTACGCACTCCATCTCAACTTAGGCCAACATTCCCACGACAGCCACGACCACCACCCTGCTTTCCTGCATCTCCACGGTCGAGCCTTCCCCTCAACTTCGACTTCAGTTAACCTTCCCCGCCTCTATCTCCCCTCAGACCCGAGCCCTGCCTCACCGGACCCCTCCTTCGTCGACTACCCCGACTACTATCTCCTCGGCTGCTACTGCCACGTCCCTCCATGACGAGAGCCGCTGCAACTCCGGCGAGCTTCCATCGACCATCAACCCGCAATAACACCCTCACCACCTCCATTGAGCTGCCACCGACCAGTGACCCCTTGCATTCCAGTCGACCTCCCCCACACCACCGGCACCACCACCCCAAAATTACACCTCCGGCCAGCGACATCCCGCACTACCTCCACGTCGAAGTTCCAACCACCACCACCACTCTACACCATCACCACCATCACCTGAACCACCCCCTTCCTGCCAACCCGGAGCACCCCGTCCTCGCCATGACCTGAAGACCGGAGCCGATCGCCGGAGGAACCCGCTGTCCAGACTGTGCTCGCCAACTCGCTGAATTGCCTGAAGCCGCTGTCCGTCGACCTGAGCGCATACACAGGTTCGAGTTCCCTCTTGCGTACATGTACACGTACGTGCATACGCATATTCTTCACTAGTATACATACGTATTTGTTTGGTTTAATACGTGTATTATGGTATATGGGTGTATGTGTGTACGTATGAGTATATGTATTTAGTAAGTGTTTATATGTATATAGTATATGAACCCAATTGGTATATATATATATATATTAGTGTATATACATATATCTATTATATATGTGATTAATTAGTGTATATATATTATGAGTATTAATGTTATTGCTAGATAATAATATGTATATTTATACTAGGTGACCCGAGTGTAACCACGGATATCCCGTAGTTGCATTGACCTGTGACCATGTAACATGTTAGCAGACTGCCATTATATACACTGACGTACTGGCAAGACCGTATCATTGACTGTCTGTATTGCACAGCAACTACAGACGTGACAACCCTAGCGTAGTCTCTGAGTTCATCGTATTTTGTGTTTGTTAGTATAATGTCTGATGCAATATTATATTATATTATATGTGTATAGGACTTTTGGATCGTCCTGCGAGACTTCAGGAGCAGGACATTGGTATTAACAGCTAAGGACCCCAGGCGAGTACATTCTCTGATAGTTTCTTATTTATGATATCCTCTATGTCTATTGTATCTAGTGTAAATATCCATATTTTTTGACACGATGGTTACACAGATTGGTATATCCGGATCTCGTCATGAGATATTATTCCTTGTTCATGGTGTATCTTGTATAAGTCTTGTTTCATTATTTATCTTGTACATGTACAGACACTGATTCTCGGGAAGAGTCACTATCTTCTTGGGGAATCCCGTGCCATAGCGTACCATGGTTGGATCTACCATACCAGTCGGGGGTGGAGAGTATTTTAGTGTAGATATGTGATCATATCCTTCATGTACAAGTCTTGTTCTCTCGTAAGTGTTGGTCATACAATGCACGTATGATTAGCCAGGCCATATAGCTCTCGTACAAGTCCCAAGCCGATCACATGTTAAAGCTAGTACTCACACACTTAGTCATAGCATTCTTGTTCATTGACATATTGTTCCTTCCTGCATTTATTTGTAGTATTTACTTTATTGTATATCTTTGTACATGTATATGCATCTTGTATATTTCTATCTATTTACTGCTACATAGTTTATATTATTGATGTAGAACTGCTGTTATAGATGTACTTTGCTCTATCCTGACTGGAAATATTTTTCCAGACTGTGCCTTAGAGGACTGGTGTCCGACATTTTATGGACCATAGGAAGAGTAGCTGCAGACTTGGACCTTGTAGCCAGGTGTGATTCCGGGAGGTCTAGCCAGGATCACTAGTTATTTAGTTAGTTTCTTTTAGCAGTTTATGGCACCGGATTTATTTTCGGCATACTGAGACTTGGATGTTATTATTTGAGTTAGACTATTTTGTTTAGACTTGTGTTGCATTTTGATTTATTTATTTCTTAGATATTTTATCGTGCTTTAGCTATGTGATCGAGTATTGTTCATATTGTATTGTGATATCTGTGACTCCTATGGAGTTGGATGCTCGTGTGAGAATGCTTAGATACCATTGTGACCTAGACAGCATTCTACCGTCGATGCTGCGACGTAGGCTGGACGTACCCACGTACTCGTGCCCCAAATTCTGGGTGCGGGTCATGACACAATTAGTGGTATCCAAACAAGCGCTGAGCCAATCCATCCCAGAATGATGTCGTAGTCCCTGATGTCTAGAACTATCGCATCGAGTAAAAAATTTCTCCCTCCGATGCAAATACAAACATTACGGTAAACTGAGTTAGCAGGCAAGTCCATACCCGACGGGATACTGACGCTAAGCTTTAGGCCTAACGGTGTCTGAGGGAATTTGTGTTCTTTGGCAAAGTTAGTCGATACAAAACTATACGTGACACCAGAATTACTCATGTAGGAACATTGAAAAGCAATATACCTGTTACTACGATGTCTGAGGCGAATATGTCGTCCCGCGTCAATGCATATACCCGGCCCACTACATTCGGACGACGCTCTTATTGTTGTGCAGGCCGATTAGCTTAGGGCGCTTGAGCTAGATTTTATGGTTGTTGGTGGCGCAGAGGGAATCGGTTGGTGCGGCTGACGGGATATTAAATAACACGATGATCCTTCTTACCACATACGAGGCACTCTCCCCTCAGAACACGAAAATCGCTGATCTGATGCCCTGGTCAGTTGGTGTAGTGTGTACAATATAACACTTGGTTCCTCCTTGGATTTGCTTCTTGATTACCGTCGTGGTTTGGACGCTTTTGAGCGTTCTGTCCTCTCGCGTTGTTAGGGAGCTTGTGATAAGAATGTTACACAATGCCGGCAGCAACCGGAGGATATTGCCGTTCAAGGGTGAGGGCATGGTTAAGTACTTCCTGCATCATATCATATTGTGGAACGACTACGGGCGTGTATATGGCAGGTCACAGGCCGCCTTCGAATCATCTTGCACGACTCGCCGCATTCGATAGGTAAGAGCTAGCAAATTTGGCGAGCCGATTGAATTCGGCGGAGTACTGCTTCAATATCATATTGCCTTATCGAAGCTGCACAAACTCGTTCTCCTTTTGTCTACATACATGAGGGGAATGATCTCCTCTTTGAACATGCTTCTGAAGGTGGCTCAGGCGATCATCTCGTCTTTACTATCCGCGGGAAGAGATCTTCGATATATGTCCCACCAGTCAAGCATGTTCAAACAGAGCTGAAGTTGGGCACATGCGACGTGTTTGTCTTCGGGTACCTCTAGTAATTTAAAGTAATCTTCATGTTCGGCCAACCAATCAATAGCCACAACGGGGTCTTCGTTCCCACGGAAAGATGTGTTGCAAACCATCTTAAAGTCGACAAAGTGGAAGGTAGTCACTTCCTTTTTCTTTAGGGTTTGAGGTATCTCGACTTCAGGTATTGGTCGCTCCACCGAAGTCGCTGTTGTCGTAGTGGAATGGTTGGAGGCTAAGGTCTAAACAATCTACTATAGGGCATCTATCTACTTCTGTTGGACCATGAATCGGGCTTCAAGATTGTTTTCGAAGTTGCTCTATCGTTCCTTCGCCCACTTCTCGGCTCGCTCATGACGAGCCTTATCCCTCTGTTGTTACGCCTCTAAGATGCACATCATTCGCTCAATAGGGTCGACAGGGGGCATAGGTCGTTGGCTCTCGGAGCTTGCCGAAGTGCCCGAACTACTTGCTTGTACTTGTTCTTTTACTTGCGCTTGTGCGGTCCCTAATGCTTGAGCCATTCCTGTCAAAATAAAATTACATTTGTCTAGTGCTTGGCGGTCTGGTTTTCTTGAGGATTTCTCTGACACGTGGCACAATTTATTTCGGTGGAGGCGGCAAGCTTAGTCCACGATTCATCGGCCCTTTCAGTATTCTTGAGAGGGTCGGTGTAGTCGCTTACAGACTAGACTTACCACTTGTACTGGAGGGACTGACAACGTGTTTTACGTGTCACATTTAAGATGGTATGTTGCAGATCCCAGTCATGTGTTGTATCATTCGAAGATAGAGGTGGGCCCTACTCTCAGCTATCCAGAGCAGCCAGTGGAGATACTAGATCAAAGAGAGAAGGTGTTGAGGAACCAGACGATTCCTTTGGTGCGCGTTGCGTGGAGGCATCACTCGCCAGAAGAGAGTACCTGGGAGCGAGAGACCGAGATGCGCGTGCGATATCCATATCTGTTCGAGCCGTGAGGTATAATTCTTTCTTGCCTTGTATTGTTGTTTTGGTAGATAGCTACTTCTTTAATTTTGGGGACAAATTTTTTAAAGGTGGGTAAGTTTGTCACCCTCATATTTTTATCCAAGGGTAGTTTGGTAATTGTCAATGGGTATTAATTATTTTAGAATTTTTATAATTAATATTTGTGCATTGCATGATTTAATTATTATTGTATTATTTTTGTTGCTAGTGTAGATTTAATTTGGACTTGTGTAGTGGACCTAACCATTTATTTAGAAAGCATGAACCAAACATTTAGACTAGTCTAAGTTGAGCCCATGAATTAAGCCCATGGATTATGAGGCTTAATTAATTAGTGAAACCATTAGACTAGAACCTTCCCTCCCTAATTAATTTTTTCATGAGAGGCCCCAAGGGGTATTTGTGTCATTTCACATTTCATAGAGGGTGTATATAGGCTGGCCCCCTCTTGGAGGAGAGAGAAAATTATTTTATTCCAAATTCCAATTCTAGATCTACAATTTTCCTCTCAAAATTCTCTCCATTCCCTCATCAATTCTCCACCAATTCTTCACCAAACTCTTTCTAAATTCATCATTGAGGTTGCTACACCAAGGATCTACAAGAAAGAAGCAAGGAGCAAGGAGGAGGAGGCCAAGATGTACAAGAAGAGGAGCTACTTGGCAATTGGGGACTTTCCATTGGTAATCCATCTCCCAATAGGTACAATTCAGTTTTTCCCCTTCTAATAGACTTTAGATATGAGATTTTACCATGAGAAACCAATCCACATGCATAATCTACCCATAGATTTTGTTTTGGGTCAATTGGAGACCTACGGTGGAAGTTATGACAAATTTGGGGCCAATTTTGGGAGAATTCCGTGATTGGCACATATAGTGCTTGTCAATTGATCTAATAGATCTAATTGACACTTGATTGATTGTTTGTGACTAGTGTCGTATCCACAATTGGATACGTGTAGGCCGTATCTCGTCAATTTGACGAAACATATTGATTTTGGGGGTTTTCCTCCGACACGGGGCCTTGTGCATATCACATAGTGACACGAACATGTAGACACTCTAATTACTATATGTATTGTTCATAATTTATGTATTAGACTTGTACGTGTCCTTCGGGATGCGTTTGGTTGTGTGTTGGAGCCGTATCACAAGCGTATCATAGAGAAAGTGTGATACGGGTGCGATGCGCTCCATGTGTTTGTTGTTTGGCTTATTTTACTATATATACATATGTAATTATATATGTATATATATCTATGTATTATATGGAGTATATAATAGAGAATTTTGGGTTTATGTATATACGTATATCTATATCTATATATATATATATATATATATATATATATATATATATATATATATATATATATAACTACAGACACTAGTATATATATATGTTGATATATATATATATATATATATATATATATATATATATATATATATATATATATATATATATATATGTGTGTGTGTGTGTATGTGTGTGTGCACTTATGATTTGTGTATATATGTGTCTATATATATATATACTAGTGTCTGTAGTTTTATATATATATATATATATATATGTGTGTGTGTGTGTGTGTGTGTGTGTGTGTGTGTATACATATATGTGTTGGCTTATATATTTAAATGTATTGTGTGTTTGATTACATATGTAGTGATATACTTATGAGATTAGTGTATGTAGTTGTATAATTATAAGTATAGCTATATATTCATAGTCGTGTCAGTGTTTGTATGTGTTAAGTGTTGATTTGTGTGTCTGTGTGTGCTTGAGTAGGTGAGGGGGGGGAGGGGAACTCGACACAGGTGAAACCATCAGTCACTGTGTGCAGTGCACATCTAATGAAGAGAACAGCAGATGCAGAGACTAATGAAGACAACATCTGCAGAGACTAATGAAGAGTGCAGTGCACATCTAATAAAGAGAATAACAGCTGTAGAGACTAATGAAGACAGCAGCTGCAGAGATTAATAAAGAGTGCAGTGCACATCTAATGAAGAGAACAACAGCTGCAGAGACTAATGAAGACAGCAGCTACAAAGATTAATAAAGAAAATGGCAGCTGTAAAAGCTTTACGAGAGAACAACAGCTGCAACAGAGGACCTGATGGAGGAGAGCAGCAGTTTGGAGTCCCTCACTGTGCAGTCTTCACTGCACAGTATTAGTACAGGAGTTCACTGTGCTGTGCCAAGCACAACAACAGTCCCGGGCACACATATGCAGTTTAATGCTTATTTAAACCCAGCTATCAGTATGAACCATCAGGTATCAGTAGAAGTTGGGAGGGGGGGATTTCCTTGTATCAATCAGTTCAGAAGTTGCTTTTCCTATATTATTAGTTGTTGGTTGTTTAGGTAAGGGTCAAGTTATAGTGTAGCCTCAGTTTCTAGTAACAGTAGATATGGGTAGTTGGTCGTTCATTGGTTAGTAATAGGGGTTAGAGTATAGTTAGTTTAGTTGTTAGTATTGTACCTTGTCTATGTAGATATAGTTAACTATAGGTATATATGGTTTAAGTATATATGTAGTAGTTGGTATATACTTTTAGCTATATATATATATATATATATATATATATATATATATATATATATATATATATATATATATGAGTTATGGGTACTATTGCTAGATATATCTATGTATATTAGTATAAGTATACGTTAGTCAATAGTATATGGGTAATTAGTTTTAGTTTATTGTATATAGTTATGGATACTATTGCTAGATACTATTGCTAGATATATTTATGTACTATTATTTTATATTGTGGATTATATCTTTCTTTCCTTCGCTATTCCATTCATGCATTATTCTTCCTTAGTTTATTTTGTGATTGAGATTAGTTATACTTGTGAATACCATATTGCTCCTCCGTTTGGAGTTGAGATGATTGACAGGTACCATATTATATTGTTGAGATGTTAGATAGTTAGAAATGATCCAGACAATGTTCTACCACCGATTCTGCGACGTAGGCTGGGCGTAACCACGTACTCGTGTCCGAATATCCGGGTGCGGGTCGTGACACATTTTTAGTGGTGGCCCATGCAGGTCTAGATATATATCGTAGTTAAGCTCGACTAGAGTATTGCTACGAGCTTGCTTTAGGAAAAACATGATTTAGGCTGAGAGTTACTCAATCACAAATAGAAAATATTCCAATATTAGTTTTGTAATCCTTATCTATTGAATATTGTCTTTCATTTTGAATTAAGTCTGTCCTTCTTTGATGATATCGCATTATATTTAATATTGATTTCGTATTTTTTAATCTCTCTTCAGGATGCCTCCGAAGATCAGATTCTATTGCTCGGGAGCAGCGGCAGCTTCCTCAGATACTTCTCGGCCTGCTGCAGAGAGGGTAGCAGCTACTACTGCTTCTTCTCCAGTTGAGAGGGTCGCCTCACCAGTTCAGGTGGGAGTCTCAGCAGCCTCCTTTGGGGGTGCTCCTCCCCTAGTTCGGAGGGTAGCACTAGTTGTTTTTGAGGGAATTCCACCACCGCCGCCGCCAGTACTAGCTGATGCGACGCAACTGTTCGCACTTTTCAAGCAAATGATGGAGGCCCAGAGGGCCCAGGCTGAGGCGCAGCACCGACAGACTGAGGTGATAAGACAGGGCATTGAGAATGCTCACTAGGTGGCCATCACCGCCGTAGAGAGGACCGCACCACCACAACCACGAGAGGTACAGCCCAGGCCCGGTACCATCAGGACTTCAAGAAGTTGGATCCCCGGCCTTTCAAGGGGACAGAGGGCATCATATATGCGGATGACTGGTTGGAGAGCATGTAGCGTGTCATGCGCTTATCCTGCCTTTCGGAGGACCTGATGGTGGAGGCAGCAGGAATACAGATGATGGACATCGCCAGTACTTGGTTCCGGAATGAGCCACAGATCGCCGATCCAGGATTGACATGGGGTAAATTCAGGGACTTGTTCAGAAGGAAGTTCTTTCCACCTACCGAGAGACTTGATTTTGAACGATAGTTCCAGAACCTTCACCAGGGGAACATGTTGGTAAAGGAGTATGCCGTCGAGTTTGGTAGATTGAGCAGATATGCAGACTACATGGTGAGAGATCCTGAGAACCGGGCGAGTAGATTCAGAGAGGGTCTGAACTGGGAAGTGAAGGCTCTCATTTATTCGAGCCATGAGATGTATACAGATATCTTGAGGGAGGCTTGCAAGGTCGAGAGAGACCTGAGTTGGAGGCCCAAGAGGGACCGAGATATTTTTGGTGGCAGCAACAACGCAGGTCCAGCCAAGAAGCCCTATTTCCAGTCGCAGAGGCAGCAGTTCCTTGTGCCTATCAGAGCACCCGTACAATAGTGTAAACCCCCTGATTTTCAAGAATTTTTAATTTGAAATTTTTCACAATTTTTTGCATTTATTTGAGATTTTTCTGTAATTAAAAACCAAGGTATTTTGTAATTAAATGATTTTTAAATGATGTTAAATAATATTAAAATATTATGAAAATAATAATTTATGGTGTAAAATGAAAAATTAGACATAGGATAATTTTTCGAGAATTTATTGGACCCCGGAAGCATTTTTAAAGCCCTAAAAACCAAGTTATAATTAAACCAATTTAAACCCTAAATAAACCTGGTTTATTTAAAATAAACCAAACCAAACCAACCCAGACCCGGTTTATTAAACCCAACCTTAGCGGATCGGATCCGGGTCTAACCCGCGACCCGAAAACCCGCATACCCAACCCGTATTTCTGTTTAGCGGATCGGGCCGGATCCACCCGACCCAACTCGAAACCCCTCTTCTCCCCCGACCCGACCGTTTCAGCCTCCGCCCGCCGCGCCGCTCCGGCTTCTTGCAACCGCCGCCGCTGCCCGCTCGCCTCCCAGTCGCTCGACCTTCCCTCACCGGCCGTCCGCCGATCTCCTCCCTCTCCTCCGCCCTATATAAACCTCCTCGAACTCCCTTGAGCTCTGCCACCGAATTCCCTCCGCCTCCGCCGTGCCCGACGCCCTCTGCCTGACCCTCTCCCCTCGATCCGCCGTCCTCCGCAGGAGCCCTCTCCCCTCCGCCAGAGCCGACCCAGCCCCGACGAGTTCCTCCAGCGCCGCCCCTCCTTCGGCTGTGCCCTAGCCGACGACCCCTACGAGCCCCGCCGCCCGAGCCTCCACCACCAGCACCACCGCCATCATCCTTTCCCACTCGAGTGCCGCCCCACCTCCGCCAGCGAAGTCCCGGCCACCTCGACATCAACCCCGCCGCCTTCGCCTGAGCCCCGGCCGACTCGACAGCAGCACCAGAAGCAGTCGACGCCTCCAGCCGCAGCCCCTAGCGCCGCCCTGGCTCCGCCTCGCCGCCGACGAACCACCAGAGCCGCTCCGCCCTCCTCCGGCTAGTCTCGGCGTCCCTAAACCTAACCCTAGCAGTATTTTTGCACTGACACTGTGAAGACCCGTGTCGAGTCGTGTCGACTCGCGGACAAGAAAACCCGATTTCGCGAAGCCCTGTTCAGGTAACCCGTTCTCTCTCCTCGTTGCTCCGTTTTCTGTTTCGTCAGTTGTGACGTGAACCCTGCGTGACCCTCTCGATGCCCGTGTAACCCGCTCGATGCGTCGCGTCCTGTGGTGATCGCAAACCGCGATCCAAAAACAGGAAAACCAACGCCATGTTTCACCCCGGAACTGAGTACGCCCCGCCAAACGGGATGACTTGGTCGCATGCGGTCTTCACCGAAACGTGTGCGCCGTTGATACGGACGTGCGAGATTTCGCAGAAGTTGATTTGGATGTGCGTGCACACCGGAATCAACGCGTATCCGCCGACAACGCCCCGTATCCGCCTGTTCTGGATCTTGCTATAACTTGTTGTACACACGTCGGATTGAAACAAAACTTGTGCCATTGGACTCGTAGCAATACACTGGTCCTGTGACCCAAGTTTGGTTCAATTCTGAGAACGTTGACAAAATCGTGTATCGTGGGCCCCACGGCTCCACTTGACGGACGATTTTGTGATCGGCTCATCGGAATCCAATTCTGGAAGTTCTGTTGGGTTCGTAACATCGTTCTGGACCTGTTGACACTAAGTTTGACAGATTTGGAGACCTTTGTTCTTGACACATTTTTCGGTGCAAAGCGGCCCACATGTGGACCCCACTTTGACCAGAAACTGTCATTTTTGTCCTTGTGTCCAAATCGGACTCAAGGACAGGCATTTCTAGCTATTTGATATTTTCTGAATCTGATAGTGATATCTATTTCAGCAACCGGAGGAGTCCCTGCAGAACCCGCTGAAGTCAGAGCTACTGTTGGAACCAGAACCACAGGCAAGTGTACCTTGCCAAATCTTGCAGTTCTTGTTACATAATTTCTTGATTGATTTATTTGTTGTGCATGCTTGACCTATGACAATGTGACTTTACTTAGCGTCTGATTAATAGTCGGGTGCCAACACCGTACGCGGAGTTGTGTAACGTCACCTAGAGATGGATACCGAGACCCTATACTTCTCGTGCTTGCATTATCAAGTACGACATAACCCAGGACACTTGACACTATTCATGAGACAGAATCTTCTTGAAATATTCAAGGTGATTCTGTGTAGGTTGCAGAATTTATGACATATTGTATGACTGGCTGCATTAGTTTTGATCTTGCGTGTCATGGACATGAGACGTATGATTACATTGGGTGGGGAGAGACACACAGGCTATAGGCTGATTATATATATATATATATATATATATATATATATATATATATATATATATATATATATATATATATATATATATATATATAAAACCCTTATTAATGCGGTGCTCAAGACTCTAAACCCGAGCTTGACCCATTACATGATATCACTGCTACCGGCTCCCCGACACAGAGGTTGTAGTGGTTTCAGCCTGAGTTCTAGTGATGCTCTCAACTTGCATATCACATAGTTGGTTACATAGTTTACCCTATTGTGTATTTACTGCTGCACTGTATTTATTTTGGCATGAGTTATTTTGTACCTTGCTATGTCCCCTGAGGACTTGGATCTGGATTATGTCCCCAGGGTTAGCAGAGGATATCCACCCAGAGGTATACAGTACAGGAGCATTAGCAGGAGCAAAAGCAGGAACAGGTGCATACATCGGTGCAGAATCAGGAACCGAAGACTAGGTGATTGTCATAGATTTTCTGAGTATAAGTTTCTTCTATACTCATTCTGTGATACTATTTACATTCTTGTATCTTGACAGTTGTATCAGACTTATTCTCGGGTTGTTCCCCGAGACACTTTTATTGAGATATGCTAGATTCTATTTATTTGCATTTATTCTAGATTTTGATCTGTGATTATCTGTTGTGGATGAGATTAGAATAGAATGTGACTTGTATCATAGACCTATTCATTGTTGTATTACAGCTTAAGTATGCCCTGATGGTTCCATTAAATTGGGTTTGTCCATCGGTATTTTGGGACTGGGGCATGATATGGTTTTTGTGGTAGCCCATGCAAGTCAACGACTAAATTGTTCGGTTTCAACTTAGGGACCGAGCAAGCCTGCAATAAGAATATGATAAGTTTTAGGATCTCAACCACTTTCTTGAATCGTTCTTGACATCTATATCGGATTCAAATTTATTTCTTGACTTGCATCCTGCCTTGATTCCTGTGCGCCTCTTATTATTTAATTTGGATGCAGAGTTATGGATCCACAAGCAAACGATGAGACTCCTACAAGATCACCACGAGATATTGTGGTAACCAATAAAGATGAAGTAACACTAGTGGATGGAGGTCAATCAGCACACCGAAGCAGTCAAGCGAATCAACATGCCACGAGAATCCAGCAAGATGACATCCCACCTCCGCCACAGTTTACTCCACCAATGCCCGTAAACCCACAAGGGCAGGTTATGGACGTGTATTAGATATTACAAATGATATACGCAATGATGCAAGCTCAACAACAAATTCAACAAGAGGCTCTACGTCATGAGGCAGAGAACTTGAGGAGCAGCCTAGTAACCGCACTAGAGCAGGCAGATTTACCAGCACGACGGCCAACGATGGGCTCTATTTTCGATTTTTGCCAGCTGAAGCCTCGTACCTTCTCAGGCAAAGAGGAGCCCACAGAAGTTCATGAGTGGCTCACCAACACTCAACATCAATTAGAAGCAGCTGAGCTTCCACGGAAATATTGGATGACTGCCGTCAGAATGCAATTGACGGGCAATGCACATCATTGGTGTCTATCTGAGGAGACACGGCTCGGACCAGACCGAGTCACTTGGAAAGAGTTTTCCAGACTCTTTCAGGAGATGTACATTCCAGCCATCGCTCGATTAGAACTTCGGGACAAGTTCAATCACCTCACTCAAGACAATATGACAGTGGAGGAGTACAACGCTGAGTTCATTCGTATAAGTCGCTTCGCCCCAACCTTGATCCCGACAGAAGAAGAGAAGGCCGAGAAGTTCTTCGACGGACTAAACTTCGAGCTACAGAGACCGATCGAATTCGTTACACCTACTTCTTACTCGGACGTCCTTGCAGCAGCCCGACGCATGGAGCGCGTCATCAGGAGAGAGACCAACCTGAAGCGGCCTTCCACTTCCGCACCAACCAGAGCAGCACAAGGGGAGTCTGCAAAGCGTCAACAGATAAATCCACCACCGAGATCAGCACCAAGAGCCTCATTCCTTCCTACTTGTTACTACTGTGGCAAGATAGGCCATATTGAAAGAGAATGCAGACGCAAGCTGGGAATGTGCTTAATTTACGGATCCAGACAATACTTAGCCAGAAATTACACAACACATCAAGGAGAAACACTGATGATTCATCAAGAAGCTTTACCAGTGCCGAGGCCAGCCTATCCAGCATTGGAAGCACCACAAACGGGAGTTCAAGGAGTCCTACCACCAGCTCCAGGAGGGTATCAACCGAGGCCACCTTTGATACCACAAGCCGCACTCTTCCAGCAGACCCAACAGCAGCAGAGGAATCATCTGCAAGGACGCGGACAAGCTCTAGTGATGACTTTGGAGGACGCACAGATTCATGGAGTAGCTAATGCGCGTAAGTTTTTCTTAGTTATCTGTTTCTAGATTTGCTTAGTTCGTGCCTGCTGGTTAGTGACCTTAGACTTAACCTGACAGTTTTAACTTGCTAATAATAGATAACCTAGTGATAACCTAGAATGTTTTATAATTGTTAGTCTAATATGTTTTTATAAAGGATAACTTGGTTTTCTAAAACTGTAATTTTTCTAGATTTCCTTCATCCGGGAATTTTTATAACTTCCATTGCTTAGGGAAATAATTTTCCCTATGTGTTTTAAACTCTCAACCTTGACTCTTCTTAATCGTGATTTTGCAACCGTGCCATCTCTGTTGACCGGTTATTCTTTAATTGCGAGGACGCAATCCTCTTAAGGGGGTAGATTGTAAACCCCCTGATTTTCAAGAATTTTTAATTTGGAATTTTTCATAATTATCTGCAATTTTTTGAGATTTTTCTGTAATTAAAAACCAAGATATTTTATAATTAAATGATTTTTAAATAATGTTAAATAATATTAAAATATTATGGAAATAATATTTTATGGTGTAAAATGAAAAATTAGACATAGAATAATTTTCCGGGAATTTATTGGACCCCAGAAGCATTTTTAAAGCCCTAAAAACCAAGTTATAATTAAACCAATTTAAACCCTAAATAAACCCGGTTAATTTAAAATAAACCAAACCAAACCAACCCAGACCCGGTTTATTAAACCCAACCTTAGCGGGTCAGATCCGGGTCTAACCCGCGACCCGAAAACCCGTATACCCAACCCGTATTTCTGTTTATCGGATCGGGCCGGATCCACCCGACCCGACCCAACCCGACCCGACCCGACCCGACCCAACCCGACCCGACCCGAAACCCCTCTTCTCCCCCGACCCGACCGTTTCAGCCTCCGCCCGCCGTGCCGCTCCGACTTCTTGCAACCGCCGTCGCTACTCGCTCGCCTCCCAGCCGCTCGGCCTCCCCGCACCGGCCGTCCGCCGACCTCCTCCCTCTCCTCCGCCCTATATAAACCTCCTCGAACTCCCTTGAGCTCCGCCACCGAAATCCCTCCGCCTCCGCCGTGCCCGACGCCCTCTGCCTGACCCTCTCCCCTCGATCCGCCGTCCTCCGTAGCAGCCCTCTCCATTAACGTGTATCCGCCGACAACGCCCCGTATTCGCCTGTTCTGGATCTCGCTATAACTTGGTGTACACATATCGGATTGAAACAAAACTTATGCCATTGGACTCATAGTAATACGCTGGTCCTGTAACCCAAGTTTGGTTCGATTCTGAGAAAGTTGACAAAATCGTGTATCGTGGGCCCCACGGCTCCACTTGACGGGCGATTTTGTGATCGGCTCATCGGAATCCAATTCTGAAAGTTCTGTTGGGTTCGTATCATCGTTCTGGACCTGTTGATACTAAGTTTGATAGATTTGGAGACCTTTGTTCCTGACACATTTTCGGTGCAAAGTGGCCCACATGTGGATCCCACTTTGACCAAAAACTGTCATTTTTGCCCTTGTGTCCAAATTGGACTCAAGGACAGACGTTTCTAGCTATTTGATATTTTCTGAATCTGATGGTGATATCTATTTCAGCAACCGGAGGAGTCCATGCAGAACCCGCTGAAGTCAGAGCTACTGTTGGAACCAGAACCACAGGCAAGTGTACCTTGCCAAATCTTGCAGTTCTTGTTACATAATTCCTTGATTTATTTATTTGTTGTGCATGCTTGACCTATGACCGTGTGACTTTACTTAGCGTTCGATTAACAGTCGGGTGCCAACACCGTACGCGGAGTTGTGTAACGTCACCTAGAGATGGATACCGAGACCCTATACTTCTCGTGCTTGCATTATCAAGTACGACATAACCCAGGACACTTGACACTATTCATAAGACAAAATCTTCTCAAAATATTCAAGGTGATTCTATGTAGGTTGCAGGATTTATGACATAGACATTATATTCATAGACATTGTATGACTGGCTGCATTAGTTTTGATCTTGCATGTCATGGACATGAGACATGTGATTACATTGGGTAAGGAGAGACACATAGGCTATAGGCTGATTATATATATATATATATAACCCTTATTAATGCGGTGCTCAAGACTCTAAACCCGAGCTTGACCCATTACGTGATATTACTGCTATCGGCTCCCCACACAAAGCTTGTAGTAGTTTCAGCCTGAGTTCTAGTGATGCTCTCAACTTGCATATCACATAGTTGGTTACATAGTTTACCCTATTGCTTATTTACTGCTGTACTGCATTTATTTTGGCATGAGTTATTTTGTACCTTGCTATGTCCCCTGAGGACCTGGATCTGGATTATGTTCCCAGGGTTAGCAGAGGATATCCACCCAGAGGTATACAGTACAGGAGCATTAGTAGGAGCAGAAGCAGGAACGGGTGCATACATCGGTGCAGAATCAGGAACCGAAGACTAGGTGATTGTCATAGATTTTCTGAGTATAAGTTTCTTCTATACTTATTCTGTGATGCTATTTACATTCTTGTATCTTGACAGTTGTATCAGACTTATTCTCGGGTTGTTCCCCGAGACACTTTTATTGAGATATGCTAGATTCTATTTATTTGTATTTATTCTGGCTTTTGATCTGTGATTATCTGTTGTGGATGAGATTAGAATAGAATATGACTTGTATCGTAGACCTATTCATTGTTGTATTACAGCTTAAGTATGCCCTGATGGATCCATTAAATTGGGTTTGTCCATCGGTGTGTGCTGCTGGCCAATGCCACGTGTCCAGTCCCTCGGTATTTTGGGACTGGGGCGTGACAAACAGACGTACCAGATGTAGGGGACAGCCCAGCTAGCTCATGCTTGCCCCTTCTGTAAGAAGGCAGGGCACGGATGGGATGTTTGTAGGAAGAGGCTTGGTCAGTGTTTTTTTTGTGGATCGTCAGATCACCAGCTGAGGGATTATCCCAAGACCTTAGCTCGTGTAGCTCAGGATGTAGCCCCGATCCAGAGGATACCCGTGAGACACTCGGTGGGACAGCAGAGAGGACCTCCTTTATAGCCCCAACAACAGAAGTTTTTGCAGCACCAGCACCAGCAGAGAGGTGCACATCAGGGGCGAGCTTTTTCCCTGACCGTGGAGGAGGCAGAGCCAATCGGAGACGTTATATCAGGTTCAGTCTTACTTGATTCTTTTCCAGCTCATGCCTTTTTTGATTCTGGTGCTTCTCATAGCTTTGTATCTGTATCTTTTGCTCTGAGACATCGTCTTCAGTCTGAACCATTGGCGAGGACTTACAAGATTACAACCGGGGATGGCATCATCCTGGTCAGTGATGTTTGCAAGAACCAGAGTTTATTTGGGAGGCCGTGAGCTGAGCGTATGTTTACTTGTAATGCCACTTCCGAGTTATGATATAGTACTCTGGATGGATTGGTTGAGTAGACATCACGCTAGTATCGATTATCGTAGAGGCAAAGTTTTATTTCAGACGCCAAGAGAGCCGGAGTTCGAGTTCGTCCGAGGAGCAGAGCAGAGCGAGGGTGATTTATGTAGAGCTTTGGTAGAAGAGAAGGAGCCGCCACATCCGCTGATTGTAGAGTTCTTGGATGTCTTTCCAGAGGAGTTATCGGGGTTGCCGTCGGACAAAGATGTGGAGTTCTCTATAGATTTAGTGCCAGGCGCAGAGCCGATCTCTCAGCATGTCTATAGAGTAAACAACAGCGAACTGGTGGAGTTGAAGAAGTAGGTGGATGAGTTGCAAAACAAAGGCTTTATCCGTTCCAGTTCATCACCATGGGGTGCTCCGGTACTGTTTGTACCCAAGAAGGATGGGTCGGTACGTATGTGTATCGACTACATGGCACTTAATAACCTCACTATCAAGAACAAATACCCGTTGTCACGGATTGATGACTTGTTTGACCAGCTGAGCAGAGCAAAGGTATTCTCGAAGATAGACTTAAGGTCAGGGTACCACCAGGTGAAGAGGGAAGATATCTCGAAGACGGCTTTCAGGACTCGTTATGGGCAATTCGAGTTCTTGGTGTTGCCATTTGGGTTGACCAATGCCCTGGCAGTGTTCATGAACCTGATGAACAAGGTGTTTTATCAGTACCTGGACCAGTTTATTATAGTCTTCATAGATGATATTCTGATATATTCGAAGACCCTAGAGGAGCATAAGCAGCACTTGAGGATTATTCTGGAGACCCTCAGAAAGGAGAAGCTGTATGGCAAGTTGTCAAAATGCGAATTCTTCCTTGATAAGTTTGAATTCCTTGGGCATGTCATTACAGGAGATGGAATCTCGGTGGACCCGAAGAAGATCTCAGTAGTTGAATCGTGGTCTACCCCGAGTTCAGTAGCAAAGATCAGGAGTTTCCTTGGATTAGCAGGCTACTACCGGAGGTTTGTTCAGGACTTTTCCAGACTAGCAAGCCGATGACTAGGCTGACCAGGAAGGACGTAGAATTCGTCTAGACTGAGGATTGTCAGTCAGCATTTGAGGAGCTGATAAAAAGATTGACTACAACTCCTATCTTGACACTACCATCATGAGCAGAAGATTTTTCCATTTACAGTGATGTATCAGGGAAGGGTTTAGGTTGTGTGTTACAGCAGCACGGGAAGATGATTGCCTATGCTTCCAGGCAATTACGCCCTCATGAGAAGAACTACCATACCCATGATTTGGATCTTGCAGTGGTTATTTTTTCTCTCATATTACGG
Organism: Iris macrosiphon; assembly: GCA_036927795.1. NCBI lineage: Eukaryota > Viridiplantae > Streptophyta > Magnoliopsida > Asparagales > Iridaceae > Iris > Iris macrosiphon. Next base: position 98,820,603 of record JAYESA010000004.1, read on the forward strand.
AAACACTATCTATATGGAGAGAGAGTAGAGATCTTCACAGACCATAAGAGCTTAAAGTATGTGTTTACACAGAAGGAGCTCAACATGAGGCAGCGGCGATGGTTGGAGCTGATAAAAGACTTTGACATATCTTTGCAGTACCATCTAGGGAAGGCCAACGTAGTCGCTGATGCTTTGGACAGGTATCCCGTGGCTATGTGCTTGACTAGAGACAGGCATTTATTGGCAGATCTTGATAGTTTGGGCATTGAGGTACTAGTTCCGGGAGTCGCAACGCAGATGTGGGGACTTCAGGTGTAGTCGGAGCTGATGGACCGAGTCAGAGCCGGACAGTATGAGGATGAGTCTCTGAGGAGCATCAGAGCACAGGTTCAGGTCCGACTGGCAGAGGACTTTATCGTTGCAGATGATGGATCATTGCGACACGGTACTAGGTTGTGCGTACCGAAAGGAGCATTGCACAAGGAGATTCTGCAGGAGGCGCATCATTCCCAATACTCTATGCATCCTGGTTCCAACAAGATGTATAGAGACATGAGGGAGCATGTATGGTGGTATGGCATAAAGCGAGAGGTAGTTAGCTTGGTGTCCAGATGCTTAGTTTGCCAGCAGGTCAAGGCGGAGAGACAGAGACCAGGAGGATTGCTTTAGCCTTTACCCATTCCGGAGTAGAAATGGGAACAAGTGACCATAGATTTTATATCGGGACTCCCGTATTCTCCATGAGGCAAGGATGCGATTTGGGTCATCATGGACAGGTTGACCAAATCAGCCCACTTTCTACCATTAAAAGTGGGTACATCTACGGAGAGACTTGCGGAGATGTATGTATGCCAGATTGTCAGATTATACGGTGTTCCAGTGAGCATCATCTCAGATCGGGATAGTCGCTTCATGTCCCATTTCTGGAGGAGTTTGTAGGCTAGCTTGGGCACTCAACTCAAGTTCAGTACCGCTTATCACCCTTAGACGGACGGACAGTCGGAGAGGACTATTCAAACTCTAGAGGACATGCTACACACCTGTGTTTTGGATCTTGGAGGTTCTTGGGAGGATCACCTTCACTTGGTAGAGTTCTCATACAACAACAACTACCAAGCTAGCATTGAGATATCACCATTCGAGGCGTTGTATGGACGGAGATACCGTACTCCATTGACGTAGGATGATATTGGTGACAGAGCTTTATTGGGACCAGAGATGGTAGTATATGCAGCAGAGAAGGTAAAGCTAATCAGGGACAGACTTCGAGTGGCGCAGGACAGGCAACGATATTGGGCCGATAGCCACCGGAGACCTTTGGAGTTTGTGGTATAGCTTTAGTTTTGTCTTGCTTGTATTTGATTGTTGCTTGTTAAAGTGCTAAGGTTGTGTTTCGTGCTAGGTTGACGGTCTGATTTTCTTGATGATTTCTCCGACACGTGGCACGATTCATTTCGGTGGAGGCGGCAAGCTTATTCCGCGATTCATCGGCCCTTTCAGTATTCTTGAGAGGGTCGGTGCAGTCGCTTACAGACTAGACTTACCACCTGCACTGGAGGGAGTGCACAACGTGTTTCATGTGTCACAGTTGAGATGGTACATGGAAGATCCCACTCAATTATTAGATCATTCGAAGATAGAGGTGGGCCCTACTCTTAGCTATCCAGAGCAGCCAGTGGAGATACTGGATCGGAGAAAGAAGGTGCTGAGGAACCAAACGATTTTTTTGGTGCGCTTCGCGTGGAGACATCACTCGCCAGGAGAGAGTACCTGGGAGCGAGAGACCGAGATGCGCGAGCAATATCCGTATCTATTCGAGCCGTGAGGTATAATTCTTTCTTGCCTTGTATTATTGTTTTGGTAGATAGCTTCTTCTTTAATTTCGGGGACAAAATTTTCTAAGGTGGGTAGGTTTGTCACCCTCACATTTTCATCCAAGGATAGTTTGGTAATTGTCAATGGATATTAATTATTTTAGGATTTTTATAATTAATGTTTATGCATTACATAATTTAATTATTATTATATTATTGTTGTTGCTAGTGTAGATTTAATTTGGACTTGTGTAGTGGACCTAACCATTTATTTAGAAAGCATGAACCAAACATTTAGACTAGTCTAAGTTGAGCCCATGAATTAGGCCCATGGATTATGAGGCTTAATTAATTAGTGAAACCATTAGACTAGAACCTTCCCTCCCTAATTAATTTCTTCATGAGAGGCCCCAAGGGATATTTGTGTTATTTCGCATTGCATAGAAGGTGTATATAGGCCGGCCCCCTCTTGGAGGAGAGAGAAAATTATTTTATTCTAAATTCCAATTCTAGATCTACAATTTTTCTCTCTAAATTTTCTCTATTCCCTTATCAATTCTCCACCAATTCTTTACCAAAATATTTCTAAATTCATCATTGAGGTTGCTACACCAAGGATCTACAAGAAGGAAGCAAGGAGCAAGAAGGAGGAGGCCAAGATCTACAAGGAGAGGAGCTACTTGGCAATTAGGGATTTTTCATTGGGAATCCATCTCCCAATAGGTGCAATTCAGTTTTCTCCTAATAATAGACTCTAGATATGAGATTTTTACCATAAGAAACCAACCCACATGCATAAGCTACCCATAGGATGTTATTTTGGGTCAATTGGAGACCTACGGTGGAAGTTATGACCAATTTTGGGCCAATTTTGGGAGAATTCCGAGATTGGCACATGTAGTGCTTGTCAATTGATCTAATAGATCTAATTGACACTTGATTGATTGTTTGTGACTAGTGTCGTGTCTACAATTGGATACTTGTAGGCCGTATCTCGTCAATTTGACAAAACGGGTTAATTTTAGGGGGTTTTCTCCGACACGGGGCCTTGTGCATATAACATAGTGACACGAACACGTAGACACTCTAATTACTATATGTATTATTCATAATTTATGTATTAGACTTGTACGTGTCCTCCGGGATGCGTTTAATTGTGTGTTGGAGCCGTATCACAAGCGTATCATAGAGAAAGTGTAATACGGGTGCGATGCGCTCCATGTGCTTGTTGTTTGGCTTATTTAACTATACGTACATATGTAATTATATATGTATATATATCTATGTATTATATGGAGTATATAATAGAGAATATTGGGTTTATGTATATACATACGTCAATGTGTGTATATATGAGAGTATATATATATATATATATATATATATATATATATATATATATATATATATATATATATATATATATATATATATATATATATGTGTTGGCTTATATATTTAAATGTATTGTGTGTTTGATTACATATGTAGTGATATACTTATGAGAGTAGTGTTTGTAGTTATGTGTAATTATAAGTATAGCTATATATTCATAGTCGTGTCAGTGTTTGTATGTGTTAAGTGTTGATTTGTGTGTGCTTGAGTGAGTGAGGGGGGGACTCGACACAGGTGAAACTATCAGTCACTGTGTGCAGTGCACATCTTATGAAGAGAACAGCAGCTGCAGAGACTAATGAAAATAATAGCTGCAGAGACTAATAAAGAGTGCAGTGCACATCTAATGAAGAGAACAGCAGCTGCAGAGACTAATGAAGACAGCAGCTGCAGAGACTAATAAAGAGTGCAATGCACATCTAATGAAGAGAACAGCAGCTGCAGAGACTAATGAAGACAGCAGCTGCAGAGACTAATGAAGAGAATGGTAGCTGCAGAAGCTTCACGAGAGCTTCACGAGAGAACATCAGCTGCAGCAGAGGACCTGATAGAGGAGAGCAGCAGTTTGGAGTCCCTCACTGTGCAGTCTTCACTGCACAGTGTCAGTGCAGGAGTTCACTGTGCTATGCCAAGCACATCAGCAATCCCGGGCACACATGTGCAGTTTAATGCTTATTTAAACCCAGCTATCTGTATCAACCATCAGGTATCAGTAGAAGTTGGGGGGGGGATTTCTTTGTATCAATCAGTTCAGAAGTTGATTTTCATGTATTGTTAGTTGTTGGTTGTTTAGCTAAGGGTCAAGTTATAGTGTAGCTTCAGTTTCTAGTAACAGTAGATATGGGTAGTTGGTCATTCATTAGTTAGTAATAGGGGTTAGAGTATAGTTAGTTTAGTTGTTAGTGTTGTACCTTGTCTATGCAGATATAGTTAACTATAGGTATATGTGATTTAAGTATATATATAGTAGTTGGTATATACTTTTAGCTATATATATATATATATATATATATATATATATATATATATATATATATATATATATATATATATATTGGTTAAATATATGAGTTATGGATACTATTGCTAGATATATCTATGTATATTAGTATATGTATACTTTAGTCAATAGTATATGAGTAATTAGTTTTAGTTTATTGTATATAGTCATTAGCTTGGTTATATACGTTTAGTTGGGTTACCTTGAGGTACCAAGGTATCCCCAAGGTATCGAGCTTGAGTATCAAGGTAGTTGCGATACGCGTTGGTGCAAGGCCAAGATATCCTAATTATATTGTTTTGAATATTATTCTTATATGTGACTTATGTATATATATAAAAACCTATTTTCATATTAGAAAACTTGCGTATCTTAGGATACGACTCCTTGAAAGTATTGTTGTGTGTTAGTTTAGCTAGCATAGCATAGTTTCATAATATATAGACTTAGTGACTTAGCATTAGACTCTTGCAACCTCGAATTTATTGGTTTGACTTAGAAATGGCGTATTGACCGAGAATTGTATCAGTTTTATTTATTTTTATTATTGAACCTTGTATTGATGCAGCATACCATATATAGGTTATGAGACACCAGCTTGGGCATCGAGAGACATACTTTGCTCAGGACTTCAGGCGAGTATATTTCTCTGATTGTTTTTAATTCATAATATTGTATATATGCATGTTCTAGAATTGTATACATTGATTCCCGACACAGTGATTTCACGGACTGGTGCTATATGGATCCCGTCAGGAGGTGTTATCCTCTACCGTGTTCAACGGGTACCCAGTCACATGTATTCATCGTGTGCATCGGGTATTGACTTTCATGTGCTTCTTCTGCATCCACTATTCCGTGTGCTAGTGTGACTATATCATGATCATGTATGTAACGTGTCGTGATTGGATCCATGAGTATTGGTTGGCGAGGGGGAGTAGGAGTTGATTATGTGATCAAAGCCCTCTTGATCTCATGTGCATGTCGATTATACACCTCACGTATAATGGAGTTACCTTTATACCTCATATGCAACCTAAGCCGATCACATAACAAACTTGCACTCTAAACCACATAGCTAGTATTCTTGTTCTCTACTTGCAGATATTTCTCGTACTTACTTTCCAGTTCTTATTGTGCTTATTGTTTGTTCTCCATGTATTGTATATTCTTACTACTTGTGCATCTTATATCTTTTTCTATTACTGTTATATATGCTCGATTATGTATTTGAAACTGCTTTCAGAGGTATGTACTTCGCTCTAATCCTGACCGGATATATTTTTTCAGATGATTGGCTAGAGGAGCTGTATCCCACGTATTATGGCCCACGGGAGGGTGAGACTTTAGAGGATACTCCCCTAGATCCAGAGGACATAGTACCAGTGACCGAGGAGGTTTAGTTTATATTGGTGATCTTGTATTAGACTATTCTTTTGTTGAGATTCATAAATGTACTATTATTTCATATTATGGATTGTATCTTTCTTTGCTTCGCTATTCCATTCGTGCATTATTCTTTCTTAGTTTGTTTTGTGATTGAGATTAGTTATACTTGTGAGATACCATATTACTCCTCCGTTTGGAGTTGAGATGATTGACAGGTACCATATTATATTGTTGAGATGTTAGATAGTTAGAAATGACCCAGATAACGTTCTACCGCCGATTCTGTGGCTTAGGCTGGGCGTAACCATGTACTCGTGCCCGAATATTCGGGTGCGAATCATGACAGGAACACATCTTATTTTGGCCAAACAATTTTAAGAGTTCAACAGGGAGAGAAAGGCTCATTTCAAGAAAACTTTTCTGACACGAGGCCAAAGGACCTGAAGTCGTGCTCTGATACCAATATGTCATTCCCCGATTCTGCAGAATCGATATCCGTCCCCCAGGATGTAATATCGTGCGAGCGTAAGGCACGTCCGCAAAAGGCCTAACATAATGATATATATAAAAACACAATAACTAAGTGCACAAGTTAAAGGTCACACATTTGAAACTAAAAAAAGTTCTCTTTATTGGTAATATACATCTGTATTACAAACCCTTGACTCAAAGTAAAGGAGTGTCGTGCGAGCTTACAAGATAGACGTAAAATAAGATAGTCGTTCCATACATTACATCCCATACTAGAAATTCAAAAAATAATAGACCTGCGGGCGAAGCTATCACCTTGCCTTAAAGATGCATAAAGAGTGTGCACGTCCTCCGGAAGATTTGTACAAGCGCTCCAAAAACACGAACATGAGCGTGTCATAGTTGGTGGACTTATTAGGGGAAAAGGTTTATCTCCTCGCTATGTCACCTTGGCACGGGGAACCTGCTGCAAGGAGGGTCAGTACTTCAAAAATTATCAGTGAGGGCGAGCTAATCCAACTGTCACGCCCCAGTCCCAAAATACGTATGACTAGGAATTCGTGAGCATGCCAGCCGTATGTATATGGCAACTCCAATATATAAAAACCATACACATATGTACGTTATTTTATGAATAATAATTCATAAGTGGTATATAATTACACAAGTCATAGGCAATACCAATCTCATCCACAAAACCAAATAGAGATAAATAACCAAATATGACAATTAACCAAGTATGAAAAAGTCGAGAAGAAACTAATAGTCGGGAGAAGACAGATCCACTACCAAACTAGAATATGAAAGAAAACATAATGAGTACATCATCTAATGATCAGAGATGCTTGAAGGAAAGACCTCCTCAAAAGAGAAAGAAGTAGCCAGTCTTGATCCGTGCTCCTACAAGTAGTCATGATCTTCTATACCTGGAAAGGGTGCCAGGTACTCAGAGGGACATGATAAGTACACAAGAATCGACATGTATAAAAGTAAAGTAGTAAACAATAAATTGGATAACTAACCATCTATGTGAATGCACTCGAGATATCTCTAATGGCGCATGAGGGGGAAGAAATAGAAGAATCCGTCATCCCAACAGGCGTTCGATAGAACTTGGGGGTATACTATTTATACCATATATACCATAAGAAACAGAAATCCCATACGCTCACTAGTAGATTCTCCCCTCCCAATGAACTATCTGAACCGTATACGCGGTGCAGACATAATGCAAGACGTCAATAAACTCTAGGAACTATACCAATACCAACTACTAAACCAAGACTCGAACTCACGTATCGATGATCAGTCGAAACGAAGGTCCATGCACTCACTCACTCAGTGGACGTGTTTGAAACAGTGTTAGGTCAGAAGATATCTCATACCTTCACAATAATCCAACCCAACAACCAGACAAAGACAATGGTTTGACCACCATACTATGTGTCAGGTCAAAAGATACCTCGTATCTTCACAAGATACTGGGTAAGTCTACTACTCTAAGACGTGTGCATACAACTAAACAAATAAAAACTAGGCATATATAAACTGAACAATACAATCAAGTAAGGTGTACTTGCCTTCCAAGTCAAACTATGAGCACATCAAATCTGGTCCGGTGCTATCCACAGAAATGTCTCGAACACTACCAATAAATTATTACACTAATTAGACTCTTATTCTTCTAGTCAAATTAAGTTATTATCTAGTTAATACTCCTACGTTGGTTGCACATGCAAGTAACTCAACACCAAAATATTACTAACCATCAAACATTATCAAAAACTATTTTTAAAACATTATTTAATGAAAACTATTAATTCTGGAATTTATTGAAAAATAGGGTTTTTAGTGATAAGGTCGTCTCCTATAAATTTTATAAGTCCAAAACCAAGTAGAAACCAAAACTAGGTCATAACGGGTTACCTACTAGTCACCAAAAATTAATTTTTGACAAATAAGTAAATATGGAATAATACTTAAAAATTCAGAATTAAAATATAATCATAAAATTTTAAATGCTAAAAATATGGATTTTTGGTCGGGGTTTACTCAATAACAATTCTATTAGGGTTGGCAACAAGCTTTGCTAGTATACATGTCAAATAATGGTATATCAATGATAGAGTTTAATTACTAGAAAAATTATTTTTTATTTAATAATAAAAATATTATTTTATATTCTAAATTTAAATATTTAATTTCTTGGATATTATATTTTACTAATAAAATATTAACATGCAATAATACTAATTTAATATGATTACGATATTGCCAATAAATGGTTTTGTGTCATCTAAGATCAGTTTTTATGTAAAAATTAGGGTTTCACATGCATGGGGGTTTTTTTATTCATCATCTAACATATTTATGAGTTCTTAAAAGGGTTTATACATGGAAAAATAATTATTTAAAAGAAAATTTAAAACTTACTAGATTGTGATTACGACGGAGCTTCTTCTTGCGACACGGACCTTTTGAGGCATCAAACGGACTCCAAACTCTACGAAACTTGAGGGATCTCTATATGAATTATAATAGATGAAGAATATAAAGTTTGGTGGTGGTTTAATGCTATAAACAGCCCATATCTGCTACAGTAGCAGCCGACCTTCAAAGAGTATTTTTGGTCGGCCTAAGGGGGTTCGGCCAAGGGCTTTGGGTGGTCGGCCTTGAGGGAAAAGATGGAGGGATGGAAGGAGATGAAAAATATAGAAGAGAGGGAGGGGTATAGGCTTCTTGTTTATGGGTTTGAAAGAGGGGGAGGTCGGCTATTAGGTTTAGGTGTTGGAGGGTTGATAAATATTAGTAGTTTAATATGTGGGTGGTTATGATTTAATTTAGTGTTTCCATCTATGGATAGGATTTAAAGAGGCTAAATTAGGGTGAGAGAATTCTCTAAAATCTTTAAATTATATTTTAAAAGGTTTATTTCAAATTTAAATTGATATGCAACAAGATTGCATATGGTTCATTCCTAACTTGAAAACTATATATTTAATTAATATCCTAATTTATAGGAAAATAAATCAAAGATTTAATTCATGAATTTGAATAGGTGCATGCTACCAAAAATGGATGGATAAAAAAATTAAAGTATAGGGTTTTCAAATATGGAAACATTAGAATTGGATTGGCTCTAAAAGTGGATAACGTACAAAGGTTGACCCTATCTCAAGAAGGTTTCAAATTCTATCCTCTTAAAATAAATTATATATATATATATATATATATATATATATATATATATATATATATATATATATATATATATCCTATTTAAGCCACTAGTGTCCAATAAATTAATTCATGGCTTTGGGTTGGGTATTTGGATTGGAAAATAACTATAAATAAATTATATATATAAAAATCTTAAAATATTAAATACAAGAAACTACGGTTGTTACCCTAGTGCCATACTAATGTTAAATGATCGAATTTTGTATCACGTGAAGATCCTGTGTGTTGTGTCCCCCGTGTAGGCTACTTCCTACGAAGGGCGATGTAGATTTTGGGGTCGTCCTACGTCACTAATATCCAAACTACGATAAAGTATTCTAATAAAATAATTAAACTTTAAATGATTGTTATGAATAAATACATTAAATATAAAATACACACAAAATATCTATTTTGGGTGAGGGGATTTACAATCTACCCAACTTACAAGAATTTTATCCTCGAAATTAAAAAAATAAAGTACGATTTGTTAAATCCTCCAAATTCGTATCTAATTCAAGTCAATCGCAATCTCCTCAAAATCTATTCAAATCCATTATAATTTCTTCAAAATTAAAATAACCATTGTTTAAATCAAAATTCAACTATTGTAATCTCTTCTCGAATTTCCAATAATCAAAATTTAAATCAAATATATATGACATCTTCTAATTTAAATAACCCACATCAAATTTTTAATCATGATTCCAACTATCATAATCTTCTCTAAATTTTTAAATAATAACAACTCTAATAAAATCTTATTCCTAGTTTCAAACTTAAGAATTTCGTACTCATCAAATTTTAAATTCAATTTCTATCCTCAATATTTCAAATAGGTGGTCCAAAAATCATAATTTAACTTTTAATTCAAATCATCAAATCGTGAAATTTTAAATTCCATCCATCAATGCTCATGTTTAGAATTCTATATTTATCATGTTTAGAATTCTATATTTATCTCCAAAATCTAAATCGATGATTCAACCTCCCTTATTCAAAATTTGGATCATATGCAATATCAAAATTTCAAAATTTATCCTATAAGACATTCTTATATTTATAGTTTAATCCTCATCATTATAATTATCCAAAAAAAAAATCTCGAAATTAAATGACTTAAATCTCTCAATCTTATCCTACTTGATCACGATCTAAGATTTTCACCTTTATATAAAATTTGGCTCAAGTTGACAATGCAATTTCTACCCAACTTTTAATTTACCAATCTTTCATAATCATAAGGCTGTAAAAAAAATTCTCAATCATTCAATAGTGCTTACTAATCCTCAAAATCTTAATACAAACCTATCACATGTGATATACCCTTAATTATAAATGATAGTCACAAAGTATTGCGATTGGCTTATGGGGTATACATAGTACTATCCGTGTCCCGACTCTTTGGTCTTAAGAATGTTGGTTTTAAGAACGAGTGATTTTGTTGCTTGTCAAAGTTTCCGACCATGATATTATTATGCGCGGGACCGCTGTGCCCAGCTCCGCTGGAGAAGCCGTCACTGATCTGAGAATCTTCCAAATCATTCCCGCGGTAGATCCAGACCAATTTTTTTCTGATCCTTCCTGGAGAGTTCCCTTGATCCTACTGCGTACGATTAGCTAGCCTTGCGGCAAACCAATTTTGGGTTCAGAACAGAAGTCCAAGCGAGCAGTAGAAAAGACGCAATAGGAAAATAGTTCCTATTAATGTAAATAAAATATTTATATATATTTTATGGATGGATCACATAGGACCTGTAGATCGCCTAATCAAATCAGACATTATGAAATACTTTGACAATATAGATCATGATCTCCTCATCCAAGGGTTGTCCCTAGCTGCTACGTTCTCTTAGGTGTTATAGGTTACAGGAAATGATGTGGTTGACTTGGACAGCAGGCGGGTTGCTGTATTGCCCTCCGAACAAACGGATTAGGCTCCGAGTTTGTCTTCGCTTGGAAGATGAGGGTGAGCCGGTTCTTGCCCGGAGTGAATTATCTTTTTGAAAATTTTGATGGTCAAACTTATATCAAGTACGAGTGTTCGTCTTTCTGAAAGAGGGAAAGACAAAAAATAACCATAAAGAGTTCAAGGAGGAAATGATAGAATGCAAGTACGGGGTTCAAGGGCGATTGAAGAATTCAAAAGAGAGTTGTCAAGGTAGTTGTGGATCAAAATCCTTTTTTTTGGAAAGTTCCTATTCACATGCTCGAATCAGTACAGTTACATAATCGATACAATATGCTCAAATATGTCTAGAGGGTAAGTATATTCGTCTACTAGTCAACAATGTCTCAATCCATGTAAAATAGTCATACGAAAGGCGAACCAAGTGCACTAAAGTTGATCTGACCATAATACACCGATTCTAATTAGACAAATATTTCAGTGTATGTACCCAATAATACATATGTCATGATCAAGCTCGATGGAAGAATAAGCTTATAAAACTAGGCTATAATAGCAGCATAAGTCAAGATAGTCTAAAATATAAGCACGTAGAATTATGATGAAGGAATGTACAAAATAATTCAAGTTCACCAAGAAGCTAAGACTCGTCCGGGGTTGTGCCTCTACAGTTGCCATACTAACTTCTTATCTAAGTCTCTGGTCGACCAAATGGGGGCATGGGCCTCTAAAGCTCTATAGTCTGGATAAATACTATCTTCTTATACTAGCATATAATTAGTGTAATTCAATTACATATAATTATTGGGTCAAAAGGACTATGATATACTAGGTTGTGAGGTATGCTACCCAACTTACGAGAATCAACTAATACTGTAACTGCCTTAAGGGGATTCTACAAAATAATCTTGTTCTTGTAAATAAAGTAGAAACTCTTGTTGGGGTATACGAGGGAAAGATCTTGGTACTTATTAGGGTATCCTATTTCATTATAAAACTCTATATGTAATGGTCATCTTAAGTCTTAATCATAGTACTTATATAACAAAAGTATTAATATTAAGAATGGAGAAGTTACTGGCTCTCAAGTAAAAGAGGATATAACCTGTATTGAGATATATGGAATAGATTACTTGATTTAAAACTAAAGGATAATCATAAAATCATAATCTAAATGAACAACTTAAACTATCAAGTTCTAACTACTAAGCACAAAAATTTAAAAAAAATCGAGATTAACAAACTACAATCTTACCAAACTATATATCCTAACATAAAAGAAATCACTTGGCCTACGATTACATGGGTAAGGTGGCACGATTTGAAAGATAAAATTTATTTTTTATCATCATACAAATAGCGAGCATTAAGGTTTCGGAGAAACAAGATATGAAAGTAAATAGAGAGACTCTTGATAATATTATGGTTTTCTAAGGGAAGGTGGTATGCTAGTCTCTATGTTCGAGGTATGATCAAGAAAAAGGTTCTAATCATTCAATAGGTTTTAATGATTATAGAGTATTGACAATGGATCTACGTTTGAGGAAGAGGGTAAGTAACTCATAGATAGTCAGATGACAACATGGGTTCCTAAGAGGAGATGGGTTTCACTAGAGCATGATGATCTCCTAGGTTGGCATAATTAGAAAAGATTCAAATCAATTGCAAGGTGGAATGGTTACAATAATGCCAATGGAATTATGTAATAAAAAAATGTTACCCAAGGATGAAGGGTATGACTCGGTCGATGGCTTATGGGTATTCGAACATGAATACAATGATCGGGGTGCTAAGTGATATGCTAAGCTGAAGATAGGGTACTCCTGTCATACTAGGGCGTTGTTTCTTTCGTTTGGTTTCCTAAGATAATGCTTTGCTAACTATCAATGTATGAATCCCAATTTATAAGCCATATATGTCCTATAGTATTTTACTATGGAAGTTACGTTTAATCCTAATTTCTATCCCTAAATTTCTATTGGTTCCTCAATACTAGGGTCAAATAATACGGTCAATTTTTAACTAAACTAGTAGTATATATACTACTCTCAAGTCATTCCTAAATATATTAAGGATAATGGTCAATCAATTTACAGGTGTTGGATAGTAGGGTTCATTAGGTATGCTAAACTTTTGGGAGCTGCCAATATTCTAATTTGTTTTTTCTTAGTAGGTATGCTATTATCATTATCTTCTAACACTAACAACAAGAATTCTTATATTTTGGAAGAAGGCTATACTCAAGGAAGTATTAGAGAAGTACATTAAATAGGAAGAGGTGAGAAAATAAGGATACTGATGTCAAGAGAATTAAGCGAGTACAATTTTGAAGGTCAAGGAAGGTAGGTTAGTTCAAGAATTCGAAACAAAAATAAAGAGGGAAGTCAAGTATGTAGATGAGATCCTATACTCTAATCCTATTTGCAGGTTTGCTCGGTACAATAACCTAACCGAGACAATATACTCTCGACATGCATGGGCTATCACTAAAAATATGTCACGTCCTAGTCCCAAAATACGTAGGACTAGGAATACATGAGCATGCCAGACATATGTATATGGTAACTCCAATATATGAAAACCATACATATATGTACGCTGTTTTATGATTAATAATTCATAAGTGGTATATAATTACATAAGTCATAGGCAATACTAATCTCATCAACAAAACCAAATAGTAATAAATAACCAAATATAACAATTAACTAAGTATAAAATAGTCGAGAAGAAACTAATAGTCAGGTGGAGACAGATCCACTACCAAACTATAATATAAAAGAAAATATAATGAATACATCATCTAATGATCAGAGAGGCTCGAAGGAAATACCTGCTCAAAAGAGAAATAAGTAGCCAGTCCTGATCCGAGATCCTACAAATAGTCATGATCTTCTATACCTGAAAAGGGTGCCAGGTCCTCAGAGGGACATAACAAGTACACAAGAATCGGCATGCATGAAAGTAAAGCCGTAAACAATAAATAGGGTAACTAACCATCTATGTGAATGCACTCGAGACATCTCTATTGGCGCATGAGGGGGAAGAAATAGAAGAATTTGTCATCCCACCAGGCGTTCGATAGAACTCGGAGGTACACCATATACACCATAAGAAACAAAAATCCTATACACTCACTAGTAGATTCTTCCCTCCCAATGAACTATCCGAACCGTATACACGGTGTAGACATAATGCAAGAAGTCAAATAAACTCTAGGAACTATACCAATACCAACTACTAAACCAAGACTCGAACTCACGTATCGATGATCAGTCGATACACAAGTCCATGCACTCACTCACTCACTCAGTGGACGTGTTTGAAACAGTGTCAGGTCAGAAGATGTAACACCCCATTCCGTTCAAGCGGACTGCCGTCTCAATCGGCAATCATGCAGCTGTCCCGACCTGCTTTGCCTCGATCAAGAAGCAAAGGATATCTAGACTTGTCCCTACAGGAATCTGGCTTAGGCTTTCAGAGGCTCGCTCAGACGTATCGCTCTACCGAGGCGAATCATCGCTAAGGTGGGTGGCTACGGTGAACTTGTCTTTGCTTAGCCAGCACACATAAAATCTGGAATGTTTATGCTAGTCGCTAGGTGAATCACCCCCTGCATGCTAATAAATCCAACGCACCTAGCTAAGGGAATAATCCCAACTCATATTGCTTGCTAGAACATGGAAAAAGGAAATACTGCTTATATTCAGACCCTCGCATGCTAAGTCCCTTAACGGTTTCATCTCTCGGACTACCTTCGGGCCCGAGCAACGTGCCTGCTTATGTTCCTAGAAACGCATGCTTGTCTGCTTGATAGTTACCGTATTTTCATCCAAACTCCGGGAGACTACTCAGTAGTCGTTCCGTGTATGATTGACCCTGCAAGTATCCAGGACCGTTAGGTCACCAGGCAGCCCCGAACCAGGAGAATGCATCAAGGCAAGTTATTGACTGTACAGAATCATGATTCAAGTATCTCTTGTACTCGTGTTCTTGTATGCACTCGTGTTCTCTTGTTCTAGTGCACTCTTGTTCTCGTGTATCTTGTGATAATTGGAAAGACCCAACGATTGCATGTCGCGGACAACTCGGAAACGAGGTATAGTTCCACGGACGGTCAACGGGGCACTGGGATCGATCCGATCCGGATGGAACTCACGTTATTGTACAGTCCATTGTGCTGGACGGGATGGCATGTAGCGCCCCTTGTTCTTTCGCTGCATACATTCTCTCCAGTGACTGAACCGTATTGTATAGTCCATTGTGCTGGACGGAATAGCATGTAGCGCCCCTTGTACTGTTGCTGCATACCATTATCGCCAGTGACTATTGTCCTTTATGGCTATGCCAGCGACTCCTGTTCATATAGATAAGTCATCCTCGCTTAGCGGCTATCCGCGTGCGAGTTACTGCATCGCATCGACTGAACACCTGAACGATCATGTTAAAACGACCCTCCTGTTTGCATATGCTTGCCTCCTGAATGCTTATACTTGCCCGTGCTTGAATTAACATGTTTGCCTCAATGTTTGCCTTGGACAGGGAAGGAGATGGTAAGTTGGTAAGTCTCGCCGTGTTTCCTCTAACATCGCACGGCGCACTGCCCGACACGTTAGGCTATTTAATATCTGCATGAAACTGATCCTAAGGCAACTAGAAAGACAACTTAATAGTTGTGTACGGAACCTGTATTACGTGTTTGGATTTGTCGAGCGGGCGAGTAGCTTCCCCACCAGTGCATTCAATGTACTGATAATCCACCAGTTTGTATGCAGGGTGCGGGAGAACCTCGTTTGGTGCGGATGCCTCCAACGTGCGTGCTAAGGCCAGGAGTTCCCTCTGAAGCCTTGCAACGGTGCGTCCGGGACTGAAGCATATATATATATATATATATATATATATATATATATATATATATATATATATATATATATATAAGACATAAGTTGTGAACATCGCCTGACCATCGCCTGTACAATCATTCCAAATTGTAGCCACTTGGCACGCTTTTACTGTTTCAGAGAGAGAGGCTTGAGCGACTTGTAATCTCGGATATACGCCGCCTGTAACACTTGTTCATATCAATAAAGAGATTACTTTACTTGTTTCGATGCTTCCGCTATATTGTCGACTTAGTGAACCTGTTACCGATCGCCTATGCGTTCATGACTCCGCTGCACTCGGATAATCTGTGCGACTCTGTGGCTTAGAACTCTTGCCGCCAGCCAATGAACCATGGCCTTGCACGGGCGTGGATCACGCTCGTGCGGCATCACGCCAGGATAGGTTAAGCGATCGTTCCGCGGGAGCGCTGGCGAGGGTGATTCCAGCCTAGCGGGAACGGCCGATTTGCCTGCGGGAGATCGGGGTGTGACAGGTTGGTATCAGAGCCTGGCTTCTACGCCTTTGGACTTCGATTCGATATCTCTGTTTCGAAAGCTCGTTCGTGGGTTATGTGCACGCTCTTTCTCAATGCCTCGATGGGATGTTCCAACAATAAGTCTAAATACTTTCAAAATGCGTTTTGATTGATATGATTGCTTGTCTGGTTGTAT
Source organism: Iris macrosiphon (assembly GCA_036927795.1). Lineage (NCBI taxonomy): Eukaryota > Viridiplantae > Streptophyta > Magnoliopsida > Asparagales > Iridaceae > Iris > Iris macrosiphon. The sequence goes on from JAYESA010000004.1 coordinate 98,837,337, forward strand.
GCTGCGAGTGGCCTTTGTGCCAACCTGTGCGAACCCTTGAGAGTATCGCTAGTAGCTTGTCCGATTTTCACTAACCCTAAGTTTAGTTGAATGCATCTATTCGAGGGACGCCTTGAACTAGTGCACCATCCAAGACTTAGAAAAGGTAAAACTCGAGTGCTAAGACTTCGCTATCACTGAGCTGGTTGACGTATTCACGCTAGAAGGTACCTTCGAAAGTGCGCACGATCCAGTCTAAGCGATATGCTGATTTCGAAGCTTGTGCAAGTGAAGATCCAAATGAACAAGTACAAACGACTTGTCTAGGATTGCCTCAACCCTAGATTACTGCTTGTCCTTAGTAAGTCTCGAGGACGAGACTTTTTCTAAGTTGGGTAGGATGTAACACCCCATTCCGTTCAAGCGGACTGCCGTCTCAATCGGCAATCGTGCAGCTGTCCCGACCTGCTTTGTCTCGATCAAGAAGCAAAGGATATCCAGACTTGTCCCTACAGGAATCCGGCTTAGGCTTTCAGAGGCTCGCTCAGACGTATCGCTCTACCGAGGCGAATCATCGCTAAGGTGGGTGGCTACGGTGAACTTGTCTTTGCTTAGCCAGCACACATAAAATCTGGAATATTTATGCTAGTCGCTAGGTGAATCACCCCCTACATGCTAATAAATCCAACGCACCTAGCTAAGGGAATAATCCCAACTCATATTGCTTACTAGAACATAGAAAAAGGAAATACTGCTTATATTCAGACCCTCTCATGCTAAGTCCCTTAACGGTTTCATCTCTCGGACTACCTTCGGGCCCGAGCAACGTGCCTGCTTATGTTCCTAGAAACGCATGCTTGTCTGCTTGATAGTTACCGTGTTTTCATCCAAACTCCAGGAGACTACTCAGTAGTCGTTCCGTGTATGATTGACCCTGCAAGTATCCAGGACCGTTAGGTCACCAGGCAGCCCCGAACCAGGGGAATGCATCAAGGCAAGTCATTGACTGTACAGAATCATGATTCAAGTATCTCTTATACTCGCGTTCTTGTGTGCACTCGTGTTCTCTTGTTCTAGTGCACTCTTGTTCTCGTGTATCTTGTGATAATTGGAAAGACCCAACGATTGCATGTCGCGGACAACTCGAAAACGAGGTATAGTTCCACGGACGGTCACCGGGGTAATGGGACCGATCCGATCCGGATGGAACTCACATTATTGTACAGTCCATTGTGCTGGACGGGATGGCATGTAGCGCCCCTTGTTCTTACGCTGCATACATTCTCTCCAGTGATTGAACCGTATTGTATAGTCCATTGTGCTGGACGGAATGGCATGTAGCGCCCCTTGTACTATTGCTGCATACCATTACCGCCAGTGACTATTGTCCTTTATGGCTATGCCAGCGACTCCTGTTCATATAGATAAGTCATCCTCGCTTAGCGGCTATCCGCGTGCGAGTTACTGCATCGCATCGACTGAACACCTGAACGATCATGTTAAAACGACCCTCCTGTTTGCATATACTTGCCTCCTGAATGCTTATACTTGCCCGTGCTTGAATTAACATGTTTGCCTCAATGTTTGCCTTGGACAGGGAAGGAGATGGTAAGTTGGTAAGTCTCGCCGTATTTCTTCTAACATCGCACGGCGCACTGCCCGACACGTTAGGCTATTCAATATCTGCATAAAACTGATCCTAAGGCAACTAGAAAGATAACTTAATAGTTGTGCACGGAACCTGTATTACGTGTTTGGATTTGTCGAGCGGGCGAGTAGCTTCCCCACCAGTGCATTCAATGTACTGATAATCCACCAGTTTGTATGCAGGGTGCGGGAGAACCTCGTTCGGTGCGGATGCCTCCAACGTGCGTGCTAAGGCGAGGAGTTCCCTCTGAAGCCTTGCAACGGTGCGTCCGGGACTGAAGCATATATATATATATATATATATATATATATATATATATATATATATAAGACATAAGTTGTGAACATCGCCTGACCATCGCCTGTACAATCATTCCAAATTGTAGCCACTTGGCACGCTTTTACTGTTTCAGAGAGAGAGGCTTGAGCGACTTATAATCTCGGCTATACGCCGCCTGTAACACTTGTTCATATCAATAAAGAGATTACTTTACTTGTTTCGATGCTTCCGCTATATTGTCGACTCAGTGAACCTGTTACCGATCGCCTATGCGTTCATGACTCCGCTGCACTCGGACAATCTGTGCGACTCTGTGGCTTAGAACTCTTGCCGCCAGCCAATGAACCATGGCCTTGCACGGGCGTGGATCACGCTCGTGCGGCATCACGCCCGGATAGGTTAAGCGATTGTTCCGCGGGAGCGCTGGCGAGGGTGATTCCCGCCTAGCGGGAACGGCCGATTTGCCTGCGGGAGATCGGGGCGTGACAAAGATACCTCGTACCTTCACAATAATCCAACCCAACAACCAGACAAGGACAAGGGTTGGACCACCATACCTTATGTCAGGTTAGAAGATACCTCGTATCTTCACAAGATACTGAGTAAGTCTGCTACTCTAAGATGCGTGTACACAATTAAACAAATAAAAACTAGGCATATGTAAACTGAACAATACAATCAAGCAAGGTATACTTTCCTTCTAAGTCAAGCTGCGAGCACATCAAATCTGGTCCAGAGCTATCAACAGAAATATCTCAAACATATACCAATTAATTATTACACTAATTAGACTCTTATTCTTCTAGTAAAATTAAGTTATTATCTAGTTAATACTCCTACGTTGGTTGCACATGCAAGTAACTCCACACCAAAATATTACTAACCATCAAATTTATCAAAAACTATTTTTAAAACATTACTTAGTAAAAACTATTAATTCTGTAATTTATTGAAAAATAAGGTTTTTAGTGATAGGGTCATCTCCTATAAATTCTATGAGTCCAAAACCAAGTAGAAACCAAAACTAGGTCATAACGGGTAACCACCTACTAGTCACCAAAAATCAATTTTTGACAAATAAGTTAATCTGGAATAATACTTAAAAATTTAGAATTAAAATATAATAATAAAATTTTAAATGCTAAAAATATGGGTTTTTGTTCAGAGTTTACTCAATAATAATTCTATTAGGGTTGGTAACAAGCTTTGCTAGTATACATGTCAAAGGATGGTAAATCAATGATTGAGTTTAATTACTAACAAAATTATTTTTTATTTAATAATAAAAATAGTATTTTATATTCAGAAATTAAATATTTTATTTCTAAAAAATTATATTTTAATAATAAAATACCAACATGCAACAATACTAATTTAATATGATCACGATATTGCAAAGAATTGGTTTTGTGTCATCTAAGAGCAATTTTTATGTAAAAATTAGGATTTCACATGCATGGGAGTTTCTTTATTTGTGATTTAACATATTTATGAGTTCTCACGAGGGTTTATACATGAAAAAGTAATTATTTAAAAAAAATTCCAAAACTTACTAGATCGTGATTACGGCGGAGCTTCTTCGTGCGACACGACCATTTGGAGCGTCAAACGGACTCCAAACTCCACGAAACTTGAGGGGAGCTCTATATGACTTCTAATAGATAAAGACTATAAAGTTTTGGGGTAGTTTTTGTCACTCCCTGCTTCCTATATAAGTATTTAGAGCATATTATTTTTTCTGCTTATATTATCTGTTGCTTGCATGATAATTAGGTTGCATGCATGGAGACTAAACCCATTCTTTGGTTCAATTAGACCCATGGTTTAATTGTTGGGTTGGTTCATTCATGAGTTGGACCTATGGTCTAAACCTCAAACTCTAACTATAAAACCCAATATCTTTCTCTCTCTTCCCTCATTCTCTCCATTTTCTCTTCTTCCTTCATTTAGGCAAGTACACCTTGCACCATATGAAAAAATCTCTTAATTTTTTATTCTTGCTTTTTTTTGCATTTTATTAGTCTATTAGGTACTCATGATGATTCTAAACACTTTTAGTACTTGGGGTTTTCGGTTTTAATGGATGGATTTGAGTAGATCTACATTCTAAGTTTAGGATTTCCATGGGTTCCTTGAGTTTTTGGTGGTTTTGATCTACTAAAACATAGTAATTTCAAAAACTAGTTTTTGGAATGGATGGAGCACTTCATTTTGAGCATTTTGGCTTTTGGTTCACTCAATTCAGAATTAAAATGAAGTTTTTATGAAGAAAATAATTTTTTGGATTTTGGAGTTCTCGTAATGGCTGAACTTGCTGCATGGAGAAGACGACTCCTATGCGACAACTTATCATATGAGGCCTTGACCCATATGCGACAAGTAGACTCATGTGGCCTTGAGCTTATGCGACCTCTACGGTCAGGGACCATGCGGCTATGCGTTCTGAACGCATGTGGCCATGCGGCCTGAACTCCTACAGCCATGCGGTCTGAACTCATGCGGCCATACGGCCTAAACTCATATGGCCACGCAATCTGAACTCATGCGGTCATGCGACCTTGAGCACATGCGACCTCTGCGGTCAGCGACCATGCGACTATGCGACCCGACTTTTTATGTGGCAACTGATTCTATGCGGCAACTGATCCCCATACGGTCTTCATCCCTATGTGCGCATGGGCCCTTGCACACGCTCTATTGGACTGGTTTTGTTTGAATGTTCCTTTGGACTTTGTGGGATGTATGTGTGACTTTGATGACCACAAGAGTATTAGACCCATCTATGCGCCATGACCCGACCACTTATATCCGTGATGATACACTTACTACGTGCTATGTGTTCCTACATGCTAAGTGTTCCTACGCGATTATATTACATATTTACACTATGGTATACCTATACGCTATATAACATATGATATGACTTAATCTCCAGTATGGACATAAGGGTTAGTTAATAACCAAGCGTGGCTAGGATCTGTTGATTGTTGCATCATGCTGGGGTGAATCCAAACTGAACTATCAAGTGACAAAGTGAATTCGTATCTAGCGTGGTCGTACTATGGTACATCATATAAGAGGAGTAACATATGACCATGCCATATTATTTTGATTAACAATAGGGTTAACTAGGCAACTTAACTTATAGAGCATTGTAAGGGAATACAATCTCGATATCGTGCCTAACTAGCCACCTCCAGTGATCTGAATTGGGGTGTGCAGGCTAGTCCCCATGGATATTATTTAAATCCTTATTAGTGGATGGCAATATCCAACTATTATACTATACTATGTGTTCTATGCGATCTTAGCACGGTGGCCTTACGAGGGACCGGTGTGCAATACTATGTGCTATACGACAATTTATGGCTCGGTAAACCCTGCTAGTACCTGGTTCGATATGAGGATTTCTATATGCAAAATATCTCTGGGATAACCCAAACTCCATCTAGTAAGCCCTATAAATGATTGGTCGATTATATAACCGAGCTTGTTTGTGTATTGTATCTGCTGTCAAATAGTCTAGCGACATTGTCTATTATGGTGCGATGGTCTAACCCTTGTCCTTATTTGGTTGTAGGGTTAGATTATTGTGTCATGATAGGCTATAAACCAAAACTATGAGATAAATATATATATATATATATATATATATATATATATATATATATATATATTATAAACCTGGTTTTATTTCTCATTCATGCTTTATTTGTGGTACTTGTTATTTGGGGTCTAACCCCACTGGTTTTGCATGGCCAAGTTTAGAGCTAGTGCCCGAGGATCAAGCGTACTTCCCCCTGAACAATTGCGCACCCCAGGCGGATGGCCATTGAAGGAAACAAGTAGATTTCTTCTTCCTTGTTTGTTATTGTACACTTTACTTATTTTAGGCCTTTAGCCACCGACATTTATTAGCCGTAAGATCTGGACATTTAGTTTCTTTTACATGATAGTAATTAATCAGACTGCATCTGATCATGGTCATGTACTTTTGATACTCTGCCAGCTTTCTTATTTTGCATAGCTGGTTTCTAGAATATCATGGCAGGACATTTGGGATGCTTTACTTTCTTGTCATATATGCTCTATGTTTACTTTTCTTGCTTGACTAATTAAGACAATAGATGTGCTGTGTGACCCTAAGTAACTTGCTTGTAGTATGTACCCCCTTGTCTAGTTATAGTCATGACCACCGAACAATATTCTATACCTTGTACGGGGGAGCTAGCCATGTCCGTCTCCATATTTCGATACTGGGCGTGACAAGATTTTAGTGGTGGCCCATGCAGGTCTGTATTTTCAGACTTGTGGGGTGTTATGATCATATGAGTGTAGAAGCATAAAAAATACGCTGGATAGCTATACGCAGCATGTTGATGCAGGACAGCGTAAACAAAGGACCTCAGAGCCATCAACGTGCAAACAGAGCTTTTCCGCTGAGCACAGCGTAAAATATAAAGCTCAAGGACCATCCGCGTAATACAGTATGACCAGGCTGCTTCAGCGTAAAAAGGGTGCTACATCGCCTTTATGGCGTAAAACTCATCCGCTTTCAATGCAGTATTGAAGTGTACGAGGAATGCTTCGTATTCTTCAAAATGAACCTGTCAGATCATACAATGAGCCTGATGTCTGGACTCCTGACAAAGGGTACTGCACGACTACCCAAGCGACGGCTATAATGATGGCGCGGCACTGCAACCCAGGCTGTCATTTACGGCCATTTCCTTGGCATAGACCACTTTTACGCATACAAAGGAATACGCCGCCTAGTTTTACACAGGCAGATGTGAGCTATTTACGCTCCGCAGAAGACGAACAGCCTACCACGTCAAAAGCTGCTCTTCGTACAGGGCTCGAGGCACGTCTCTGCATTTAATGCGCAGAGCGGTGACAGGTTCTCGAGGCACGTCTCTGTATTTAATGCGCCGAATACTGACAGAAGCCCGAGGCATGTCTCTGCATTTTATGCGCAGAAGGGTGGCAGACCTTCAAAATACGCATCTGTATTTAATGCACAGGATAATGGCAGATCTCTGCATTTAATGCAGGAGATTTGATTAAATATCACCGAACCGTCGTCTAGTGACATTCCCTTTGCGTAGACTGCTCTTACGCATACAAGGGGATACGCTGCCCAGTTTTACAGAGGCAGACGCGAGCTTCTTACGCTCCGCAAAAGGCAAATAGATCGCCACATCAGCAGTTACCCTTCGTACAGAATTCGAGGCACATATCTGTATTTAATGCGCAGAATGATGGCAAATCTTAAAGACAAGCCTCTGCATTTAATGCGCAGGATGGGGCAGATCTCTGCATTTAATGCAAGAGATTTAATTATATCTCTAAGAGCCGTAATTCCGGCTAAAACGTCCATATCATCTCGGCTTCTACGCCCACTCGGCTTCTATGCCTACTCGGCCTCTATGACCACTCGGCTTCTACGCCTACTCGGCTTCTATGCCTACTTGGCTTCTACGCCATGGTGACAGTTATTGGCTTCTACGCCAACCTCTTCTACACAAAGGATAACTACCTACGTGGCTTCTACGCCGTGATATTCGCAGCAGATATACGCGTTGTCCCTTAGTTGGACACGCGTCACATGCTCACTCAAAAGGTCATCTATACGCAGGCATTGGTTATTGTAACCGTTGTGTAAAAGGGTGCTGTACTTTCCACTACTCAGTTTCTACACCGACTGAGTGGTCACTGTCACTAAAACTCTATAAATAGAGACCTCTATTGACAGAGGTAAAAAGGTCGCAAAAATTGAAGGTCGAACGATCAAAAATTGGTCAAGGAATCCAGTATCAGATCCAAGGTCGACAATTGGGAGGAAAGAAGGAGGAGAGAAAATGGTCGAGAGAGAGAGAGAAGAATCCAGAGCTCAGGCAAAGAGAAGGGATCGACGACTTTGGCATCGGGCATCCACCCTCTTTAGCAACCTTCGAAGCTGCTTTCTATCTTCCACGGCATTTCTTCATCATCGTGTGGTCCAAGGGCCAAAGTGATCGACTGCAGATCAGACTCCTATAGCAATATTTACCCAGATTAAATAAATTGTACTCGACATCCTTGTATAGGATTAAATTGTACAATCTTGTTTGTAAACACAGAAGAAGGACGGGTTTTCGTATAAGACCTCGTTTCCATATATTATCTTTTCGTTTATTTTATCAAACAACAAGATGGCGACTCTGCTGGGGACCTCTTTCTCTTCTGACGAGAAAGCAATTGCTTAATACGATACGGTATCCGTGGGATCCGTAAAGAAGACACTGGTCGTCCAGTTCGACCAGTCTGCCTACGAAGACATGCTTCGAACAGGGGGTAGCTCTCACTCTCTCTCAGTCCAAGACAACAGGAAGCTGCATAAGGTCTGGATGCCCAAGACATCCTCTACCATTCCTGTTGACTCTCCGACCTCTCTGATTTCTCCGACCAACGAGGTTGTAGCATTGCTCCCTCCGCGCCTTGCACGTAAAATTCAGTCGCCTGTCTCTGGCAGGGCAGACAAAACTTCTGGCAATGCCTCAGCACTAGTCCAGAAGTATACTCCGCGCTCTGCGCGTAAAATTCAGTCTCCCGTCCCTGACGAAAAAGACAAAACTTCGGACAATGCCTCAACGCTAGTCCAGAAGCCTATACCGCGCTCTGCGCATAGAAATCAGTCTCCCGTCCCTGGCGGAACAGACAAAATTTCTGACAAGGCCTTTGCGCCAAATCAGAAGTTCCAAATGTGCTCCGCGCGTAAAAATGCATCTGCCTTCCACGAAAAAGCAGATGATCCCTGTAATCTACGCAAGGGAAAGCAAGCGGTGGACTACTCAACTTCTCGGCCTTTACGCCAGCAAGGAAAGAATCTGCCAGCCCTCCGGATTATGCGAGAGGCTGACGGCCAACTGAGGACATCCTCAGCTTTACGCCAACCAGAGCAGAGCTCCAAATTACGCCAGGAGAAGCCCTCAGCGTAAAGAAGGCTCAATCTGCGGAAAGACACCCTCCTCGAGGATTATTCGCCACCCAGATGGCCAACCTGTTGTATACAGGTGGCACAGGGAAAACTAGGGTTCCCAACATCCGCATGCCCACTGATGTGAACAGAAGGAACAAGTCATCTTCTTCTGTAACTCCTTCTGACCTGCGCAAGTACCTGATCCAGAAACGCAAGGATAGGGGATCTTCCAGCATGTCTATTATGCCTCCTAAGGAGCACTCTTATAATAGTCATAGGATTGTAATTAATTGTTGCTGTTATGAAGCAAAACGGTCAGTTTTCGACCGGTTGAGCTAATTTCCATCTTTTAGGAAGAAGAGCCCACACATGCATCGGTGAACATGGCTTCACACATACCTAGAGAAAGATCAGGCTCAAGACGTCATCCCTCTAGAGCTCCGAGCTGAAGAAGATTCAACCAGCTCCTTAGGAACACTAAAGCTGGGGTGTTCCAAAACACCCGTTCGAGGTCGCGACAACCGACTTTGTACTCTTCTGATTCTGAAGCTGGGGGTCGCCAGTCTCCCGAATCAGATACTGAAAGTATAGAGTCAACTTCTACAGAGACCAATACTAATCCTTCAATGACACCCAGGGAGATGGGAGTTTATGCCATTGGAGATGAACGCGAGGAAGCTTCCCCGTCCGGGAGCGCTGAGCAGCGCATTACTGTACTGGAGACATCTCTAAAAGAAATACAATCCATGATGGAGAACATGCACCAGATGATGCTGACTCAACACACAGCTGCTATGGCTCAAGCGTCGGTCCCTCCAACTCAGATACGTGTGGGGGTGGACTTACCACCATCCAACAAAATCCAAGAGCCTGCTCTAGATCAGGAGTCAGCAGTTCCTCCGCTTCCTCACTCGGAGAATGTATTACCTCCCGTCGGAGTCGCGATGCAATCGATTCCTTTTCACTCCGTGGTCCCGCTACCAGCTGAAGATCCGATGCAGACAGTACGGGAGTTGAAAGCCCAATTTGATGCCCTGAAGAACAAAGATCAGCTCAAAAAATTGGGAATCAACCAACCTTATCCAGCTATCTGGGAAGAGGTCCCTTTCCCTCTTAGATACAAACCAAAGACTATGGCTTTGTTCGAGGAAAAAACATCACCAAGTCAGTACATGAACTACTTCAGTATGATGACGGTATTACTACAGGGGAATGACGCCCTCCTCACTCGGATGTTCAAAGGCTGTCTCTCGGGAGTGGCTTACCAGTGGTACCGAAGTCTGGTGGACAACTGCATTACTTCCTTTGAAGACTTCAAGGATTTATTCTTCACGCGATTCTATGAGGGAGGGATGGACATGTCTATGTCCTCTCTCATCGAAGTCAAGAAGAAGGAAAAAGAGAATGTTCGCACTTTCATCGAACGTTTTCGTCAAGCCACTTTGCAAATGCCTCCAGGAGTTCCAGACTCGGCATTGGTGGACATCTACAGGAAGAACCTTCTTCCCGTGATCTCGGTGTTCACAGGACCATATCAGTTCCATGATTGGCCCTCGTTCATCATCTCAGCGGTAGCCACGGAGGACAATAGTTAGAAGGCGCACGATAATGGCATCATGATCTCGGCCTCTGATAAAGGCAAGAGGTTATCCTCCAACATCGACCATCCTCGTGGTACCAAGGGTAAAGAAGCTCTGGCGACCAACATGTCCAGGCAAAAGATTGTGGCTACCACGCAGACGAAACCTGGGACTTCCAGGCCCGTTGAAGTATACTCTTTCGACGATGACGATATTCCGAGCATATTTGAATGTCTCATCAAAAGTGACAAGATTACCCTTCCTGAGATGAGACGGCCCAATGAGGCCGACAGTACCAACAACCCCAAGTATTGCATCTTCCATAGGTACATACACCACCCCACAAATGCGTGTTATATACTGAAAAGGAAGATCCAGGAGCTGATCGATGCTAAGGCCATCACTCTGCGCAACAGCGAGAAGACGGTCACAGCCAACATGATCTCTCTACAATTTGGCAATCTGCCTCCCCAAGAAATCCTGGATGGTATTACACCTATTTCCCGGACAACGATGAACATCGTTAATCTTCCTCCAGCTAGAGGTCAAAATCATGACCTGGTACCACTAACTACCCAGCGAGGCGAGATTATGTGGGTTCATCCAGATTTGGTGCCCAGGATCGAGAAGGAGACTCAAGCTGCTAAGGCTAAGTCTAAAAAGAACTCGAAGCGCAAACCATGCCACATGGTTGCAGCAGACTCGGCATCAGAAGATAAGGTCTTGGCCACTAGAACCCGTTCAGGGAAGGCTTATCTCCAGGACTATGGAGCCAGCCAGGAAGATGCACCGGCAGACGCTTCAGCTACCAAGCCGTTAGAACCAGAGCCCGTCGTACCAGGGGTCGGTCATTCGAGACCAACTTCGGCGGACAAAGGGAAGCAAAAAGAAGTGCGTTTCGACAAACCTGTGAAAAACATTCAAAACAAAGGTTTAGAGAAGTCGTACAACTTCGACATCCTGGCCCAACTGGCTAATACACCAGCCAGGTTGTCCATCTTCGAACTACTCAGGCTCTCCCAAGACACTCGTCTAGCCCTGAGCGAAGCACTGATGCAGGTGGATGCATACTTGACCCAGCTCAAGTCCCCTGACGAAGAACCAGTGGCATGTCCTCAATGCCACAGTATGATGGAGGTGGCCCCGAAGATCACTTTCACTCAAGATGACATGCTGTTAAAACATAACAGGCATGACAGGCCCCTCTATTATACCGGGTACGTCGGTTCCATGGAGGTCGACCAGATTCACATAGATCCGGGATCATCAATCAGCATCATTCCTCATAGTCTGCTCAGACCGCTGAGGATTCCTACCAGCGAATTGGCCTACACCACCATTACAAGCGTGGGTTTCAACGCCAGAAAAAGCAAGCCGTTGGGAAAAATTCGTCTAAGGATCCATATTGGAAACCTTAGATCAGTGGCCACATGTTATGTTATTGATTCAGAGGTGTCTACAATATTCTGCTGGGCAGACCTTGGATCCACGACCACAACATCGTTCCTTCAACTCTACACCAATGCCTTAAAAATGTAGACGCCGAAGGAACAGTACAAAAGGAGTTTGCCGACCTGAACCCGTTTAGAGGAGTAGAATTCTACTACTCCGATGTCGTATTATACTCTCAAGACTACACGGAAGAGGTGTCAGCCGAAGCAGAGAATGAATCCCACCGGGAGCCAGAAGAAGCCTCTGCCGAACAACCGCTGTCAATCAAGGTGAAAGGACGGACTACTCGTCCAAAAGCCATAAAGCCTATGGCGATCCACCTGAACAAAACCAGGTCAGGAAAAGGGGGTGATCCTCTAGTGATCACTTTGAACCAGAAGCCTCCACCCTTGGTCATCAACCTTCGGTGCAACAGGTAGCCGATTGATGTAAATGCAACCGGGAACGAAGTTTCAGATGATAATAAACGTTCTCTTTTCCAGTATATTGACGCTCAAATTCTGAACCAGGAATCCTCTCCCCATGACGATATAGAACCTATAGCGCAAAGATTCTTGGAAGCTATAGATTCCTATCATCCGTATGTGTGGGAAGTGGCGTCATCATCCAATGTCACCACGACATATGGACCGCATGAGGATTCTATCTTCATTGTCCCGCCTACTTGCAGCAGTCAGCATTCAATAGTCTTCGGCCGCATGCACAATGAACCGACTGTGCAAGAAGATTCTTCCGATGATGATGCCGGTAAAATGCAGGTTCACAGATACAGCCCGCAAGCTTTGAAGATCATGCAAAGTATGGGTTATAACTTGAAGCTGGAACCAGGTCTCAACTACGGGAAAGGCAGACGAATGCCGCTGCACGGCGATCCCTACTATCAACGAACTAGTTTTGGGTTAGGGTATACCACCTCCCTCGCAACTCCTAAGTCAAACAAGGATATTTTTTTCTCTTCTCAAAATGGCTCAGCGCCCTCCGACTCATCTCATGCTCTCGAACGAACATTATCAGTAAATAAGGTAGTGACAGATTCCTTCGAAGCAGACGAACAAGAATCTGAACTGTTCGAGAATAACGCTTGGGCTCAGCAAATGGATACACAATGGGAGTTCCGCTTCGAGCATAGAGAACCTCCCACTGAAGATAAAGTTATCCAGATTGACGTTGGGGATGAACTTTCGCCAAAGCCGATATTTATGATAGGAATAAATTGATAGTTGTGCTAATGGCCTAGCACGGGTATGGTAGGGGTGTGTAGTGGGGCTCGCTACCTACGCTGCTCGTGGTGCCACCAACCTAGACTATAGTCCACAAAATGTATTAACGATGTCTGCTTGTCACAGGGAAGAACATGGTAAGCCTTGTGCAAGCGGACGCTACAGCCGCAGGTAAAAGTTACCGAACGGTGGAACATTTATTTCAGTTATTTTATATCTTTTGCATGTTATAACTTGAACTAAGAAAAAAATAGAAAGACCACAATAATAACTTGTATGCTTCACATGAATACTGGTCCCTCGTTTGCCGAGCCATAAATTGCCGTATAACACCTAATATTACGCACCGATCCCTCGTAAGGCCACCGTGCTAAGATCGCATAGAACACATAGTATAGTATAATAGTCGGATATTGCCATACACTTATGAGGATTTAAACAATATCCATGGGGACTAGCCTGCACACCCCAATTCAGATGACTGGAGGTGGCTAGTTAGGAAAGATATCGAGATTATATTCCCTCCCAATGCTCTACAAGTTAAGTTGCCTAGTTAACCCTATTGTTAACCAGAATAACATGGCGTAGTCATATGTTAATCCACTTATATGATGTACCATAGTACGACCATGCTAGATACGAATCCACTTTGTCACTTGATAGTTCAGTTTGGATTCAGCCCAGCGTGAGGCAACAATCAACAGATCCTAGCCACGCTTGGTCATTGACTAACCCTTATGTCCATGTTGGAGATTAAGTCATATCACATGTTACGTAGCGCATAGGTATACCGTAGTGTAAACATGTAATATAATCACGTGGGAACACTTAGCACATATGAACTCATAGCACGTAGTAAGTGTATTATCACAGATATAAGTGGTCGGGTCATGGCCATAGATGGGTCTAATACTCTTGTGGTCATCAAAGTCACACATACATCCCATAAATTCTAAAGGAACATTCAAACAAAACCAGTCCAATAAAGCGTCTGCAAGGGGCCGCATGCGCGTATAAGGATCAAGGCCGCATGGGGTTCAGCTGTCGCATAGAATCAGTTGCTGCATAGAAAGTCGGGCCACATAGTCGCATGGGTCGCATGGTCGATAACCGCAGAGGTCGCATAAGCTCAAGTCCTCATGACCGCATGAGTTCAGACCGCATGGCCACATGAGTTCAGGCTGCATGGCCGCATGCGTTCAGACCGCATAGCCTCATGGTCGTAGACTGCATGATCGATGACCGTAGAGGTCGCATAAGCTCAAGGCTGCATGAGTCTACTTGTCGCATATGGGTCAAGGCCGCATATGATAAGTTGCTGCATAGGAAGTCATCTTCTCCATGCAGCAAGTTCAGCCATGGCGAGAACTCCAAAAACCAAAAAAATATTTCCTTCATAAAAACTTTATTTTAACTCTGAATTGAGTGAACAAAAAGCCAAAATGCTCGAAATAAAGTGCTCCATCCATCCCAAAAACTATATTTCAAAAATACTATGTTTTAGTAGATCAAATCTACCAAAAACTCAAGGAACCTATAAAAATCCTTAAATTAGAATGTAGATCTACTCAAATCCATCCATTATAACTGAAAATCCCAAGTACTAAAAGTGTTTAGAATCATCATGAGCACATAATAGACTAATAAAATATAAGAAAAAAAAATCAAAGAATCAAAAATAAAGAGATTTCTCCATGTGGAGCAAAGTGTACTTGCCTAAATAAAGAAAGAAGAAAAAATGGAGAGAATGAGGGAAGAGAGAGAAAGATGCTAGGTTTTATAGTTAAGGTTTGAGATTTAGACCATGGGTTCAACTCATGAATGAACAAACCCAACAATTAAACCATGGGTCTAATTGAACCAAATAATGGGTCTAGTCTCCATGCATGCAATCTAATTATCATGCAAGCAACAGATAATATAAGCAGGGAAACTAATATGCTCAAAATACGTATATTGGGAGCATGGAGTGACATCTCAACCCACCTTAGAAAAATTTTATCCTCAAAATTTAAACTCACGGCTAGCTAGAGAAATCAGAATAAGCACTTTGCTAACTACAAGAATATATACACATGCAATCAAATCCAAGCATATAATGAAGAAAAATAGTGTCACATAACATGGGTAAACGAATCGCGAGATTCGAGATACGAAGGCATAAGAACGAATATACCTTCTGTGTCGAACAGGTGCGGATATCGAGACCATATATCTTGTGTTCCCACATCGACTCTCCCAAATGGGGACGACCCAAAGCAACCCGGACAAGATGGATAGTCCGATTCTTAAGCACCTTCTCCCTTCGGTCCAAAATAAATACGGGTTGCTCCTCGTAAGACAAGTCGGTACCAATGACTAACTCGAAATGGTCGAGGATATGACTCAGATCTAGGATATACCTATGCAATTGAGACACATAAAATACATTGTGCACCCATTTAGCAAAGGCGAAAGGGCAAGACGATAAGCAATATCGTTCACCCTCTCGAGAATATCAAACGGACCGACATATCGCAGACTAAGCTTCACGCGAACCCCGAATGTAATGACTCAACGGATTGGTAAAATCCATAAGAACACGTGGTTACCGACACAAAACTCTAAAGGCCTACGATGCTGATATACCCAAGGCCGATGCCCATATTGCGCAACCCGAATTTGCTCTCTGATTTGCTTGATAACTTCTACTGTCTGTGTGATCATCTCTAGGCTTAACATCTTTCGCTTACCTATATCATCCCATGCCAATGGTGACCTGTACTTTCTCCCATATAATGCTTCGAATGGTGCCATCTGGATGCTTGCTTGATAACCATTGTTGTTTGAGAACTCAGCGAGATAAAGGTGATCTTCCCAAGCCCTCCAAAATCTAAGGTACAAGCTCGTAGCATATCTTCCAGGGTCTGGATGGTTCTCTCTAATTGCCCATCTGTTTGTGGATGGTAAGCGGTACTGAATCTTAACTTGGTGCCCAAACTCTGGTAAAAACTCTTCCAAAAATATGAAGTAAACCGAGTGTCTCGATCAGATACAATACTCACTAGGATGTCGTGCTATCTTACTATCTGTCGCATGTACATCTCTGCTAACTACTCTGTGGATTGCCCTACTCGGAAAGAAACAAAGTAAGCTATTTTTGTGAGACAATACACTATTATCCAAACTGCATAACAACCAGTCGGGGATCTAGGTAAACCGGTCACAAAGTCAATCGTGATAAGTTCCCACTTTCACTTTAGAATAGGAAGCGGATGTAATAATCTTGTCGATCTTTGTTGGTCGGCCTTCACTTGCTGGCATACCAAATACCGAAAAATAAATCGTGCTATCTCTCTCTTCATCCTGCTCCACCAAAAATATTGCTTGATGTCTTAATACATCTTGGTACCTCCTAGATGAATTGAATACTAGGAATTGTGTGTGTCGGTCATTACTTCTTGTCGGATATCTCCGCTTGGTACACAGAGACGATTTATAAACTTAAGAGTTCCATCTTCATGAATTGTCAACTCTTTCCTGAGACCAGACTCACATTCAGCCCAATATTGAGATTAAGGCAGCTCAGGTAGAGGATCCGAAAGTTCAGAAGCTTTGGGCTGAATGTGAGTCTGGTCTCAGGAAAGAGTTGACGATTCATGAAGATGGAACTCTTAAGTTTAGAAATCGTCTCTGTGTACCAAGCGAAGATATCCGGCAAGAAGTAATGACCGACACACACAATTCCTAGTATTCAATTCATCTAGGAGGTACCAAGATGTATTAAGACATCAAGCAATATTTCTGGTGGAGCAGGATGAAGAGAGAGATAGCACAATTTATTTTTTGGTATTTGGTATGCCAGCAAGTGAAGGCCGGCCAACAAAGATCGACAAGATTATTACATCCGCTTCCTATTCTGGAGTGAAAGTAGGAACTTATCACTATTGACTTTGTGACCGGTTTACCTAGATCCCCGACTGGTTGTTATGCAGTTTGGATAATAGTGTATTATCTCACAAAAATATCTTACTTTGTTTCTTTTCGAGTAGGGCAATCCACAGAGTAGTTAGCAGAGATGTATATGCGACAGATAGTAAGATAGCACGACATCCTAGTGAGTATTGTATCTGATCGAGACACTCAGTTTAATTCATATTTTTGAAAGAGTTTTCACCAGAGTTTGGGCACCAAGTTAAGATTCAGTATCGCTTACCATCCACAAACAGATGGGCAATTAGAGAGAACCATCCAGACCCTGGAAGATATGCTACGAGCTTGTACCTTGGATTTTGGAGGGCTTGGGAAGATCACCTTTATCTCGCTGAGTTCTCAAACAACAACGGTTATCAAGCAAGCATCCAGATGGCACCATTAGAAGCATTATATGGGAGAAAGTACAAGTCACCATTGGTATGGGATGATATAGGTAAGCGAAAGATGTTAAGCCTAGAGATGATCACACAGACAGTAGAATTTATCAAGCAAATCAGAGAGCAAATTCGGGTTGCGCAATATGGGCATCGGCCTTGGGTATATCATCATCGTAGGCCTTTAGAGTTTTGTGTCGGTAACCACGTGTTCTTGTGGATTTTACCAACCCGTTGAGTCATTACATTCGGGGTTCGCGGGAAGCTTAGTCTGCGATATGTCGGTCCGTTTGATATTCTCGAGAGGGTGGACGATATTGCTTATCGTCTTGCCCTTTCGTCTTTGCTATATGAGGTGCACAATGTATTTCATGTGTCTCAATTGCATAGGTATGTCCTAGATCTGAGTCATATCCTCGACCATTTTGAGTTAGTCGTTAGTACCGACTTGTCTTACGAGGAGCAACCCGTATCTATTTTGGACCGAAGGGAGAAGGTGCTTAAGAATCGGATTATCCATCTTGTCCGGGTTGCTTGGGGTCGTCCCCATTTGGGAGAGTCGATGTGGGAATACAAGATATATGGTCTCGGTATCCGAACATGTTCGACACAGAAGGTATATTCGTTCTTATGCCTTCGTATCTCGAATCTCGCAATTCGTTTATCCATGTTATGTGACACTATTTTTCTTCATTATATGCTTGGATTTGATTGCTTGTGCAGATATGCTTGTAGTTAGCAAAGTGCTTATTCTGATTTCTCTAGCTAGCCGTGAGTTTAAATTTTGAGGATAAATTTTTTTTAAGGTGGGTAGAGATGTCACTCCCTGCTCCCAATATACGTATTTTGAGCATATTAGTTTCCTTGCTTATATTATCTGTTGCTTGCATGATAATTAGGCTGCATGCATGGAGACTAGACCCATTATTTGGTTCAATTAGACCCATGGTTTAATTGTTGGGTTTGTTCATTCATGAGTTGAACCCATGGTCTAAACCTCAAACCTTAACTATAAAACCTAGCATCTTTCTCTCTCTTCCCTCATTCTCTCCATTTTCTCTTCTTTCTTTATTTAGCCAAGTACACTTTGCACCACATGGAGAAATCTCTTTATTTTTGATTCTTTGATTTTTTTTTCTTATATTTTATTAGTTTATTATGTGCTCATGATGATTCTAAACACTTTTAGTACTTGGAGTTTTCAGTTATAATGGATGGATTTGAGTATATCTACATTCTAAGTTAAGGATTTTTATAGGTTCCTTGAGTTTTTGGTAGTTTTGATCTACTAAAACATAGTATTTTTGACATAGTTTTTGGGATGGATGGAGCACTTTATTTTGAGCATTTTGGCTTTTTGTTCACTCAATTCAGAGTTAAAATAAAGTTTTTATAAAGGAAATAATTTTTTGGTTTTTGGAGTTCTCGCCATGGCTGAACTTGCTGCATGGAGAAGACGACTTCCTATGCAGCAACTTATCATATGCGGCCTTGACCCATATGCGACAAGTAGACTCATGCAGCCTTGAGCTTATGCGACCTCTACGGTCATCGATCATGCAGTCTACGACCATGAGGCTATGCGGTCTGAACGCATATTGCCATGCAGCCTGAACTCATGTGGCCATGCGGTCTGAACTCATGCGGTCATGAGGACTTGAGCTCATGCAACCTCTGCGGTTAGCAACCATGCGACCCATGCGGCTATGTGGCCCGACTTTCTATGCAGCAACTGATTCTATGCGGCAGCTGAACCCCATGCGGCCTTGATCCTTATACGCGCATGCGGCCCCTTGCAGACGCTTTATTGGACTGGTTTTGTTTGAATGTTCCTTTAGACTTTATGGGATGTATGTGTGACTTTGATGACCACAAGAGTATTAGACCCATCTATGCGCCATGACCCGACCACTTGTATCCGTGATAATACACTTACTACGTGCTATGTGTTCCTATGTGCTAAGTGTTCCTACGTAATTATATTACATGTTTACACTATGGTGTACCTATGCGCTACGTAACATGTGATATGACTTAATCTCCAACATGGACATAAGGGTTAGTCAATGACCAAGCGTGGCTAGGATATGTTGATTGTTGCATCACGCTGGGGTAAATCCAAACTGAACTATCAAGTGACAAAGTGGATTCGTATCTAGCATGGCCGTACTATAGTACATCATATAAGTGAATTAACATATGACTACGCCATGTTATTCTGGTTAACAATAGGGTTAATTAGGCAACTTAATTTGTAGAGCATTGGGAGGGAATGGAATCTCGATATCTTTCCTAACTAGCCACCTCCAGTCATCTGAATTGGGGTGTGCAGGCTAGTCCCCATGGATATTGTTTAAATCCTCATAAGTGTATGGCAATATCCGACTATTATACTATACTATGTGTTCTATGTGATCTTACTGTCACGCCCCAATCTCCCACAAGCTCGATAGTCCCTGCTGAACGTGAATCACCACGTTGCAGCTCTCCCGCAGGACAATCGTTCCCATCGGGACGTGATGCCGTACGAGCCTGGAGTTGCGCTCGTACAAGGCGATGTTGTCAAACACCAAATGTTATCATTGAATCAACCAAGTTGCAGCGGAAGTCAAGTATTGTGTACCAAGCACACATCAGAGTAATACGCAGCGAAGCTCACGATAGGGTCCAAATAAAATGCCCTGAGGCAATGCCACAAAGGCGATGCCACGAAGACGATAAAATGCTCTTGCTTTTTTCTCTAGCCCACAAAGGTACTTACAGTTCATACATCTTGTCCCGTATATCTAAGCAGCGCTACTACGCCTGTGTACCTGAAATATTGCCCACAAACGTGGGTCAGTACACAACCGTACTGGTGAGCGGGGTAACCCACTCGTCTAAGCCGACACTAAGTAAAAAATAGTGAATGCAACAGTTATATGGTGATCTTTCTAGTTTGAATCCTAGATTCATTTCATGGCATATGGATGACATGTTAAGGAAAGCTGTAAAGCAGTTTAAGCATGCAAGCATTCAACTCAAACCAAACGACAAGCAGTTAAATATATCCGACCAGTCTAACTCAATGCCATCGCTTGCACGATAACATATCGAACCATCAGTCTCACCTCAATATCCATCCTCACCCAACAGTTTATATCCCAATCTCGAGTGCACACTCTTGCCGAGGCAAGGTGGCCGCGCCTACACGAAAGCCAAACCAACAAAAGAAAAGCAAGCCAACTCTTATCTATATGAAGTCACTGGCAAAGCCATAAAGGACAAAATACAAGCATTAACGGCGCGCCCTATCAGCCCGGGTAGCAAGCCCCGCTGGAGGTCCCGCAATGCATCGTGACTAGCACTGTGACTAGCACGAATCAATATTTCCCTCCGGATCGATACGGTCCTAGTGCCCCAGGAAGCCGTTTCGAGGAAATGTCAAACCCTTGTGTACACAGGTTGTCCGTGACATGCATAAAGTAGGTATGACGAGAGGATCGAATATTCTCGCCCCACCATGCGATCCTAGACTCGTTCAACCGATATCCAACCGAAGCATCCATAACCATTCTTCCAACATATCCAACCAAGGAGTCCAAATCTCGACCTCAATATATATATCCCAAGGCACCAAAATACTCATAAGCACAATCTCTCAAGTTGTGCCCAAGTTATGCCCACACTTCACATTGCCGCTTTCCAACACAGTGTTTTACATTGGGTGCAACACCCCACACTCCGAATAAATCCCATGGCACAATGCCCCAACAGTGGCACAATACCCTCGCCGATGCAGTTGTTCGGTTTCGAACCACAACTGCTCGCTTTGCAAGACAAAGCGACCCAGTGATACTCGTGCACGGATGCACGCTCGCTCGCCCGGATTCCCGATATTTCTATTGTGTCATTCCAACTTGTATAATTCCAACCGTCCAAGTATAATCCCAATGTATCCAACCGACTGCCTCAATTGTATAACCCAACTATCGTACCAACTATCCAACGCGTAAATCATTCAAGCCACAATCCTACCAAGCCAACGACGTACACTCTATGCACGCCTCAGTGTAGTGTTTCCCAATGTTTCAGCCCAAGTGTTCAAGCCTTTTACGTGTTTCCATATTATTAGGCATGAAGGAGTAGAGGAGAAGGAAAAGAGCCCACTCACAATGTTCGATCCCGTTAGGCATCCTGTCCTGCCGATACGGCCAATCCCTTGAACCCGTGGTCCGATGCAAGCGTGATCTACTCAACTGGTATGACCGTGCGAGCAGGCCGTGCTCTCTAAATCATCTGACCGATCGGATTAAGGAAGATGGCATTATCGCTTTCATCCAGCTATTCAGTACTGTTCTGAACGAACACCTGATTTTCATCGAACCCGCTAGCCATCTGCACATTGAAACCAAAATCCAACATATCAAATGTAACCAGCATTTGATTCATTCCATCCGACTCAGCGTAACACTCCGAGCGGTTGCGGGGCGTTACATAATATACCACTTAGAATCAGGTTCGTCCACGAACCGTGCTGGTACTCATTCCTTACTAGCATGCCACAATCTAATTCCATAGATCTGTTCTATGCAACTCTCATATTCACTATTTCTGACACAACATCTCGTTCTGCTGAACGCTCGTACAATTTTTTACGAATTCCCACATCCTCCTTGCAGCTCAATACGAATTCTTCGTATCGCTTAGTTTTGGATCGTACACATATTTAAGGCGTCCCTAAAATACATGCATTTCAGCCGAGCTTTGCGATAGAAAATTTGAACAAGTTACAAGGGTATCTTTATGTTTGAGGCATCCATTTGCTTTGCTCCCAATTGAATCAATCCCGATTTCCATTCCAACGTTTTCGATTGAGCACTATCCTCAAATATGATAATTTCCCACTGACTCAATCAGTTCGTGTTCCAACTCAATCCATCCAACTATTTCTGAAATTCGTACTAGCAACATCTCCAAATATTATCTCGTGCACCGAACGATCATCTCAACCGATACTACCCCAGCTATGCGACTTACCCAAATATCAACTTTGCTTGGATCAGCTCAGTCCAACACATTTTCCTGCCATCTCAATATCTCACAGGGTGAACATCTATATTGAGGTTCGTGTGATCCACGAAGATCTCGTCGCCACGCCAAAGGGATTGTGTCGCCACGATTTCAACGTGGACACACTCGCCACAATTCTTAGGTTGCGCATGGAATAGTTCTTCGCGCTGCTTTCACTGCCTCGAAGCATAGAATATCACCTTCGCCTTCCGAACGAGCACGCTTCCCAGACTAAGTTCTGAGACATCTTGTAAATCTGAGGCACATCTGTCCCTTCCAGTATTCGCAAAGATTTGATTTGAACGAGCCGCCACAGTCGTCCATTCATATAAATGCTATTCCCTTCCAGAGCACGATGAGTCAGAGGTGATGCCATATACAAAAATCTGTGACTCTGAATCTCATCAGTTGACTAAGCTACTTCCACCATCGCTTTGATCTTCCGGCTGCATCTTCAGCTGAAGGCTATCCCAAGGATCTCTTAAATCCAACACTCAGTCAATAAGCCAAAAATCATTGCTCATATCTGCCCTCGACGCATTCCCAAATACGTCGCCTCAAGGGTCGTTCTATGGGTCTACCATATTCATATCCGATTCGACGGGCAAGGTCGCTTAGGGTCAGCTGTCCCGAAGCTACGCTCGATAATTGTAATCATCACGATGGACAGTTATTGTAAACCATGCTATATCTCATCTCCAACTCTGAATCAAAATCCAACCATTCACCCGAGCGAAGTTTTCAAAACCGAGAACCGCGCTCGTTGAAACCGTCTTCCATCAATCCGTCTTTCTGTCCTGAATCCATCAAATTTCCGAATTGCATGTTCGATTCTCGCACTACAAATTGCAATGATTCTCAAAACCCAAGACTTGCTCCAATTCTTATCCATTTGCTGCGTCCCACAATGCACGTCCAACTTACTCGAGCAGCACAGTTATTTGTTCCGACGTTGCTCCCACATTTAGCTATCTATAAAAGTCTGTCCGCCAAAATCTTTTGCCTTCTGTTGTCGCCACAATCCGTCCACGTCTTTCGGAGAATCCGTCTACCATTGTTGCACCATTTTGTCCAAAATTCTATTTTAGCTAAACCTGAGTCGACTTCTCGAGCAGCAATATTCATAATCTTTCAAGTTTGTGTGAATCCATCTCATTGTCCCTCCAGACCAATATCGTGTTTCTTTGCTCAACCAACAGCTCAAATGTGTTGCCCAAAATCGTAGTTCGTGCTCGCTATCCTTCCGATAATCCCATCGCTTTGCTCAAGAATAACCCAAATGTTCGTTCCGATCTCATCCATCTCTTAAGCCCAACGATACTTCCATTTGTACGATTCCGTCCTTGAGTTCTCAAGTCTAATGTATCGAAGGATACCCGAGTCAAATTCTATTGTACTATATACCACTTAGAAATATAGTTGCCCTCGTGCGAAACCTGCGTCAACCAGCGTCTATCCCAAACCGACTATTCCGAGGTGATTCTGTCGAATCATAACTCAATATTCGCTTGCTCCATTTTCATTCCTTCCAACTCAGTCGATTTGCACCAACCGACTTGTATTCGTTATCCGAGTCCGTTCAGGCAATTCCTATAGATATTCAACCACATATTTCTAATGCCTTGCTTAACACGTTTGATCCCATATACCACTTCGACTCAAGTCGCTACTCACATTACGTTTCCTTTCACGAATCCAAAAATCTGTTCGAACCATCCCTTAGGTGTGATCATGCCATTCCCATCTTAAGTCTGACACAAAAACTTAGCCGATTCTTTAACCATCAATCTCGTTAGGCAACTCGTGCTATGTTCCATTCTCATTGCTTCCAACTATTCTCAAACCGTCTGATACTTTCGCAACACAAGCAATCGTGCAACGATTGTATTCCAAGTAGTCCAACCCAATTCCCAATGGTTCCACACGTTTATTGTACGAGCAACTCATGCCAACTTATCTGATATTTCTCAAGCCAACTCAAATCTGCCCAACCGATGCGCCACAGTCAAAATTCTAACTTCTATCCAACACAATCGCTTGACGAGCAATTCGTGCAAGGATCCATTCTCATCGAATATTTCTACTCAAAACATGCCGCATAACCAAATCTCATTAGCCAACCAACTGATCCATTGAGGCAATCAGAAACTCCAGAACGATAAGCCAAGCCAACCCAACGAAAGCCCACAACTTGTTGCACAAATGCAACAACGCTAACCAACTTGCTGCACGAATGCAACAACGCCTAACGAGGCTAAGAGATCCTACGAAAACCAACCAAGGCAACCCAACAAAGAATAATATGCAGCCACAACAAGCAATAAATAGACTTATTGCATGAAATATCCAATGCGGCACCGAGTAGAGTCAAGAGCTAAACGACACGCGGAATCTATTTAGAGTTTGTGATGAAGCAAAGGACCAAGTCCGAAGAAATGAACCGGGCGCTCTGATACCAATTTGTCATGCCCCAATCTCCCGCAAGCTCGATAGTCCCTGCTGAACGTGAATCACTACGTTGCAGCTCTCCCGCAGGACAATCGTTCCCATCGGGACGTGATGCCGTACGAGCCTGGAGTTGCGCTCGTACAAGGCGATGTTGTCAAACACCAAATGTTATCATTGAATCAACCAAGTTGCAGCGGAAGTCAAGTATTGTGTACCAAGCACACATCAGAGTAATACGCAGTGAAGCTCACGATAGGGTCCAAATAAAATGCCCCGAGGCAATGCCACAAAGGCGATGCCACGAAGACGATGAAATGCTCTTGCTCTTTTCTCTAGCCCACAAAGGTACTTACAGTTCATACATCTTGTCCCGTATATCCAAGCAGCGCCACTACGCCTGTGTACCTGAAATATTGCCCACAAACGTGGGTCAGTACACAACCGTACTGGTGAGCGGGGTAACCCACTCGTCTAAGCCGACACTAAGTAAAAAATAGTGAATGCAACAGTTATATGGTGATCTTTCTAGTTTGAATCCTAGATTCATTTCATGGCATATGGATGACATGTTAAGGAAAGCTGTAAAGCAGTTTAAGCATGCAAGCATTCAACTCAAACCAAACGACAAGCAGTTAAATATATCCGACCCGTCTAACTCAATGCCATCGCTTGCACGATAACATATCGAACCATCAGTCTCGCCTCAATATCCATCCTCACCCAACAGTTTATATCCCAATCTCGAGTGCACACTCTTGCCGAGGCAAGGTGGCCGCAACTACACGAAAGCCAAACCAACAAAAGAAAAGCAAGCCAACTCTTATCTATATGAAGTCACTGGCAAAGCCATAAAGGACAAAATCCAAGCATTAACGGCGCGCCCTATCAGCCCGGGTAGCAAGCCCCGCTGGAGGTCCCGCAATGCATCGTGACTAGCACTGTGACTAGCACGAATCAATATTTCCCTCCGGATCGATACGGTCCTAGTGCCCCGGGAAGCCGTTTCGAGGAAATGTCAAACCCTTGTGTACACAGGTTGTCCGTGACATGCAGAAAGTAGGTATGACGAGAGGATCGAACATTCTCGCCCCACCATGCGATCCTAGACTCGTTCAACCGATATCCAACCGAAGCATCCATAACCATTCTTCCAACATATCCAACCAAGGAGTCCAAATCTCGACCTCAATATATATATCCCAAGGCACCAAAATACTCATAAGCACAATCTCTCAAGTTGTGCCCAAGTTATGCCCACACTTCACATTGCCACTTTCCAACACAGTATTTCACATTGGGTGCAACACCCCACACTCCGAATAAATCCCATGGCACAATGCCCCAACAGTGGTACAATACCCTCGCCGATGCAGTTGTTCAGTTTTGAACCACAACTGCTCGCTTTGCAAGACAAAGTGACCCAGTGATACTCGTGCACGGATGCACGCTCGCTCGTCCGGATTCCCGATATTTCCATTGTGTCATTCCAACTTGTATAATTCCAACCGTCCAAGTATAATCCCAATGTATCCAACCGACTGCCTCAATTGTATAACCCAACTATCGTACCAACTATCCAACGCGTAAATCATTCAAGCCACAATCCTACCAAGCCAACGACGTACACTCTATGCACGCCTCAGTGTAGTGTTTCCCAATGTTTCAGCCCAAGTGTTCAAGCCTTTTACGTGTTTCCATATTATTAGGCATGAAGGAGTAGAGGAGAAGGAAAAGAGCCCACTCACAATGTTCAATCCCGTAAGGCATCCTGTCCTGCCGATACGGCCAATCCCTTGAACCCGTGGTCCGATGCAAGCGCGATCTACTCAACTGGTATGACCGTGCGAGCAGGCCGTGCTCTCCAAATCATCCGACCGATTGGATTAAGGAAGACGGCATTATCGCTTCCATCCAGCTATTCAGTACTGTTCTGAACGAACACCTGATTTCCATCGAACCCGCTAGCCATCTGCACATTAAAACCAACTCGATTAATCCTTCTTCCCAAAATCCAATATATCAAATATAACCAGTATTTGATTCATTCTATCCGATTCAGCGTAACGCTCCGAGCGGTTGCGGGGCGTTACACTTACCACGGTGGCCTTACGAGGGATCGATGCATAATATTATGTGTTATACGACAATTTATGGCTCGGCAAACGAGGGACCAGTATTCATGTGAAGCATACAAGTTATTATTGTGGTCTTTCTATTTTTTTTTTAGTTCAAGTTATAACATGCAATAGATATGAAATGACTGAAATAAATATTCCACCGTTCGGTAACTTTTACCTGCGGCTGTAGCGTCCGCCTGCACAAGGCTTACCATGTTCTACCCTGTGACAAGCAGACATCGTTAATACATTTTGTGGACTATAGTCTGGGTTGGTGGCACCACGAGCAGCGTAGGTAGCGAGCCCCACTACACACCCCCACCATACCCGTGCTAGGCCATTAGCACAACTATCAATTTGTTCCTATCATAAATATCGGCTTTGGCGAAAGTTTATCCCCAACGTCAATCTGGATAACTTTATCTTCAGTGGAAGGTTCTCTCTGTTCGAAGCGGAACTCCCATTATGTATCCATTTGCTGAGCCCAAGCGTCATTCTCAAATAGTTCAGATTCTTGTTCGTTTGCTTCGAAGGAATCCGTCACTTCCATATTTGCTGATAATGTTCGTTCGAGAGCATGAGATGAGTCGGAGGGCGCTGAGCCGTTTTGAGAAGAGGAAAAGATATCCTCGTTTGATTCAGGAGTTGCAAGGGAGGTGGTATACCCTAACCCGAAACGAGTTCGTTGATAGTAGGGATCGCCGTGCAGCGGCATTCGTCTGCCTTTTCTGTAGTTGAGACCTGGTTCCAGCTTCAAGTTATAACCCATACTTTGCATGATCTTCAAAGCTTGCGGGCTGTATCTGTCAACCTGTATTTTATCGACATCGTCATCGGAAGAATCTTCTTGCGTAGTCGGTTCATTGCGCATGCGGCCGAAGACTATTGAATGCTGACTGCTGCAAGTAGGCGGGACAATGAAGATAGAATCCTCATGCGGTCCATATGTCGTGGTGACATTAGATGATGACGCCACTTCCCACACATCGATTACCGAGATTTAATTGCAGTCTGCCCCAAGGATGAGTTTCCTCTTCCCATCACAGACGTCATGATTGACAATACATGCGGTTTCGAACGTATGTCTTTCATGGACGGATTTTCAGGATACAACTAAATCAAGATGCATCCTGAGGACGAAAAGCATACTGCCTTCCGGACACCGTTGGGGGTATATTGCTATACGGTCATGCCATTCGGATTGAAGAATGCCGGGGCTACGTACCAACGGGCTATGAGTAACATATTCCACGAGCATTTACGCAAGACAGTGGAGTATTACGTGGATGATGTAGCTGTCAAATGCCGCCTCAAGGACAATCACATCCAAGACTTGAAGACAGTATTTGAATTGATGCGCCATCATCAACTCAAAATGAATCCTACAAAGTTCTTTCTGGGGGTATCTAGTGGCAAATTCCTGGGATTTGTCATTACCGCCAAAGGCATTCAAGTGGACCCTGATAAAGTCAAGGCCATCTTAGAAATGCGACCACCCCATAATCTGAGGGAACTCCGGGGATTTCAAGGTCGTCTGGCTTACATCCGGAGATTTATATCCAACCTCTCTGGGAGATATCAGCCCTTCTCTCGTCTCATGAAGAAAGGTGTATCCTTCGTATGGGACGAAGCCTGTCAGCAAGCGTTCGGTGATATCAAACGCTACCTCACTAGCCCGCCAGTTCTAGTGCCTCCCGTCATAGGAAAACCGTTCGTGCTGTATGTTCGAGAGATGGATCATTCTCTGGGAGCTCTTCACGCACAAAAGAATGATTTAGGCCATGAATATGCTATCTACTACCTCAGCAGGATGATGGTCGGAGCCGAACACCGGTACAACCCAGTGGAGAAAGAATGCTTGGCTCTGATGTTCGCTATCCAAAAAATGCGGCACTATGTCACAGGCCAAACCATTCACATCATCTCCAGGGTCAATCCTCTTCGGGTACTGATAAACAAGCCAAGCGTTCTTAATTCCCGACTTGCGACTTGGGCGATGTTATTAACACCATATAACATGGTGTACGTCCCTCAGAAGTCCGTCAAAGGCCAAGCGTTGGCTAACTTCCTAGCTGCTCATCCGATCCCGGAGGCCTCCAAACTGTACCAGAACATTTTCGACGAAGTTGTAGAGTATAATTCCGTAATGGAAAGTGATGCATAGTAACTATTCTTCGATGGTGCCTCCAGGACTGGTCCCAGGGGAAACGTGGTTTCGGGAGTAGGAATTGTCCTGGTTATTCCTGATAAGCTCGTCATCTACCGAGCATATTCTCTTAGCGAGCCCTGTTCTAACAATATGGCAGAGTACAACTCTCTACTAATCGGGCTCCAAGTCGCTAAAGAATTGGGCGTCGAATCTCTGAAAGCTTTCGGTGACTCTCTGCTGATCGTCAATCAAGTCAGAGGAATATATGAAGTCCGGAATCCAGACCTCATCCCCTATCACCGAGCAACGGTCGAGATAGCCATGACATTCAAAGGATTCTTCCTGGAACATGTGCCCCGATCTCAGAATCTGGAAGCTGATGTCCTAGCCAGTCTAGCTGCAGATTTAGCTATTCCTATAAGAAGGCATAATTCGGTAATCCTTCTTAGCAGAGATTTATTCTGTGTGAAAAATAACTTTTACATAGAACGCAGTTACGCTGTGAACACAGATCCTCCCAGGAGAGACTGGAGAAGTCCCTTTATAGATTTCGTGGCATACGGAATCTTGCCGGAGGACCCTAAAGAAGCAGTATCCGTCAAAAGACGATCATTACGCTTCTATTTCGAGGCATCCTCACAGTGTCTATATCGCCGGACCTACGATGGACTACTATTAAGATGTCTCTCAGATGATGAGGCACAGCGGATCATCTGTGAAGCCCACGATGGCGTATGCGGAGCGTACCAACCCGGTCCTAAGCTACAGGATCGCATCAGAAGAATGGGCTATTACTGGCCTACTATGATCACAGATGCAATAAAGTATGCAAGACAGTGCAGAGCCTGTCAGGTCCATGCAGACTTTATCCATCAACCTCCTGAACATCTACATCCTACGGTTGCGTCCTGGCCTTTCGAAGCATGGGGTATGGATATCATTGGTCCTATTCACCCGTCCTCTTCCAGAGGTCACCGGTTCATACTGGCCATCACGGATTATTTCTCCAAATGGGCAGAGGCGATCCCTTTTGCTGATGTGAAGGCATCTAATGTGATCAGCTTCATCAAGCATCACGTCATTTATCGCTTCGGGATACCCCGGAGGATAATTTATGACAATGGGCCTCAATTCATCAGCCAAGCGTCTCATCAATTTTGCGATAAAAATCGGATACAAAATGTGGCCTCTACAGCATATAATCCAGCTGCTAATGGTTTGGCGAAAGCTTTCAACAAAACCATTATCAAGCTCATGAAAAAGTTCGTCTCTTCGAACAAGAGGGATTGGAATGAGAAGCTGGGAGAATGCCTCTGGGCATACCGCACAACGATACGAGCACCGACAGGTTGCACCCCATTCTCATTAGTTTACGGGAGTGAAGCAGTTCTCCCCATCAAAATCTAGATTCCGTCACTCAGGATAGCCGTGGCTAATGAGCTAACTCAATAAAAGAACGACCTTTTAAGGCTTCAAGAGCTAGAAGGATTAGACGAGAAATGCCTCCAAGCTCAACAGCACATCACGTTCTACCAAGCACGCATTTCCAGAGCTTTTAATCAAAAAGTAAAGGAAAGAGTGTTCAAAGTCGACGAGCTAGTTTTAGCCGTAAGAAGGCCGATGATTCTTACTCACAGGAGTAAGGGCAAATTCTAGCCCAAATGGGAAGGTCCTTATGTGATCGAGACGACGTTCTCAAACGGCGCTTACAGGTTAGCCAAGCCTAATGGAGACCTGTTAATGGCTCCTATCAATGGCAAATTCCTAAAAAGGTACTATGCTTAACCTACTTTGCTCAAGTGGAATATGGCGAAAACCTCATTCTGACAAAACTACTTCCAAAACGAAACTAGTTGGATCGTATTCTATCATGTTCATATTACCTCTGAATAGATATATCCTGCTAAAACTTACCGAGAGTATATCACATCCATATTACCTCTGATATCACTTTCACCCAAACCTGTCATTTATATTCTAAAATGATGGGTCCACAAAGTCAGATGAAAGCCTCTTTATTATTCCCAAAAAAGAGCGAAAGTACATTGAAAAGCAAAAGCAAAGAGGTACATCAATTAGGGGGAGTGGTTAGGTCGCGAATCTGCTGCGCCAGAGCAACCGTTCTCTCATCCCGGGAGTTCAAGACGTCGGCGCGAGCCCATTCCAACCTTGCCGCATCATTGTCCAAAGCAGCTAGCTCAGACCGAGCCCGCACAAAACCTGAGTGGAAAGCACCCACACGCGTCAGATTCTGCTGAACAGTCGCCCGTCGCTCCTTCAACACATCTCGAGCCACCGACAAAGAGAGAGCCTTCGCCTCTACTCGAACGAGCTCATCCTTCAATATGCGGGCCTTCGCTGCCACTTCCTCATATTCGGCTTCGTACCGGGTCAACTCGGGGACGATATACTCCAATTGGACATGCTCATGATCCATCTCCTGCTGTTAAGCCGCGATGGACTTATTCAGAGACTCCATCTGTTCAGCAAGCTGCGCAGTCAGGGAGTCATACATAGCTTGAACGAGACCATCAATGTTGCCTCGAGTTAGCTGCAAGTATTCGTTAATGGGTTGCTCCAAACAATTAACTATCTCCTCCAGCGCGTCAGCTACCCCAGTGTCATTGAATTCTTGGATCGGCACTATAGAGGCCCGGGAGGACCTCCTCAGCGACGCAAAGCCCAAATTCTTCTCCAACACCATTGATATTAACATTTTCAAGGTGGTGGAGAAGATACCAGTGTACTGCACGGTCAGCGCAGCTAGATCCGAATGAACGCTGGGAGTGGCTGCGATAGTGGCGAGTCCCCCTCCAAGAACAACCGCAGACGATGTTGCCACGACCGTCGCCTCAACATGAGGTGCAACAAAAGAAGAAGCGCCAATACCGGACGAAGTGACCGGCGTACTCAAAGGAGGCATTGTCACAACGACAGGCTCGTCCTCCTCTTGAGATATCGGAATCTCTTCGACAAGCGAGCCGGCACTCGAAGATGTTTCCTCTTCAAAATCAGGCACCTCCGTGTCATCGCCAGGACCTGACACAGAGCCAAAGGGCGCATCTACACTGCCCTCCCCGAAGTTATCTTCCCCTGAAAAGAAGACAAAAGGAAGTTAATATCAACATAATGTTAATTTTCCTAAAGAAGAGGCATAAAAGACGATGTTTACCCATGGCCAATGGTGTATATGTCGCGTCCGCAGCCAGTACAGCTAAATCATTTCTTAGTGATGCTAGGAAAGCTGTCATACCTGGAGAAGGGGGTGTTCTAACGAACATCGGCAAGTACTCTTCCGAATCTTCGTCGAGATCCACTTGAGGTTCACCGGGTGGAATCTCGCTGGGTGCACCTACAGACACGGCAGGAGTCTCTCCCAATGCTGATCCGGATAAAGATATCCTCATTCGGCTCGGCCCCGAAGGCGATCTCGTTCCACTACTAAAAGCAGTAGCAGCCTCCAGCAGGAATTCTCCGGCACCGCCGGCCGGGACTGTCGAGATTCCCTCTCTAAAAGGCGAGGAACCTCCAATCAAAGAATCATCCCCAACATGGGGAGATGCAGGCTCACTTCTAGGAGCCTCATTACCGGGAATCCGAAGAGGACGAGTAACCGTCTTCTTCTTCCTCTTGCGAGGGGAAGTCTCCTTCGGAGCAGGAGCCCTTCGCTTCCCAGAGATTACCAAAGGCCCTGCAGGCAGAGGTACTTCACCCCTCGATACCGCCAACAGAGGCTCATCTGGATTAACGGACTCCTCACCCTCGTCAAAAGAAACCGAAGGGACTTCGACTCTTCCCCCAGACTAGGAAGAGGGCACCCTAAAACTTCTATGCATATCAAAATCACGATGGAAGGTGTTGGTTGCCACATATAACTGGGCATACGAGTGGAGAATACGCAGTTCCGTGGAAAGTGAAAGGACGGGCACGGTAAAAGTTGCCTCAGTGCAACCTATGATGAAATATCGCCATCCTATGGCTCCATCAATGAGCCTACCCCTGGACCTGAAGCTGGTGACGGCATTGCCCACGTGCAACTGGTCGTACCCGAATTGCCTGGCAAATCGACTAGGCAAGTAGGGCTCGAAGAAGCAATGGTCTTCACTCTTGTATAGTAGGTGGGAAGGTCTAATGCAGACCAACCAATTAAAAGACTCAGGAGAAAGAACGGTCTTCCCGTCGCCTACGTCCTGTAGTCTGATCCCCTGTTGATTGAGATGTACAGGGGGGACGGTGCAGAAGAGCTTCCAGCTGTGACTAAGATTCAGCGCCCGCCGACAGTCTATAACTGTGGTCACGTTCCAGGAGGAATTCTTGTAGTTCAACAAGAAGCTAGCCCCCGAACTACTGCCAGAGCTGAAAGACATAACCCGGGGGTTATGAAGAATTAACCATCCCATCAGATACAGGTATGGTAATTCTACCCTGGGAAAGCTATCACGCCGAGTTTTATCGGCGAGCAGCCCGTCAGTCATGGCCCTCAGGCCAGCTTGAATGCGACACACCATGGCAGGGAGCAAGCCCAGTCTTGCCTCGAACACCAGACGCACTGCAGGCCATAGCGTGTTACGGTGAATGCGGTCCGCAGATGCGATGTCGGGTACCACCAGTCGGCGCAGCCATATGGAGAGGAAGCCAGCCAGTTGAGCTTCCCTGGACAGAGGCCTGCGGCAGCGCCTCAAATAACTATAGGCCTTAGTGCCTACGGGATACTTTCCTACCCCTTCGTCGAGGATCCGGTCCGGAGCCCCAGCGTCTTCCATGAGATCGTCAACTACCTGAGCATTAAGCACGCTTAGAGGATTCAAAGGCTGATCCTTGCCTTACAATACCTTCTCCGGCTTAGCAGTCATGGACCGGTGAAAGAAGAGGTAGGACGTCCATTTATTGACGTGAGCCAAATCTGAAGGCTCGTCATAAAAAGCGGTGCAAGCGAGGTAGTGGCAAATCAGCTCCTGGTACACTTCCACTACCCGAGGGTCGGAATCCCCCAACTCCTGGTTCATGGGAACATACTCTTCATATGGAGTATCCCCCATCGGCAGTCTCGAGATCTCTGCTATCTCGTGGAGGGCCATTCCCAACTCCCCTAATAGAGTGGCGAAAGTCCCGGTGAGCGAGATATATCGCTCCATCAATGCCAGAAACAGGTTGGGGTTGAGAGACAACCCAACACTGGTGGCACTCACAGCTGCAAACAGACCAATGCTCTCCAACTCGGTCTGAAAATGCTTCAGGGCCCAATCAGCTAGGCGAGCCCATCGAAGATTTGTGGGGGTGATCCACCCGCCTGTCCGAAGGTTCACCTTAGGGTATACTCCCCCGCGCCCCATGAAATCATTGCAGAAAGTTGGTAATTGGACCGCTGGATCACTAAACTATCTTCGCTCGGGACACTGCCCGGGTACAGTCCCCTGAACATCGTCACATTGCCGGAAGGGAGCTGACAAACGACCCCTGGTCAGCTCCTTTCAGATGAAATATCTTCCCCGGCCTGCCGTGAAGATCAGGAGTCATCATCCACGACATCCTCCTGGGATGTGTAGCATGGAAGAATGCCGAGATGGGATAGTCTCTCGGCATCTTGGGCAGATACAAAACCAAGCTCCCGGCAGGGAAGACCCAGAGTTCTTTCTTGGGCTTCGTCTGGGACTGCTTGTCAATCATGTCCCCAAAGAGGAAAGCTAACTTTATGTATTGGTCCCCATCTATGTACGTCAGGGGCTCTCCGCTGATCATGTTCAGCAGCGTTTGCTCGCCCTGAGCCGATATTAAAATTTCCCTTCCTTCAGGATACTGGGGCCCGGAGATAGGAAATGTCACGTGCGAGAGATCCTCCAGATAGTTGGAGTGCAGCATCCCGGCGGCAGAACCCATCACATCGGCTAGCGGGGACGCATGCAAGTTAACTGCAAGAGTGCAAGAAAAACACATCAGTTCCTATAACTAGACATTATAGATCTTGCAGCATATGCAAAAAAATCAACAGTCTATGCTTTACGCCAAGACTGCAAAAAAACTTGAGCTTTTACGCTGGAATCCCATTCCAAGGCGTAAAATTCAAGACTGGCAGTATACGCAAAGTTTTCGACAGTCGGTGTTTTACGCCAGACTGCCAAAATTCGAGTTATTACACCAGAATTTTCATTCCTGCGTGACACTCAAATTATATAGTATACGCCAACTTTCGACAGTCAAAGCTTTTACGCCAGACTGTAAAAATATGGAGTTTTTGCGCTGACACATTAGAAATATGGGCGTAAAAGATGAAACACCTCTGTGCATCATCTTTCTCGAAGAGGCTATCAGCACAGAAGACGACCTAGCGCGTTCACGTACGACGTGTGCGAAGGATTTTCAGTCGTTCTTTTTTTGTCCCAAAAAGCTCTACCTTTAAGGCCGGGTGTACTGCTAGTCGGCGGGATACTTCGTTCAGAATGAAGCTCGCCGTGCCCGACGGAAGTCGCCTTCGCTTGAGCAGAAGAACGAGAAGAAGAAGCAACCTTCTTTCCCTTAGAGGAGGAGACTTGTTTCGAGGCCATTACTGGAAACTTTGAAGACTCGGAGAAAAACGAAGAAGAACTCGAACAGTCAAAAGTTTTCTTTCGCAGAAGACGGATGAAAAGTTTTTCTCTCAGAAACTTGGGGTATATATAAAGTTCGGATGGGATCCTCGAATCCTGAACCAAATCTCACATTTAATATTTGGTTATGATTGGGGACTACGTCAGCCTATTTACTCAAAGAAGGCGGACAGTCAGCGAATTCGAAAAGTTTTCGTGCAAAGAAGATTCGCAGTTTTTACGCTACGGAGCTTTCTACGCTCGACAGCTACAGATCTACGGTTTTTTGCTCACAGGCTACAAGTCTATGGTTTTACGCCCAGATGCTTTTATGCTCGGTAGTTTTTATGCTCGAGAGGCTACAAACCTACGACTTCACGCTCAGCAGCTACGAATCTATGATCTCACGTTCGGTGGCTTTTTACGCTCAGAGGCAACAGATCCACGACTTCACGCTCGGAAGATTTTCTTTTCAGAAGCTACAAATCTACAGTTTTTACGCTAAGGAGCTTTCTACGCTCGACAGCTACAGATCTACGATTTTTTGCTCATAGGCTACAAGTCTATGGTTTTACGCCCGGATGCTTTTATGCTCGGTAGCTTTTACGCTCGAGAGGCTACAAACCTACGACTTCACGCTCAGCAGCTACGAATCTATGATCTCACGCTCGATGGCTTTTTACGCTCAGAGGCAACAGATCCACGACTTCATGCTCAGAAGATTTTCTTTTCAGAAGCTACAAATCTACAGTTTTTACGCTAAGGAGCTTTCTACGCTCGACAGCTACAGATCTACAATTTTTTGCTCACAGGCTACAAGTCTATGGTTTTACGCCCGGATGCTTTTATGCTCGGTAGCTTTTACGCTCGAGAGGCTACAAACCTATGACTTCACGCTCATCAGATACGAATCTATGATCTCACGCTCGGTGGCTTTTTACGCTCAGAGGCTACAAACTTATGATTTCACGCTCTATGACTTTCCGCATATTTGAGAAATGCGCAGGCCAGTACAGTACATCTGAACAATTCTCAAGGTGGTCAATTACAAGGGTTCACACAGAAGATACTCCTTCTTGACCTCAAAATATCCCAAGTACCCGAAGCATACAGAGTACAACATTGAAAGTTACTCTTCTTCATGGGTCAATTCGAAGTTCATCCAGAATCCAGTCTGAATATTTCGTCTACAGTTCAAGATGGTGACTCAGTTTTCGACAGCCAGTTCTCGCCCTGTTCCAAGGGATTTTCAAAAAATCATTCTTGAAGATGACAGTCTGAACAAAAATTTTGTTTATCAGAAGTAAATATTTCAGAATTTTACGCTGTTCCTCATTCCTAAAAAGCAGGACAGTTCGAACACTCGACTGCTAAGCGGCTTTCTACGCATCCTTAGTTATGCGTAAAAGACAGGACATGACCTAACACTCTTTCTAAACAGAGTCGGAGTAAAGTATCAGACGTGTCGAAGCTACACACATTCAGACTTCACAGCAAAAAATATATGGCAAGATGATCATATACACAGAAGAAAGACGATTTTATTAAAATTAAAAGCATGATTACATATGAGGGAAATCCAGTGTAAAAGGGTTTTTCTTTATTTTTATGATTACATATGAGGGAAATCCCGTCTACAAAGGACTTCCTCATCGTCGTCTGAAGATCGCGCCCAGAATCTGTTCTGCCAGGTTCTCGCATGGGCAAAATTCTTCATCCATCTTCTCCAGCAGTCAGTCGGTGACCGCAAACCGACTGACATATGATCAATGGCAGGAGGATACAAAACTGGGCCTAGACCCATCCTCAAATACAAAAAAGTAGGGTAAATCTGCTTTCCTGCGTCCAGCGCCATGACAGATTGAGTTGAGATATTTCACCCAACTCAATCTCGGACAGCAGCTAGTTTGTCTGCTCTCGTCCGCAGGTAACGGGAGAAGGTACCGCTTGCAAGCTGTGTGGTCTAATACGACCCTTCCTCTCCCCGAAGAACCGTCATACAAAGTTGCTGATTATCCCGAGCAAAGGAGGCTATGATATCCTTCCATGATCCATCATTGAAGAGGATATTTGCTCGAAGATGCCATCTTTTTTGGCTCCTTACATGCTGGAAGAACATGGTCTCCTTCTTCCTCAAGTCGACCCGACGAACTCCGGCCATCATCTCTGTGTGGTGAAGGAAATGTGGGAAGAGCAGGTTAACTCCTCAGCCTTTTTATAAGCGAAAGAGATCACACCGATCCCCAATAACTCCGTCATAAAGTCAGCCTTGAAAGAACGTGTCAGACTTGACCGTTTCAGGCTTCATTCAGAGCGTTTTAAATTACGAGGAATATTTCATGCTTTATTCAAAGCGTTTCAAATTACAAGAAATTTAAAAGCTTTCAAGGGGGTCTTGTAGAAGCATAAAAAATACGCTGGATAGCTATACGCAGCATGTTGATGCAGGGCAGCGTAAACAGAGGACCTCAGAGCCAACGACGTGCAAACAGAGCTTTTTCGCTGAGCACAGCGTAAAATATAAAGCTCAAGGACCATCCGCGTAATACAGTATGACCAGGTTGCTTCAGCGTAAAAAGGGTGCTACATTGCCTTTATGGCGTAAAACTCATCCGCTTTCAATGCAGCATTGAAGTGTACGAGGAATACTTCGTATTCTTCGAAATGAACCTGTCAGATCATGCAATGAACCTGACGTCTGGACTCCTGACAAAGGGTACTGTACGACTACCCAAGCGACGGCTATAATGATGGCGCGGCACTGCAACCCAGGCTGTCATTTACGGCCATTTCCTTGGCGTAGACCGCTTTTACGCATACAAAGGAATACGCCGCCTAGTTTTACACAGGCAGATGTGAGCTGTTTACGCTCCACAGAAGACAAACAGCCTGCCACGTCAAAAGCTGCTTTTCGTACAGGGCTCGAGGCACGTCTCTGCATTTAATGCACAGAGCGGTGACAGGTTCTCGAGGCACGTCTCTGCATTTAATGCGCCGAATACTGACAGATGCCCTAGGCACGTCTCTGTATTTTATGCGCAGAAGGGTGGCAGACCTTCAAAACACGCATTTGTATTTAATGCACAGGATAATGGCGGATCTCTGCATTTAATGCAGGAGATTTAATTAAATATCACTGAACCGTCGTCTAGTGACATTCCCTTTGCGCAGACTGCTCTTACGCATACAAGGGATACGCTGCCCAGTTTTACACAGGCAGACGTGAGCTTCTTACGCTCCGCAAAAGGCAAACAGACCGCCACGTCAATAGTTACCCTCCGTACAGAATTCGATGCGCATATCTGCATTTAATGCGCAGAATGATGGCAAATCTTAAAGACAAGTCTCTGCATTTAATACGCAGGATGGGGGCAGATCTCTGCATTTAATGTAAGAGATTTGATTATATCTCCAAGAGCCGTAATTCCGGCTAAAACGTCCACATCATCTCGGCTTCTACACCCACTCGGCTTCTACGCCCACTCGGCTTCTACGCCTACTCGGCCTCTATGACCACTCGACTTCTACGCCTACTCGGCTTATATGGCCTACTTGGCTTCTACGCCATGGTGACAGTTATTGGCTTCTACGCCAACCTCTTCTACACAAAGGATAACTACCTACGTGGCTTCTACGCCGTGATCTTCGCAGCAGATATACGCGTTGTTCCTTAGTTGGACACGCGTCACATGCTCACTCAAAAGGTCATCTATATGCAGGCATTGGTTATTGTAACCGTTGTATAAAAGGGTGATGTACTTTCCACTACTCGGTTTCTACACCGACTGAGTGGTCACTATCACTAAAACTCTATAAATAGAGACCTCTATTGACAGAGGTAAAAAGGTCGCAAAAATTGAAGGTCGAACGATCGAAAATTGGTCAAGGAATCCAGTATCAGATCCAAGGTTGACAATTGGGAGGAAAGAAGGAGGAGAAAAAATGGTCGAGAAAGAGAGAAGAATCCAGAGCTCTGGCAAAGAGAAGGGATCGACGACTTTGGCATCGGGCATCCACCCTCTTTAGCAACCTTCGAAGCTGCTTTCTGTCTTCCATGGCATTTTTCATCATCGTGTGGTCCAAGGGCCAAAGTGATCGACTGCAGATCAGACTCCTATAGCAATATTTATCCAGATTAAATAAATTGTACTCGACATCCTCGTATAGGATTAAATTGTACAATCTTGTTTGTAAACACAGAAGAAGGGAGGGTTTTCGTATAAGACCTCATTTCCATATATTATCTTTTCGTTTATTTTATCAAACAACAATGAGTCTCAATCAAACATGTGCCTTTGAAATCCTAAATTTGTTCTTCTCGAAGCCTTGCTTAACTAAAACCTTGATCAGACTGAAGCTGACCAATTATTTCATTGATCCTTCCCGCCCTATTCTTGATATTTCCTGTCCTTTTCTTTAGGGCTTCTTATGTTGCTGGAGCAGCAGGCATGGCAGGAAAGGGTTCCCCTAGGCAACAACGGGAGGTAGCATATATTCAGAGTCAAATTCGAGTAGAGCCATTAGTTGAACAAGCTGGCAAGGTAGAACCGAAAGTTGGACATGTTGAGCAACCAGCCCTGAGATCCCTGTACCCCCAGTAGTACCAGCAGTACCAGTAGTACTTGACACCCCGGTATTACTGGAGATCCTCCGAGGAATAATGGCTACGCAGTAGCATCAGATGGCAGTGCAACAACATCAGCAATTTCAACAACAAGAACATAATGTCTTGTTGAGTCAGGGTTTGCAGACAGCCCTGGAAAGAGGAGAAATAACTGATTCAGGGGCATCGGTTAGATTTTGCTGACTTAATCCGAGATACTTTAATGGCACGGAGGACGCCATTACGGCAGATGCATGGCTCCAAGACATCAAAGTCATTCTGGCGGCGGCTAAGGTTCCGGCAGAGGAACTAGTTGATCAAGTTCGATTGCAGCTTCAAGACCTTGCCCATGACTGGTGGGCGTCAGTAGAGGTTGGCTTGAGGCATCCTATCACTTGGGATAGTTTAAGGGCTCAATTCTGGGCTAAATATTTTGGAGTCATAGCGCTGTATGAGCTCTAGCGGAGATTTATCGGTCTTAAGTAGGCCGGTAGAATAATGGATGGATATGCAGCCGAGTTTTACGGGCTGAGTAGATTCGCTCCGACTTTGGTGGCTATAGAGTCGGATAGAGCAATGAGATTCTAGTAAAGGATTAATCTGGAGATTCTATAACTGATAGAGGGACACGACTACCAGACTTATGAGGAAGTACTGATAGTAGCTCAGAGGCACGAGCTTACCATGCAGAGGTTATCGACAAGGACAGGAGGCCAGAATAGGTCTCATGCTCAGAGTGGAGGAGGAGGTGGAGGAGTACCTCAGACGTCAGAACCACCACCTAGCATTCACATCCATGATTCAGCGCCAAAGAGGGCGGCAGTTTCGATGGTGACAATACCAGCTCGACAACAACCAAGGCAACAACAACAAAGCCAGGGAGCACCGGCGGGATATACTTATTGTGGCAAGGGAGGCCACACTACAGATGTATATAGGGCAACCAATAGGTTGTGTATGAGGTGTAGTAGTCCATATCATCGGATTATTAATTATCCAATGATGCAGAGGCCAGGAGGGCCAGTTCAGTAATTTCTAGCGCTGCCAACACCAGGAGCAGTGCAACAAAGGGGGCCAGAGATAGCAGTACGGCCATTAGCTCATCGTCTGTTACTAACGCAAGCTGAGATGTACCAACAATAGCATAACCAACAGCAAGGCCAACAGAGGCCACAACAGCGTCACCATGGGAGACAGCAGCGAGAAGCACAGCAGGATCAAGGGCAGGCATTCACCTTGTCTTTGGAGGAGGCTTTAGCATTGGGCGACGTAGTGGTTGGTAACATTTTTTCGCATATTTTCCTGCTATAGCATTGTTTGATTCAGGCGTATCTCATTTATTTGTATCTGCACGATTCGCGACAAGCATTAGATTGGAGTTTGAGGCATTGCTAGAGAGGTTGAATATACTCACTGGTAATGGTCTCGTAGGAGTTAGTAGAATATGTATAGCGTGTCCGGTCGTAGTGTACGAGCGTTCACTACCAGCTTGATTGATCAATTTTCCTATGGGTAACTTTGACGTTATCTTAGGCATGGACTGGCTGAGAGACAGTCATGCTACGATAGATTGCCATAAGGGTAGGATATTATTTAGTATCCCGGGCACGAAAGGTTTCACCTTTGACAGATTTGTGGGAGACCAACATGAAGAGAGAATCGCAACGACAGTATTAGCAGAAGAACAACTTTTCAAGATAGTTAAAGAGTACTTAGATGTCTTCTCAGAAGAGCTACCAGGGTTACCCCCAGTAAGAGATATTGAGTTTTGTATAAAGTTGATCCCTGGAGCAGGGCCAATATCTTGTAAAGTTTACCAAATGGCACCACTAAAGCTAGATATATTGTACCAACATATAGAAAAACTGAAGTCAAAGAAGCTTATTCGAACCAGTGGATCACCTTAGGGAGCACCAGTGGTTCTAGTAAAGAAGAAGGATGGGTCATCACGGTTATGTATCGACTACAGATAGTTGAACGCTGTAACGGTGAAGAACAAGTATCCATTACCAAGGATCGATGATTTATTTGATCAGTTGAGTAAAGCCAAGTTTTTGTCTAAGATCGATCTTCGATCAGGGTATCATCAAGTAAGAGTTCGGAAGCAAGATATACCGAAGACAGCATTTAGGTCAAAATATTGGCATTATGAATTCTTAGTTATGCCATTCGGACTGACTAATGCTCAAGCAATATTTATGGATTTGATGAACCGCATTTTTAAGCCATATATAGATCAGTTAGTGGTGGTTTTTGTCATGCCCCAGTCCTAAAATACTAAGGGACTAGCCACGTGGCAATGGCCAGCAGCACAAATTCAATAGACAAACCCAATTTAATGGACCCGTTAGAGTGCACTTAAGCTGTAATAAATATAAATGGTCTACAATTACCTGTCAGAGTCTATATATCTAATATCATCCACAGAAAAAAATAAAATCACAAAGAGACAATTCCAATCACAATAATATAAAATGTCTGTCCAACCAAAGCAATATAAATAATGTTACGGGGAACAACCCGTCATCAAAATGGAAAGAAAATAACTCCAAGTACAATATCCAGAAGTCAATACAAGGTCAAATATCTAAGAACACTAAGCATAATGAATGGTGAGAATACTGTGTGCTCAAGAGAAGTCCTCCGGAACAACCTCGTTATTTGCAACATGTACGTCTCTAATAGTAGCACCTGTCCCGTAAACCTCGGGATAGCTCTCCTCGTCTACACCTGGGGACATAATCCGGATCCAGGTCCTCAGGGGATATAGTAAGGTACAATAAACACTCAAGCCAAATAAAATACAGTAAGTAAATATAAACAGATTCTCAGGACAAGATATTTAAACAGCTAAGTGAAATACAAATGAGAGCATCACTAGTACTCAGGCTGAGACCACTACAGGCTCTGTGTCAGGGAGCCCATAGCAGCAAGTAGTATCACGACTCCAGTATATGTGCCAAAGATGTGAGACAGAGTCTAAGGCACCTCCAATAGTATATATATAAATAATTAGCCTGTAGCCTGTGTATCTCTCTCCACCCAATGTAATCTCATATCTCATGTCCATGATGTCTCATGTCCATAACATGCAAGATCATGACCTCTAGCTAGTATAACGAGTCTTAATGATATCCATATAATATGCAAGTCTCATATCACGAATTCTGTAAGCCTATACATAATCACCATGAATAACTCAGGAAAGATTCTGTCAGATAAAATAGTGTCAAGTATTCTACGGTAAGGTGTACTTGGTAAAGCAAGCGCACAAAAGTATAGGATCATGGAATCAACTCTCTAAGTGACGTTGTACGACTCCACGTATGGCATCGACACCCGAATCTTGTTCGAACGGTAAGCAACGTCTCACGGTCCCAGGTTGAACAGGCACATCACAACAATATATATAAACAAAAGATATACAAGCAGATAATATAACATGATATACTGGAAGTTTGGCAAGGTACACTTGCCTGGGTTTTGAACTCCGTCAACTGCTCCTGGAAAAGTAGAATCTGTACGTACCCCTCCGGATGCTGAAACAAACATTACTAATGTTCTTAGAATAGTTGAAATAGCTAGGATTGACTACACATAAGTCCAATTTAGACACAGGGGCAAAATTGACAGTTTTGGGTTAAAGCGGGGTCCATATGTGGCCCACTGTGTCGCACCAAAAAATATGTCAGATACAAAGTTCTCCAAATTCATCAAACTTAGAGTCTACGAGTCCAGAACGACGATACAAACCCAATGAAATATCCAAACCTGAATTTCGATGAGTCGATCACGAAATTGCCCGTTATGTGGAACCGTAGGGCCCATAAAACGGTGTTTCATCAACGTTCTCAAATTCGAACCAAACTTGGGTCACAGGACCAACGTAATGCTACGAATTCAATGGAATAAGTTTCATTGTGGATCGACGAGTACACACGAAGTTATGGTGAGGTGTCAAAAAAGGCCGATACGGTGTTTCTCAGCGGATACGCGTTGATTTCGACGTGCATGCACGTCCAAATCAAGTTCCGCGAAAGCCCACACGTCCGTGTTTATGTTACGCAACTTTCGATGAAATTCTCACACGACGAAGTTATCTCGTTTAGCAGAATGCACCCCGTATCGGAGATTTTTGGTGTTTTAAAAATAAGTTTTTGGTCGTTTTGGAACCAGAATAATTTAACCATTAAAGCAAACTAATAAAAACTAAAAGAACAGTAAAAATATTGGTTATATTATGAAGAAGTCCTTTCAATTATATTTTGAAAATAATTAAAAAGATGGTAGAAAATTGGACATGAATAGGGGTACTTGGACTGAATTTTTGAACTATTTTCGAACAGTTTTTCGGCCAACTTTCGGTCGATTTTCTGATTAAATCCGGGTTCCCAAATTATTTCTACTTGAAGAAAATCCTAGAGGGTTAGGTTGTGAACATACCAG
Source organism: Iris macrosiphon (assembly GCA_036927795.1). NCBI lineage: Eukaryota > Viridiplantae > Streptophyta > Magnoliopsida > Asparagales > Iridaceae > Iris > Iris macrosiphon. The sequence continues at coordinate 98,882,183 of JAYESA010000004.1, forward strand.
CGAAGACAGGACGCGAAACTGATGAGCGAGGAGGGTAGAACCTCCGCACGAAGGGGGCCGCACGGGACTGCTGCTGCTATCGGTCGTGCAGCTGCTGCGGCGATGCTCCTTCGCTGCTGTGGCACGGCGGTGCTGCGGCGGTCGGCGGCTCCGGCAAGGTGATGGTGGAGGTGGTGGAGGCATGGGTGATGGTGGAGGTGGTATAGGTTTAGGGTTAGGGTTTTAGTAATATTTACATATATATAGGGGGCTTCTGTACGCGGATGGGGGGGAGGTTTAGATGTTTAGGGTCGGGTTAGGGTTAACGGGTTTGGGTTTATTTATTTTTCTCGTCGTTTCTTTTGTTTTATTGCTTCAATAAATCTATATAGAAAATTTCCAAGAAAATAGTTAGGCACTTGAAAAAATTTAGAAAATTTATATTTCCTCCAACAAATAATTTACAACCCAATTTATATTAAATAAAAAGATATTTACTAAATATTAATGGATATTAAATTAATTAAATAAATCTATAAATTCTATTTTTACTTAATATTATATTGGAAGTATGCAGGGGGGTCGAATAACACAACTCGAGTGTCATGTGTGTAATAGAACCCCTTAGGCTCATAGCATGGATTTAGTTGGAAGCAATGGGTTGGGGTGGCGTTAAAATCATACGCCACGACAAAAGGGTTAATTAATCATCGTTTTCTCGTAATTATGTCGCAAAAGTTGTACGACCAAAACAGGGCATGGGATTGCGAATTTGTGAGGGACAGTCATGGCAGGAGCCTAATTTGATTCGTCTAAGTCGAGCATGCTAGGTTGGTTGAAAGAGAAAGGCTAGTGTTGCACTCAAGATCTTAAAATCATGGTGGTTGGTTTCCAAAGTTCAATTAAATTATCGAATAAATATTAAAAAATTTAATTGCCAAACTAACCCTATGTAAAGATCAGGGTGCTCACAGTTTTCATAGACGATATTCTAGTCTATTCCCGTAGTGAAAAGGAGCAAGAAGAGCATATTCGGAAGGTCTTTCATATTTTGACTGAACACCAGTTATACGCAAAGCTCAGTAAGTGCGAGTTTTGGTTGGATCACATCATCTCTAAGAGGAGTAGCAGTAGATCCGAAGAAGGTTAAGGCCGTAGAGAGTTGGCCAGTTCCTAAGATAGTAGCTGAAGTGCGTAGTTTCTTGGGATTGACATGATACTATATAAGGTTCGTGGCAGACTTTACAAGGATTTCCGCACTGCTGGCTCGATTGACATGCAAGGAGGCTAAGTTCGACTGGTCAGCAGAGTGTCAGACATTATTTGAAGAATTAAAGAAGAGATTAATTTCAGCTCCGATTCTCATGCTTTCGGTAGGTTCTGGAGGGTTTACAGTTTATTATGACGCGTCAGGCAAAGGACTTGGGTGTGTATTGATGCAACATGGAAGGGTGGTAGCTTATGTATTACGGCAACTTCGAGTTCATAAGAAGAATTATCCGAATTACGATCTGGAGTTGGCGGCGGTAGTATTTGCACTTAAGCTGTGGAGGCACTACTTGTTTGGTGATCGGGTGAAAATATTTACGGATCACAAGAGCTTAAAATATGTATTCACTCAGAAGGACTTGAACATGAGGTAGAGGAGGTGGCTAAAATTGAAAAAGGACTATGATGTAGAACTTCAGTACCATCCATGCAAGGCAAATATGGTAGCATATGCTCTTAACAGGAGAGGTAGCACATTTATGTTTACATCACAGTGGCACATCTTAGAAGATCTTCGAGAAATGGGGATCGAGATAGTAATTCCGCAAGACATAGGAGTATTGGCTAGTTTATAGGTACAATCTAGCATTATTGAGATTAAGGCAGCTCAGGTAGAGGATCCGAAAGTTCAGAAGCTTTGGGCTGAATGTGAGTCTGGTCTCAGGAAAGAGTTGACGATTCATGAAGATGGAACTCTTAAGTTTAGAAATCGTCTCTGTGTACCAAGCGGAGATATCCGGCAAGAAGTAATGACCGACACACACAATTCCTAGTATTCAATTCATCTAGGAGGTACCAAGATGTATTAAGACATCAAGCAATATTTTTGGTGGAGCAGGATGAAGAGAGAGATAGCACGATTTATTTTTCGGTATTTGGTATGCCAGCAAGTGAAGGCCGACCAACAAAGATCGACAAGATTATTACATCCGCTTCCTATTCTGGAGTGAAAGTGGGAACTTATCACGATTGACTTTGTGACCGGTTTACCTAGATCCCCGACTGGTTGTTATGCAGTTTGGATAATAGTATATTGTCTCACAAAAATAGCTTACTTTGTTTCTTTTCGAGTAGGGCAATCCACAGAGTAGTTAGCAGAGATGTACATGCGACAGATAGTAAGATAGTACGACATCCTAGTGAGTATTGTATCTGATCGAGACACTCGGTTTACTTCATATTTTTGGAAGAGTTTTCACCAGAGTTTGGGCACCAAGTTAAGATTCAGTACCGCTTACCATCCACAAACAGATGGGCAATTAGAGAGAACCATCCAGACCCTGGAAGATATGCTACGAGCTTGTACCTTGAATTTTGGAGGGCTTGGGAAGATCACCTTTATCTCGCTGAGTTCTCAAACAACAACGGTTATCAAGCAAGCATCCAGATGGCACCATTCGAAGCGTTATATGGGAGAAAGTACAGGTCACCATTGGCATGGGATGATATAGGTAAGCGAAAGATGTTAAGCCTAGAGATGATCACACAGACAGTAGAAGTTATCAAGCAAATCAGAGAGCAAATTCGGGTTGCGCAATATGGGCATCGGCCTTGGGTATATCAGCATCGTAGGCCTTTAGAGTTTTGTGTCGGTAACCACGTGTTCTTGCGGATTTTACCAACCCGTTGAGTCATTACATTCGGGGTTCGCAGGAAGCTTAGTCTGCGATATGTCGGTCCGTTTCATATTCTCGAGAGGGTGGGCGATATTGCTTATCGTCTTGCCCTTTCGCCTTTGCTACATGAGGTGCACAATGTATTTCATGTGTCTCAATTGCATAGGTATGTCCTAGATCTGAGTCATATCCTCGACCATTTCGAGTTAGTCGTTGGTACCGACTTGTCTTAGGAGGAGCAACCCGTATCTATTTTGGACCGAAGGGAGAAGGTGCTTAAGAATCGGACTATCCATCTTGTCCGGGTTGCTTGGGGTCGTCCCCATTTGGGAGAGTCGATGTGGGAACACAAGATATATGGTCTCGGTGTCCGCACCTGTTCGACACAGAAGGTATATTCGTTCTTATGCCTTCGTATCTCGAATCTCGCGATTCGTTTACCCATGTTACGTGACACTATTTTTCTTTATTATATGCTTGAATTTGATTGCATGTGTAGATATTCTTGTAGTTAGCGAAGTGCTTATTCTGATTTCTCTAGCTAGCCGTGAGTTTAAATTTTGAGGATAATTTTTTTCTAAGGTGGGTAGAGATGTCACTCCATGTTCCCAATATACGTATTTTGAGCATATTAGTTTCCCTGCTTATATTATCTGTTGCTTGCATGATAATTAGGTTGCATGCATGGAGACTAGACCCATTCTTTGGTTCAATTAGACCCATGGTTTAATTGTTGGGTTTGTTCATTCATGAGTTGAACCCATGGTCTAAGCCTCAAACCTTAACTATAAAACCTAGCATCTTTCTCTCTCTTCCCTCATTCTCTCCATTTTCTCTTCTTTCTTTATTTAGGCAAGTACACTTTGTACCACATGGAGAAATCTCTTTATTTTCGATTCTTTGATTTTTTTTTCTTATATTTTATTAGTCTATTATGTGCTCATGATGATTCTAAACACTTTTAGTACTTGGGGTTTTCAGTTATAATGGATGGATTTGAGTAGATCTACATTCTAAGTTAAGGATTTTTATAGGTTCCTTGAGTTTTTGGTAGTTTTGATCTACTAAAACATAGTATTTTTGAAATATAGTTTTTGGGATGGATGGAGCACTTTATTTCGAGCATTTTGGCTTTTTGTTCACTCAATTCAGAGTTAAAATAAAGTTTTTATGAAGGAAATAATTTTTTGGTTTTTGGAGTTCTCGCCATGGCTGAACTTGTTGCATGGAGAAGACGACTTCCTATGCAGCAACTTATCATATGCGGCCTTGACCCATATGCGAAAAGTAGACTCATGCAGCCTTGAGCTTATGCGACCTCTACGGTCATCGATCATGCAGTCTACGACCATGAGGCTATGCGGTCTGAACGCATGCGGCCATGCAGCCTGAACTCATGTGGCCATGCGGTCTGAACTCATGCGGTCATGAGGACTTGAGCTCATGCGACCTCTGCGGTTAGCGACCATGCGACCCATGCGGCTATGTGCCCGACTTTCTATGCAGCAACTGATTCTATGCGGCAGCTGAACCCCATGCGGCCTTGATCCTTATACGCGCATGCGGCCCCTTGCAGACGCTTTATTGGACTGGTTTTGTTTGAATGTTCCTTTAGACTTTATGGGTTGTATGTGTGACTTTGATGACCACAAGAGTATTAGACCCATCTATGCGCCATGACCCGACCACTTGTATCCGTGATAATACACTTACTACGTGCTATGTGTTCCTATGTGTTAAGTGTTCCTACGTGATTATATTACATGTTTACACTACGGTGTACCTATGAGCTACGTAACATGTGATATGACTTAATCTCCAACATGGACATAAGGGTTAGTCAATGACCAAGCGTGGTTAGGATCTGTTGATTGTTGCATCACGCTAGGGTGAATCCAAACTGAACTATCAAGTGACAAAGTGGATTCGTATCTAGCATGGCCGTACTATGGTACATCATATAAGTGGATTAACATATGACTACGCCATGTTATTCTGGTTAACAATAGGGTTAACTAGGCAACTTAACTTGTAGAGCATTGGGAGGGAATGGAATCTCGATATCTTTCCTAACTAGCCACCTCCAGTCATCTGAATTGGGGTGTGCAGGCTAGTCCCCATGGATATTGTTTAAATCCTCATAAGTGTATGGCAATATCCGACTATTATACTATACTATGTGTTCTATGCGATCTTAGCACGGTGGCCTTACGAGGGATCGGTGCGTAATATTATGTGTTATGCGGCAATTTATGGCTCAGCTAACGATGGATCAGTATTCATGTGAAGCATACAAGTTATTATTGTGGTCTTTCTATTTTTTTCTTAGTTCAAGTTATAACATGCAATAGATATGAAATGACTGAAATAAATGTTCCACCGTTCGATGACTTTTACCTGCGGCTGTAGCATCCGCCTGCACAAGGCTTACCATGTTCTTCCCTGTGACAAGCAGACATCGTTAATACATTTTGTGGACTATAGTCTGGGTTGGTGGCACCACGAGCAGCGTAGGTAGCGAGCCCCACTACACACCCCCACCATACCCGTGCTAGGCCATTAGCACAACTATCAATTTGTTCTGCCCAGGACTAATCGGCCCCGGCACCATTCACAAGTACCAATTACCTTGTGCATAAGTTGTCCATTGCCATAAGACGTCGATAAATAATAAGTTATCATACGAAGCAATTTAAGACATCCGAATGAGCATAACTACTTAGCCCAGTATGATGGCATAGTCTATCGATTCAAGGGATCATATTATAGATTATATACTACACATTGCACAGTTATAGATGAATAAATTCTAGCTACAACTGAAAAATAAAATAGATACATGCATAGCAGACAATCAAGCAACAATATAATCGTCCATTATTTTTGTGTGACAAGTAAAAGTGTTCCAAGTTTACTTCTTATTATCTTGACTCGGTGTCATGTCCCAGTACCAGAATACGGACACAAACATGGCCATCTCCCCCGTACAAGGTATAGAACTTCGTACGACGGTCACGGCTGTAGAAAAACAAGGGGGTGCATGCTACAATCAAGTCTCCTAGGGTCTTAGAATAAATATGTCTCAATCATTCAAGCAAGTAACAACAACATAGAACATGTGAGATAAAGCCGTAAGGCATCCCAAATGCTTTATCGAAATATTCTAGAGATCTAGCCATCGAAATGCTAGGCTAGCAGAATGTTAATAGTTACACAACCGAGATCAGCTACAGTTTGATTATATTATAATTGTTTAAAAAGAAACTAATGACCAGACAAGCCCGCTAACAAGTGCCGATGGCTAAATGCCAAAAAGAATAGAATGTACAAGACGAGCAGTGATCATGAAACTCACTCATGCCCTTCAGCGACCATCCATCTGGTGCGTGTCATCTTAAGGGGGATAAGCTGGATCCTCTGGTACGGGCTCTAAAACTGGCTATACAAAACCAGTGGGGTTAGACCCCAAATAGCAAGTACTACAAGGAAGCACGAATGAAGAAACAAAAACCAGATCAAGCATAAGTGCAAGAGCCAAGAGTCATTGGCGCATGCCCCTTCTTTGGTATAACATGACACTCATTTACCAAACAAGGACAGAAAATGCCTTGCCACCCAAGATAAGGTACGTCCCATGATTATAGTCAAGCTAGAATTCAGTGTCATAGTTCAATCCATATTCCATCATATCATAATGACTCAACTCTCCAACCAAACAAGGACAGAAGTTGAACACCATACTATGATAATCCATGTCCTTAAGCTACTAGTTGAATTACAATCACAGCCAAGTCAGGTTAGAATGGCCAAACAATATTATGGCTTGTTATGTGGAGTCTGGGGTTATCCCAAATATAATAAAAAGCATCATCAGATCGTGCTATGTCGAGCAGGGCTAACCGAACCAATATTATATAAGCAGAAAATCATGATCGCACTAGTTCCCCGTAGGGTCACCGTGCTAATAAATCAGTAACAGTTCCAACATTTCTATAGGGAAAATATTGGCTCGGTTTAAATATAAAAGGTCGAATATTGTACTCCACTACATGCGGGTGATATACAATATCTGTGGTGGTCAGTTTTGCACGTAATGAAGATTAGCACGGGGCGGCCATCACGCACGATCTCGGGATGTCGTTCCCTCCCCATGTTCTAATCAGCTTTTATGTTACCTAATTAACCCTACAGTGATATAGAATTCTCTATCGTGGCCACAAGAATATTCTCCTTAATGATGTCGTACAAAGTATGGACATATTTGATACGAATCCATTTAATATAAGGAGTCAAGTCTGAATTCACCCAAATATAGATGCAACGTTGAAACAAGCAATAACCTAGTCACGTTATGGTTCCGACTCATTATCATTTTCGTGCCAAGAATTCAAGAATATATTATTATGCATTGAGCATGAATCATCATGTCACGTTCAGTGTACATGTTGGCCAATATTCTACACTCAGTATACAATATAGTCTTTATAAACAGACGAGCAGGACAAGTGTATCGACACAAATACAATAATAAGTCAGGATACCAAACCTATCAGTTGGTCACATGAATCATGTTTTTATCAAGTCAGGAGTCATAATTAATTAGGATCTAATATCTTATATGATCGAGTCACGGTCATGAATGCCTCATCAATTCCTCAAATTCTGGGGTCATAGATCATCAATCATGGTCAAGCTCAACTAATCTAGAATATGCATCAAGTGCACAACAGGACCCATGCATGCGCAATCAGTCATAAAAAGTCCAGGGTCGACGCACTTTGCAAGTGCCAATGTAGGCTAGTCAGTAATAGTGGCGCACTATACGCAAGCAAAGAACAATATGGCGCACAAAATCGATAATAGAGCAACATAAAGATATGGAGCACAAATCAAGAATTACAAGAATAGGCGTTATATATATATGCAAGCAAACTGGCTTACAAAGCAAGAGTTACGAGAATAAGAGAAGTGGCACACTATGCAAGTGAAAAATAACTACAAGACAAAACACGAGTCCTCAGGCGGCACAATAATCGAGGGCACGACAGTCGAAGGCCTCAGGAATTGAGACATGCCAAAGTCTAGGCTCGCTTATCGAGGTTGAACCGAGCAAGAGTGCGCCAAGAGTTAATAAATGCGCCGGGTTATTAACTCATCAAAAGTGCGCCAACCATTGAGCGTCCAGAAAATGCACCAAGGGTTATATGTATAAGAGCGGCGCACTTTTGTTAGTTAATGCACAATGTGTCAATTATGTACTAGTTTGTTAGTTTAGTTAAAAAAAGTTCGCCAAGAAGGAAGTTGGTCAGAAGTGCACTGAAAAGTAAACTGGCACACTTTTGCTTGGTTCTTTCGATAATACATCAATTATGTGCCAGAGGCTAAAATCTCCCAAAAGTGCTCAAAGAAGAATTTTTCCAAAATTTTATCCCCTTGACATACTTTTGCAAGAAATTGGCAGTACTCTTAAAGTATGCTCGAGTATGGAATGCGGGTCACATTCAACATGCGCCCATGGACTACGTGTCATACTTAACATATGCCCCTAGTGCAAATCCTCCTGTGTAATTTTTGTCATTGTTCTTCTTGTCCAATTGACCCACCATTGATGCACTCAGAGCTCAAGCTCAAGCTCAAGACTATGACAGTGCTCCATTCCTCAAGCAACAAGAACCAGAAATCAAGAGAAGATCCAAGCTCAAAATCAGAAAACAACATCTTTTAAAATATTCCATTTTTTGGGGGATCATTTCCTAGGAAAAATATACTCATGAAAATACTCATAATAAAATCAAGATAAAACCATTAACCACCTCAAATATGAAAACTCCAAGAACTAACTATAATCAGAATACCATTAGAAACTAATTATTACAACAACAACAACAACTAAGAATATAACTATAGCCGATCATGTTTCGTCATATTTGCAAGATGTACTTTCCTATAAAGAAAACCAGGAGCAAAATAAGAGAAATGATTAAAAATTGAGGAGAGACAATGAGAACAATGACATATATATAGGAAAGGGGTTGATGGTGAACCGTCGGATCTCTCCAATAAATCCAAGACACACACCCTATCTACCACCACCACATAATCAATATTAGCAATTGTGCGCCAAGCTTTACTCAACCGTTCGCTTGAAGTATACTCAAAGTGGGCCAAAACAAAATACAAACAAAAGTGCGCCAACTTGAGTATATTCCGAGTATATGGGATAGGAGAGTGACATCTCTATTCACCTTAGAAAAATTTTGTCCTCAGAATTTCAGGACTAAAGCAACTAGAGACATCAAAACAAGCACATCTAGCTACAAGCAATCACAGGCAATATACAAGCAAGCCAAATAATATACATATAGCAATATTAATAGCACTCTAGCAAGGTGATCAATGATCACGGGATTGGAAGAAGGCATTTGAAGAAATATGTCTTACGAGTCAAATAAGTATGGATACCGAGACCGAATATCGTTCTCGCATTCCTACGTTGACTCCCCCAAACAGTGGTGCCCCCAAGCGACACGGACAATCACTACAGAAAAAATCCTTATTTTCGAAGGCAATAATTCCTCGGAACTGGCCATTTGCTATCAGAAATAGTTGTTTCCGAGGGTATCTTACAGTCATATGCCCTCGGAAAAGCAAGCGTCGAAAAATATTTTTTTTCGACAAACCGTCGAAAATGTTAGTATTTGCGAAGGCAAAATACCATCGTATTTATTTTTTCATCGTCGTAAAAAAGCTTTATGAACATAAGCCAGATGGATATTTTCGATAATTCATTGCCTTCGAAAAAAATAAATTGGTGGTCAAAAATATTTGCAAACACGACGAACAATTTCTTTTTTGACAATACGTTTCCGATAGTCAATGTTTTTCAAAAATACTATTTATGATAGACGATTTATTTGCGACTACATTTTGTTTATCGACAATAGAAAATTTTGACAATAAAGTACACGGAAAAAAGAATTTAGTTTCTAAAAAAAAGATTATAAGATTATTTTCGATGAAAGAAGATCCTCGAAAATGTTATGGATTATTTTCGATGAAAGAAAATCGTCAAAAAATATTTTTTGCAATTGTTAATACAGTCAAAAATTAAAATTTATGTAATCGAAATTATGTTTTTACGAGAATGTCTTGTCAAACTACTTGTCAAAAATGTTGATTAAATTCTATAAACATCATTTTCGATGAATGAGCTCACTACACCATAATGAATATGTTTACACTTGCCAATCTCAATCTCCAGTACACCAAAAAAAAAAAAAAAAATTCCAATTTGAATGTATTTTCTAATAACTCTTCATGGAGTTCACATCACTCTATAAAGACAACTTCAAGTATCTGAAGGTCCATAATTACCAAAAGACATATAACAAAGACTTAAAACTCGTCTCACTATATATATAATCATCAGAACATACAATTAAATCTCACATCAACATCTGTGTATGTTCTTATGATACCATGAGTTGATCACACCAATCCAGGTTGCTCTCTCGAGTGTTCCTGAGTTGTCTTTCTTGCTCAAGCTTCCTAATCCAGAACATAAAGATAATCAACAAAGAAAAATTGTCTAGTGGGAAAAATTAAAACACCAGATATAGTAGATACCCAACTGAATTTGCACTAGCCAATTATTCTTCAAACCAGAATATAAATACATAAGAAACTGTAAGAATGCAAAGTTAATTTGAACACAATTCAATTTATTTATAGATGCCGTCATTTTCTTTAATTAAATTGGCAGAATTCATATATTGCACTTAGCATCCATAGACAAACCATAGTTTTTTTGTGGAGTTGAAATTCTTTGAGAAACAAGAAGATAAGAAAACATGATAACAAGATAACCTTGTTTCTATATCCTTTCAAGATCCTACACAAACAAAAGCCACATGATATAAAGTATGCTTCATATATCCTGTAGCTAATAGTTTTTTCGTGGAGCTTCTCGTTCTCCATAGAAAAACCATTCTAATATGCTAATAAAATTTAATATATGTTTCTTAAAAATGTCTAAACTGCAAACAGATACAATAATCAGAATCACCAAATTACCAATCTTATCAAGAAAAAATAATAGAGTGCAAAATAAACTTATAGCTTGCTTACCTGAACCAATTACTAGCTTTGTTGATACTGATGGTTTCATATCATGGATATACCTGCTCGCTCCAGCATAACATCATAGAGTTGCTTCCCATTCTACAAAAGTAAATAAAAGGATTATATTCTAAAGAGAAACTTAAACTATTAAAGATGACTCCTAAGATTAAAGATGACTCCTACACATCAAAATCCTTCTCATTAGCCTCCTACACATTAAAAATCAATTAAAGATGACTACTAAGAACACAGAAACCTGGATTAACATTGGAACTATCAATTAGAAAGAAAGTCAAAAAGTACATAGGAATTTAGACACTAAATGATTTACATCAGAACTATCAATTAGAAAGTCAAAAAGTATAAATTCACTAAAACTTGGATGATTTATTATAACTGTTAAATAAAGGCAATAGAGAGGAATCCCACTACTAAGAACATAATAGGAACTCATATAGTAAATGATTTACATGATATAGTTCTGGTTTAAAGCATGCAAAATTGAGCATATTCTTGGGTCTGACAAGCCTAACAAGAAGGGAATTTTGAATGAGAAAATAATGGAGGACTATCAATTTGAAATTTCAACTGAAGACGAGACATCTTGGGTTTGTATCAAAGAAGTTGAGGAAGAAAACTGACATAAGAACATACAACTTGCTCTCTAAAATTTTAGCAATTTTGGCTCTCAGTTTCTTGTTAACATCAGGATTCAGTCTTCCAATGGTGACAAGTTCACCATATGATGCAGGCTGCTCATTCCCTCCAAATGTTATCGGTATGGATCCTTCGAGCACTGCCATAACAACTACAGTTAAAAAGACGAAGAAATTTTGGGATAAAACTTGGCAACCAAGACTAAAAGTTAGATAAAACAAACATTAAGAATGACCCGTGTAACTGTTAGCAACCAAGACTAAAGTTAGATAAAACAAACAAATGAGAAGGAATAGGTATCAATCAACAAAAATTATGACTGATATCAGCTTAACAGTTGGGTACGACATCAAAATTGATGTAGAATATAAAAAGATACATTTTGTAGGCTTTGTATGACATCAAAGGTATAAGATTAAGGGAAGAAATTTGAATACCTGTGCGCTAAGCCGTGCAACTGTTTTCTTGATGGACTCCTGAAGTTCACTAGCAACCAAAATTTTCATCCATTATATAGTATGCCTATCCATTTGAAGGTACATTAAAAGATTGTTGGCCATGAAAAATATACATTAAAAAGAACAAAATCTCTAAAGAAACTAATGTCAGGTACCTTATGTAAATAAAAGATCAAATCCAGCTCGCACACCTGGAATGTAAGCAAAGAAAGACGATATAACAAAATAACTATCATACAAGAACTTGCCTATAAAGTGTGTAATAAGAAGGTAGTGCGTTCACACTGGCAAAATACCAATCCAATATCTCGGCAAAATGATGAAGAAATTCAAGGACCTCCATGAATCATGGTTATGTGTATCCTAATTATGGTTTTAATTATCCGACAATTAAAATAATAGGTATCCTAATTATTTGTATCTATCAACATATTTCTGCGGTTCACATTTCTGGCCACAAAAAAATGTAAACTAGTATAAATTTAAACATCAACCAACCTAAAACTCGGGCATAAAAAAACAAAGCTGCTATGGTTCAACATTTGCTAGTTACTTCACCAAGAAAATGATATTTCACAAGTGTTACTACCAATCAACAGATCTGTAAATGATATGGTTTTTGTTAGTTGGTTTTTCTCAAGTGTTACCAAGGGAATGGCCCTTTAACAGAGTGAATGGAAGAAAAGTATTTAAACAGCTGAATCAAAACAAAAAAATTGGCATTATTTTTGTTGTTGTAAGATGAGAAAAAGAAGTCTCTTTGTTGTTTCTACCATTCCTACCATGACCTATTGTTCTTGGAAATACATACAATTGCTTTGGTTGTATGTGTGCATGTGTGTCAGTTAACTTATCAATTTCTCATATATTCATATTTTAAACTTAGATACTTTGGGTGTACTACTGACACTTGGAAGTCTAAGAAGTTCAACAGTTTGCCTTGTGCCTTCACCCTTTCAAGCATACCAACCACCTTATTGGTCATGTAGTCTGGCAATTGCAATGCTCCAATATTCTTAGGTCTAATATCCAGAAGTAGAAAGGCCTAAAAAAAATTGCAACAGTGAAATGTCTCAACCTTTAAGGAATAATCTAAGCAAAACTTATTTATTTTTTACAAAAACAACTGCATGATACTACATAAAAATAATTACACAAATTATCAATATCTAAAACCAAAGTTAGGTATGTTAAACTACAAATGTCATTAACCATATTGTTAATATAAGGTACATGTATGGAAGTTCAAACTTTCAAGAGTCAGGTAACTAATTCATGGTATAAGAACTAATTTGAAGCTCAATAGCCTTCAGCATATGGAGGTTAGCAGTGAAAAACAAGATGCACCCTCAATCCAAAAAAAAAAAAAAAAATCCAAAAGCAGAGGAGAAAAATCTCAATAAATAGATAAGAAATAGAAAATGAAAAAAAACAGAAAATGTATCGTATCGGTATCGAACGATACAAAAACGTAACACGGGTTTTTGACCTATTTGATAGATATGTTTCGAAAACCTTTTGTATTGTATGATATGATTCACATCATGTAACGTAAGAAATTGACACCATATGATTAATCCATGTATACATCTGATCCATTAACCCGTGTGTGTGTGTGTGTGTGTGTGTGTGTGTGTGTGTGTGAGAGAGAGACTATGCATTACTAGTCAAAGAAAGAAAATTATCAACCAAGTAATATAGCATGATCAAGCACCTCAAAGGGATCCATGTTCGCAGTTGACTTGAAGAACCTATCCAGGTATAATCCCTCAACTAAAATTAAAGAAAATAATAAATTGGTGGAGGAAAGTGGTGTGACTATGCATTACTAGTTACTACCTTACAAAAATAGGTAGAAGAAAGAAATATGATTATCAATATAAACAAAGTTCTAGCACAGAAACAACAGAACAGATCTAGCACGAGATATGAGAGAACGTGCATGATTAATGAGCATGTAAAAAGACTATCATACTAAAGCTAAAAAAAGTTACGCAAGAAAAATGATAAGCACACCAATCAAGTGTGAATTGGAAAACTAAATATTGGAAACTCAATGATTGCTTCCATGCAGTCATTATGTAATAAATGCTTCACCAGAAAACTGAATATACACAGCACCACTCTGTAAAGGACCGACTAGAAACTTGTCCATCCAGTGACCTTAGAAATAAGGATCTATATCATCTGCAGAATTAAAAGGACAAATTTGACTTACTAAGGGTTAACCAAACATAAAATGTAATCTTTCTGAGTTGTGTATTGATGCAGAACTAGATTGCAGAGGCAGGAATTAGACACAATACTATATGAAAAGCATGCACAGATGCGGAGCCCATTTTAGTGTGTTATCCTGGTATTTTTTTTGAAATATTGTCTCGTCCTCCAACATGCGCCACACATATATCCAGCAAGGTTAACGAAACATGTTAACCATAAAATGTAATATTTCTCAGTTGTGTATTGATGCAGAACTAGATTGCACAGACGAATTCAACATAATACAATATGAAATGCATGGCACAGACGCATAGACCATTTTACTATTGTCCTGGAGTATTTTTGAAATGTTGTCTTGTCCTCCAATATGTGCCACACAAAAACACAAAACAGACATATACCTATAGCTAACAAATATACAACTAATGTTGTTGTTTGTATTTGGCAAAATATTAGAATAGTCTCGAGATTTGGAAAACAAAAGATTGGAAAGTTTACTAATTGGAATTATATTAGAAACTAAGAGTAGGGATTGGAAATGTTGGGCTATTTTAGATTTATTTTATTTTTTAAGCGAAGAAGGGACTTCTTAACTTATGTGGAAGCAACTTGTGGTCCCTGGCAGCAGAGAGAGAATGTAACAAATTGAAGGAGAAACAAGAAATAAAGAATATCATGAGTCTCTTTTCTCAAGACGCAAGCCAGTGGCTTACAAACTCATACTAATCTACTAATCAAGTAAATCATCTCTTTACTTGACTTTATAGTAATGAGGATTAACGTGAAATGAGTATAAGTTTAACAAATAAATAGATAGTATACCAAATCTCAATGTGTACCTGAGAGGTAGATCGAACAAATCTAATACCCTTTCCTGGGTATATCTTCGCGCCACTAAAACAACAAAGATTTTTCCTGCATATTCAAGCACACACCATTTTAATCCTAAAACTCTTTCAAAGATCTATAAGCAGCTAGTTCAACCAAGATATAAAAATGTTTACTAGGTATAACAAAAAATATTCTTACTAATGGTACTTTTATATTTTGAGTAGTATATATGTTTCAGGATTAAAAAATGAATCAAATGGTACTCTTCAGTGGGACTGATGAAGTAAGTTTTTCACTTAGTTAAATATAAACAACCTAGCTTGACTGGGTATTAAGGTTTGAAATATCAAATATAGATTGCAAAAAACGATTCCTAATTCAGAATGAAAAGCTTCAAACGATCCCAAGACATTAGAGTAGCATATAACAACATCACATTACACTAACACTTAATTAGCTCAATTATAGGCTCCATTTGATTACTGAGTTTGCACAACACCAAAATAAAGCTTCATTGAGTTACTGAGTTCACACATCACCACAACGAAGCTCCATTTAATTACTGGCACAAAATTAAAAGGCTATGTTGTACATGTCACAAGATCAGGAAGTCTGATGTTGAATGAGAAAAAGCATTGGGTCTCATAAATCAAGAAACGAAGGTAGAACATCAAGCTTAAGGTTGAACTTAGATATAAGACTAATGAAAAATATATATTGTAACCTAAGAAAGATGGCACAAGAAATAATTAACAGATGTTTCAATTAACTATTAGATTGTAAAAGAGTAACTGATATATATGGTACAATATTTACAGACCTTAAATTATTTTACCATTCAAGTTTTAAGAAATATATAAACATTGCCTAGCACACAAAAATAATTGATGACATTATCAACTAAGAGTCCTTTCTTACCTAGTAGCCAAAGAACTTAAAGTCCTATTGATACACTTATTGGATAGACTTACTCTCCCTCCTATACATATTCAGTACATCTAAAAAAGACTTGTAATCATGTTCATCATCATGAAAGCGATTCTGCAATCAGAAAAAGACTGTTACTTGAAAGAACTAGCAAGTACCAAATAGGGAAAATAAAATTATGTTGCAACTTGAATCACACCTTTATTTTGTTTACAAAATTAATGGCCTCCTCGAACTCGACTAGTTTTCTCTCCTCGGGAAGCTTGATCTTATACCCTTTGGGGAAAAAATGTTGAACCCCAAGATTCGGTCTCGATGACCTTTAAATAAATAATTCACCCTCAAGATCACCCGACAGGACACAACAATACTGATGCTTCTAAGATATCAAGAAATATAGATATGAACACTAGATACTCTATGTTGCACATACACATATACGACACAACAGCGTAAGGACACAACAATACTGACTCTGCACCTATTGTGGTGTGTCCTGCCTAGTATATTTTGGGTGCCCGGGTTTTGTCCAATATGTGTCAGATACATGAAGAATTACTACCTGAGGAAAGTCGTTGGCAATCGTTTGACGAGGATTACCGGAATGAACTGCAGTTGCCAGAGATGATGGAGAACGGGTCCGAGAATTATGCTCATCGAAATCGAATGCTAGAAAGGCGTTGATTCAATCCTTCTGCCAGGGAAATGATTACTTAGAGTCAATTATTCGAACACCTAGTGTTCAAGTTCAGAACAGAGTGTAAACAGAGTTTGGGAGGACACTGACCTACTAAAGCTTATCTTGACACGAAGGTTGAAGGCTGGAGAAGAACATCGACTGGCCGGAGAAAAGAAACTTCTCAGAGACCTTTGGTCGAATACTTGGTGATCAAACCGAAACAAGGATCTCACATATGGCTTTGATCTAATGATCGATGGTGATTTAGGTCGCATCTCGTCGGTTGACTCGGATCGGAGCTGAGGACGTCGCTCGAACTCTCGATCGCTGGGGTTGGAGTCTAGTTCACCAGGTGACGTTGCTCCCAAGGAGAGTTCGTCGTCGTGCTCAGCCGAGAGATCACCGGAGTGACTCAGTTCTCCGAGCCGAAGTACTAGTTTCGCCTTGAAGCTATGGTGGAGAAGATACCTCAAGGTTCCGCCTTCGATTGTCTTGAATGGGAAGAAACGGTTTCGTCTCTTGATTTTGAAAACCAATTGGCTAAAAGGAATGAATGGCTGAAAGTAAGTGTAATGGGCTGTGATTGAAAGATAGTGTGGCTGATATAAATTGTTGGCTGCCGAAGACCTAGAGAAGGAGGAGACGAGGAGGGGGAGGAAATTTTGTTGGAGGAGAAAATATTTAGAGGAGGAGAAAGGAACCCTATTTTCCCAATCTGCCGCTAACCAAATATTGGGAGAGGAAGTCGCGCGGAATGAGAAAAAAATGGGACTTATTTTTTAGTTCCGCAGACTAAATCCAGCATTGTTAAATTATTATTTTTGTTAAATTTATTCAGTATAAATATTTTTTTTTAGTGACTAATTTAGCTAATATTTTTCAAAATATTTAGACATGATTAAAAAAAATTCAATGACCGAATTGTCCGTCACCATTAAGTATTCATTTCGTTAGAAATAGTATTACTAACGTTTTCTTTAATCACACAATTAGTCTTTTAATAGTGACTGAATATTCATTCCGTCGCTGATTTCCGTCACTATAAGCAAATTTTTTGGTAGTATATTGTTTTTTTACATAAGTTGAAAAAAAACCTAAAATTCTCATAACTACTTGACTTATGTAAATACTAAATTATTTTAAAATTTAAATTATATTTAAACTAACTAAATGATATTATCTAACTAAACGCATATCCAAAATTTTAAATATATATTTATAACAAATCATAACTAAAATTAATTCAAATTATATTTAAAATATTCTAACATAATTTAAATTTCTATATTTCAATAATAACGTACATTTTTTTCTTTTCTATGTTTTAATAACATTTAAAATATTCTAACATAATTTAAATTTCTAAATTTTTATTTTTTTAATAATATCATAAATTTTTATATTTAAATTTATTTTACGTGCAACAGACATGCATTTACTAGTATTTTAATTTATTTGGTGAATTATTTATTATTTAGATAAATCTTTTGGATTTATTTGGAGAAATCCTTTTTTAATGAGTATATTAATTTAGAAAATACTTTAAAAAGATAATACTCATTACTATTTCATTTGAAGAAAATAATTTTATACAATAAAATATAAACACAATACGCATATATTTACACAATAATAAATAATTAATTATGTTTTTGCATATAAGTCCATTAAATCTCATATTTTTTTAAATAAGTTCCCAAAAATTATGAATTGCTTAAAAGTTCTTGTAGTGAATAGAGTTATGAGTCCCTTAAACCAGATTTAAAATGGAATATTCATCATTTTATGAATTGTTTAAAAAAATTCTAGTAATTTGTCATTTTTTTTGTGTTGAATAGGGTGTTCTTAGACATTCAAAAATTTAGAATTATTTTCGACAATCTCTACTTGGTATCGGAAATACTCAACTACTTCCGATGACATAAAAAAAACTTTGAAAAAACCTATACTTTCACCGACAATATTTATTTTCCCTCGTAAATACAAATTTATTTTCGACAATATCTAGTGTTTTTCATAAATAAAATATTATTTACTAACATCTGTAATTGCCATTTTCCATGGAAAAAATTATAGTCCAAAATAGTTATGGCGCCAATAACTTCCTCCAATTAATGAGTAATTACGACAAAAAATAGCTTATTTCCGAGCCCGCTTTATGCGTCAAAAATAATATGGACTTTTATTTTATTATTATTTCCTACAATGCCTACTTGGCATAGGAAATAGTCAACTACTTCCGATGACATAAAAAATTCTTGAAAAACCTATACTTTCACCGACAATTCTCGTAAATACAAATTTATTTCCTACAATATCTAGTATTTCTTATAAATAAATTATTATTTACGAACAACTGTAATTGCCCTCACAATTAGGCCAATATTTACGATAGGACTTATTTGTCCTCAGAAATAATAATACTCTTTTTCGAGAGAAAAATTCTGGTCGAAAATAGTTTTGGCGCCAACAACTCCCTCTAATTATGGTGTAATTCTGACAAAAAATAGCTCTTTTTCGAGAGCACATTATTCGTCGAAAATAATATGGACCTTTATGAGATACTTCCGACGGAACAATTTTTTTTTCGCAAATACTACTTTTTCCGAGAACCCTCGTAAATGTTCGTCGTAAATAAGGGTTTTTTTAGTAGCAAGGCGGATAGTCCGGTTGTTGAGTTCCTTCTCTCTAGTCCGGTTGTTGAGTTCCTTCTCTCTTCGGTCCAAAATGGACACGGGTTGTTCCTCGTAAGACAAATCGGTACTCACGACTAGCTCAGAATGGTCGAGGACATGGCTCAGGTCCGGGAAATACCTACGCAACTAAGACACATAAAATACGTCATACACCTCATGAAGTGAAGGAGGAAGGGCAAGGTGATAAGCAACATCCCCTACCCGCTCGAGAATGTCAAACGGTCCAACGTATCGTGAACTAAGCTTCCCTCGAACCCCAAATCTAATGACTCCACGGATGGAAAAAATTAACAAAAATACGTGGCCGCCGACACAAAACTCTAGAGGCCTACGATGTCGATCTGCCCAATGGCGATATTAATCCTGCACAACTCGAAGCCGCTCTCTGATCTGTTTGACAACTTTCACAGTCTGAGTGGTCAATTTTGGAAACAACATATTTCTCTCACCAATATCATCCCAAGCTAACGGTGACCTACACTTTCTTCCATATAATGCCTCAAAAGGTGCCATATGGATGCTGGCCTGATAACTATTGTTATACTAGAATTCTACCAAGTGCAGGTGTTTCTTCCATGATCCACCAAAGTCTAGGGTACAATCTCGTAACATATCCTCCAAGGTCTGGATAGTTCTCTCAAACTGCCCATCTGTCTGAGGGTGGTACGCCGTACAAAATTTTAACTTAATACCCAATCTCTCATGCAAGCCCTTCCAAAAATGAGAAGTGAACCTCGAATCCCGGTCCGATACTATACTTACTGGCACACCATATTGCCTCACAATTTTTTGCATATAAATATTTGCCAACTATTCCGTAGACTGTCCAATTTTGAAAGGAAGAAAATGTGCCACTTTAGTGAGATGATCCATTATCACCCAAACTGCATCTCGTCTAGTCGGGGATCTAGGTAAACCGATCACAAAGTCCATAGTAACATGATTTTATTTCCACTCCAGAATGGGGAGAGGGTGTAACAATCCTGTCGGCCTCTACTGCTCTGCCATCACTTGTTAACATATCAGGCATCGGGATACAAAACGTGCTACTCTCGCTTTATCCCATTCCACCAGAAGTGTTATTTAATATGTTGGTACATCTTCATGCCACCAAGATGGATAGAATACTGGAAATTGTGGGCCTCAGTCATTATCTTTTGTCGTATATCCCCACTCGGCGCACATAGACAAGTTCCAAATCTCAACGTCCCATCGATGTGAATAGTTAACTCTTTCCTAAGTCCCGACTCGCATTCTGTTCGTAACTCCTGGACCAGTGAATCTCCTGCCTGAGTTTCCTTGATCCTGTCTACAAAGTAGACTGTATTTGTAAACTAGCCAAGACTCCCTCATCTTGTGGAAATACTATCTCAATGCCCATCTCTTGAAGATATTCTAGAATATGCTTCCGCGTTGTCAGGAAAAATGCACTACCCCTCCTTCTAAGATCATCTGCTACTACATAGCTTTGCCCGGATGGTATTGAAGTTCCACGTCATAATCCTTCAGCAATTTCAGTCATCTCCTCTGCCTCATGTTCAAGTCCTTCTGGGTGAATACATATTTTAAACTCTTATGGTCAGTAAATATTTATACCCGATCACCGTACAAGTAATTCCTCCACAACTTGAGCGCAAACACTACTACTGCCAACTCCAAGTCGTGAGTTGGATAATTCTTCTCGTGATCCCAAAGCTGCCGTGATGCATATGATATAACTCTCCCATGCTGCATCAAAACACATGCAAGACCCTTCCCTGATGTATCACAATACACTGTGAACCCTCCTAATCCTACTAGAAGTGTCAGGATCAGTGCCGAGATCAACATTTTCTTCAGTTCTTCAAAAGCTGCCTGGCAATTTGTTGACTATAGAAACTTAACGTCCTTTCGAGTCAACTGGGTCATTGGTGCGGAGATCCTTGCAAAATCTAACATGAACCTCCTGTAGTATCCTGCTAATCCAAGAAAACTGTACACGTCTGCCACGATCTTCGAGACTGGCCAATTCTTTACCGCTTTAACTTTCTTGGGATCCACAGATACTCCTGCTTCCGAGATGATGCGTCCCAAGAATAAAATATGATCTAACCAGAACTCGTACTTGCTAAGTTTCACATACAACTAGTGCTCCCTCAAAGTCTGCAATACCTTCTTGAGATGCTATTCATGTTCTTCTTTGTTACGGGAGTACACCAGGATGTCATCGATAAACACTACCACAAAGTGATCTAAATAGGGCAAGAAGATACGGTTCATCAAATCCATAAACACTGCTGGTGCATTGGTCAATCTGAATGGCATCACTAAAAACTCATAATGTTCATATCGTGACAAGAATGTTGTCTTCGGTATGTCTTCTTCCCATACTCACACCTAATGATATCCGGATCGCAGATCAATCTTAGAGAATACTCTGGCTTCACTCAACTGATCAAACAGGTCATCAATCCTTGGCAAGGGATACTTGTTCTTTATTGTCACTGCATTCAAATGCCTATAGTCAATACATAGTCGGGTCGATCCATCCTTCTTCTTCACTAACACTACTGGGGCTCCCTATAGTGACCCGCTGGTACGAATAAATTTCTTTGCCTTCATCCCTTCAACATGTTGATACAACTGATCAAGTTCAGAAGGTGACATCTGGTAAACCTTATGAGAAATAGTCTTCGTTCCTGGCATCAAATCTATACTGAACTCTACCTCTCTAATCAGAGACAATCCTGAAAGTTCTTCGGGGAAGACATCCATGAATTCGTCAACTATCATGGGTATCGGTTCTCCTTTCGTAGCTATCGCCGTAACTCCTTCTTCTTGCTGGTCTCTTGTAGACTTCATGAGTGTAAACTCTTCCAAACCAGGGATACGAAATAATACTCTACCCCTATGACAATCTATCGTAGCATGACTATCTCTCAGCCAGTCCATGCCCAAGATAACGTCAAAGTTACCCATAGGGAACTCAATCAACTTCGTAGGTAATAGGTGATCACACACTACGAATAGATAGTCTAAGCACGCCCTACTAACTTCTACAAGCCCATTACCAGTGAGTATATTTAGCCTCTCTGGCAACGTCTCAAACTTCAATCCAACACGTGTCATAAATTATGCAGATACAAATGAATGTGAAGCTCCTGAATCAATTAATGCTATAGTAGGAAAATATACGGCAGAAATATTACCAGCCACCACGTCACCTCATGCCAAAGCCTCCTCCAGAGACAAGGTGAATGCCTACCCTTGGCCTTGTTGAGCTCCCTGTTGTTGCCTTCCCTGGTTGCGTTATCGTGGTCTCTATTGTCCTTGCTTCTGTTGGTGTTGGTATTAATGTTGATGCTGCCTATACATCTGAGCCTACGTCGGTAACGATCGCTGAGCTAACAGCCTCACCGCTGTTGCTGGCTCTCCGTGCTGTATTGTTCTTGGTGCTGGCAATACAGAAAACTGGGGTTCTGGTACCCCGACCTTTGCATCAATGATCATATAGCAATCCTATGATAGGGGCTACCACATCTTAGGCATAACCCATTTGCTGCCCTACAATCACTCCTAGTATGGCCTCCCTTGCTACAATACGTAGAACATATTGATGTTGACTGGCTTTGTTGCTGCTGGTGCCTCGGCTGCTGTTGTCGAGCTGGTGTCGTTCTGTTGAAACTACCGGTTTGTGCAGTGCGGTGTCAAAAATACGAACTCCATGAGATGGTGCTGACGTTCGGGGCGATGCTCCTCCTCCAATGCTCTATGCATGAGACTCTTTTGGCCTCCTATCCTCTATGTCATCCTTTGAAAAGTTAGTTCGTGCCTCCTGGCTGTAACACCCCGTTCCGCTCAAGCGGACTGCCGTTTCAATCGGCAATAGTGCAGCTGTCCCGACCCGCTTTGCCTAAAATAAGAAGCAAAGGATATCCAGACTTGCCCCTACAGGAATCCGGCTTCGGCTTTCAGAGGCTCGCTCAGGCGTATCGCTCTACCGAGGTGAATCATCGCTAAGGTAGGTGGCTACGGTGAACTTGTCTTTGCTTAGCCAGCACACATAAAATCTGGAATATTCATGCTAGTCGCTAGGTGAATCACCCCCTGCATGCTAATAAATCCAACGCACCTAGCTAAGGGAATAATCCCAACTTGTATTGCTTATGCTAGAACATGAAAATAAAATACTGCTTTTATGTACATATGTTCAGATCCGCGCAGGCTGCCCTAGAACGTGTTACTCGGAAAAGTCCCTAACGATCTCGCTTCTCGGCTTACCTTCGGGCCTGAGCCAACGTAAATATTGTATTTATACAATGCATGCTTGTCTGCTTGAATGTTACCTTATTTTCATCCAAACCCCCGGAAGACTACTAAGTAGTCGTTTCGTGCCTGATTGATCTTGGCAAGTTATTCACTGTACAGAAAACAAGATCCAAGTATCTCGTGTACTCGTGTACTCGTGTTCCAGTGCACTCGTGTTCTCGTGTTCTTGTGCACTCGTGTTCTCGTGTTCTCGTGTTCTCGTGTATCTCGTGATAATTGAAAGACCCAAAAGAAAGTGCATGTCGCGGACAACTCGAAAATGAGGTATAGTTCTACGGACGGTCACCGGGGCACTGGGGCTGATCCGATCCGGATAGAACTTCAAGTGTGGTCCCTCGTGTTCGGGCGAGTGGTTTGTAGCACCTCGTGTACTTCGTTGCATTCCACTTTCCTGGGACCACATCACGTGTGGAGTCCATCGTGTACGGGCAAGATGGTTTGTAGCGCATCGTGTACTTTGTTGTATTCCATCTTAGCCTTGGACTACTTCATGTACAATCCATCGTGTACGGGCGAGATGGTTCGTAGCGCATCGTGTGCTCTCGTTGCGTTCCACTCTCGTCTGGGATTAGTCCTTTATGGCTTTGCCAGCGACTCATGTTCATATAGATAAGTCATCCTCGCTTAGCGGCTATCCGCGTGCGAGTCATTGCATCGTACCAAAGAACAACTGAGCACACCGAATACTGTCCCGTTCAACGACCCTCGTGTTTGCATATGCTATGCCTCCTGAATGTTTATACTTGCCGTGCTTGAATTAGTAATGTTGCCTCAATGTTTGCCTTGGACAGGGAAGGAGATGGTAAGTTGGTAAGTCTCGCCGTGTTTCCTCTAACATCGCACGGCGCACTGCCCGACATGTTAGGCTATTCAATACTTGCATGAAACTGATCCTAAGGCAACTAGAAAGACAACTTAATAGTTGTGCACGGAACCTGTATTACG
Source organism: Iris macrosiphon (assembly GCA_036927795.1). Lineage (NCBI taxonomy): Eukaryota > Viridiplantae > Streptophyta > Magnoliopsida > Asparagales > Iridaceae > Iris > Iris macrosiphon. Next base: position 98,906,889 of record JAYESA010000004.1, read on the forward strand.
TGTTTGGATTTGTCGAGCGGGCGAGTAGCTTCCACTAGTGCATTCAATGTACTGACAATCCACCAGTTTGATATGCAGGGTACGGAAGAACCTCGTTCGGTGCGGACGCCTCCTTCGTACGTGCTTAGGTGTGAAGATCACTCCGAAGCAACGGTGCGTCCGAAACTGAAGCACATATACAAGACATAATATTGTGAACATCGCCTGATCATCGCCTGTACAATCATTCCACAATTGTAGCCACTTGGCACGCTTTTACTGTTTCAGAGAGAGAGGCTTGAGCGACTTGTAATCTCGGCTATACGCCGCCTGTAACACATGTTTATGTCAATAAAGAGTTGCTTACTTCAAACTTGTGTTTCAATGCTTCCGCTATATTTGTCGACTCAGTGAACCTGTTACCAAATCGCTATGCGTTTATGACTCCGCTGCACTCGGACAAATCTGTGCGACTCTGTGGCTTAGAACTCTTGCCGCCAGCCAATGAACCATGGCCTTGCGCGGGCGTGGATCACGCTCGTGCGGCATCACGCCCGGATGGGTCAAGCGATCGTTCCGCGGGAGCGCTGGCGAGGGTGATTCCCGCCTAGCGGGAACGGCCGATTGCCTACGGGAGATCGGAGCGTGACATGTTGGTATCAGAGCCTGGCTTCTACGCCTTTGGACTTCGATTCGATATCTCTGTTTCGAAAGCTCGTTCGTGGGTTATGTGCACGCTCTCTCTCAATGCCTCGATGGGATGTTCCAACAATAAGTCTAAATACTTTCAAAATGCGTTTTGATTGATATGCTTGCTTGTCTGCTGCTGTGCTGCGAGTGGCCTTTGTGCCAACCTGTGCGAACCCTTGAGAGTATCGCTAGTAGCTTGTCCGATTTTCACTAACCCTAAGTTTGGTTGAATGCATCTATTCGAGGGACGCCTTGAACTAGTGCACCATCCAAGACTTAAGAAAAGGTGAACTCGAGTGCTAAGACTTCACTATCACTAAGCTGGTTGACGTGTTCACGCTAGAGGGTACCTTCGAAAGTGCGCACGATCCAGTCTAAGCGATATGCTAAGCTCGAAGCTTGTGCAAGTGAATATCCAAATGAACAAGTACAAACGACTTGTCTAGGATTGCCTCAACCCTAGATTACTGCTTGTCCTTAGTAAGTCTCGAGGACGAGACTTTTTATAAGTTGGGTAGGATGTAACACCCCGTTCCGCTCAAGCGGACTGCCGTTTCAATCGGCAATAGTGCAGCTGTCCCGACCCGCTTTGCCTCAAACGAGAAGCAAAGGATATCCAGACTTGCCCCTACAGGAATCCGGCTTCGGCTTTCAGAGGCTCGCTCAGGCGTATCGCTCTACCGAGGCGAATCATCACTAAGGTGGGTGGCTACGGTGAATTTGTCTTTGCTTAGCCAGCACACATCAAATCTGGAATATTCATGCTAGTCGCTAGGTGAATCACCCCCTGCATGCTAATAAATCCAACGCACCTAGCTAAGGGAATAATCCCAACTTGTATTGCTTATGCTAGAACATGGAAATGAAACACTGCTTTTATGTACATATGTTCAGACCCGCGCAGGCTGCCCTAGAACGTGTTACTCGGGAAAGTCCCTAACGATCTCGCTTCTCGGCTTACCTTCGGGCCCGAGCCAACGTAAATATTGTATTTATACAATGCATGCTTGTCTGCTTGAATGTTACCTTGTTTTTATCCAAACCCCCGGAAGACTACTAAGTAGTCGTTCCGTGCCTGATTGATCTTGGCAAGTTATTCACTGTACAGAAAACAAGATCCAAGTATCTCGTGTACTCGTGTACTCGTGTTCCAGTGCACTCGTGTTCTCGTGTTCTTGTGCACTCGTGTTCTCGTGTTCTCGTGTATCTCGTGATAATTGAAAGACCCAAAAGAAAGTGCATGTCGCGGACAACTCGGAAATGAGGTATAGTTCTACGGACGGTCACCGGGGCACTGGGGCTGATCCGATCCGGATAGAACTTCAAGTGTGGTCCCTCGTGTTCGGGCGAGTGGTTTGTAGCACCTCGTGTACTTCGTTGCATTCCACTTTCCTGGGACCACATCACGTGTGTAGTCCATCGTGTACGGGCAAGATGGTTTGTAGCGCATCGTGTACTTTGTTGCATTCCATCTTAGCCTTGGACTACTTCATGTACAATCCATCGTGTACGGGCGAGATGGTTCGTAGCGCATCGTGTGCTCTCGTTGCGTTCCACTCTCGTCTGGGATTAGTCCTTTATGGCTTTGCCAGCGACTCATGTTCATATAGATAAGTCATCCTCGCTTAGCGGCTATCCGCGTGCGAGTCATTGCATCGCACCAAAGAACAATTGAGCACACCGAATACTGTCCCGTTCAACGACCCTCGTGTTTGCATATGCTATGCCTCCTGAATGTTTATACTTGCCGTGCTTGAATTAGTAATGTTGCCTCAATGTTTGCCTTGGACAGGGAAGGAGATGGTAAGTTGGTAAGTCTCGCCGTGTTTCCTCTAACATCGCACGGCGCACTGCCCGACACGTTAGGCTATTCAATACTTGCATGAAACTGATCCTAAGGCAACTAGAAAGACAACTTAATAGTTGTGCACGGAACCTGTATTACGTGTTTGGATTTGTCGAGCGGGCGAGTAGCTTCCACCAGTGCATTCAATGTACTGATAATCCACCAGTTTGATATGCAGGATGCGGGAGAACCTCGTTCGGTGCGGACGCCTCCTTCGTACGTGCTTAGGTGTGAAGATCACTCCGAAGCAACGGTGAGTTCGGAACTGAAGCACATATACAAGACATAATGTTGTGAACATCGCCTGTACAATCATTCCACAATTGTAGCCACTTGGCACGCTTTTACTGTTTCAGAGAGAGAGGCTTGAGCGACTTGTAATCTCGGCTATACGCCGCCTGTAACACATGTTTATGTCAATAAAGAGTTGCTTACTTCAAACTTGTGTTTCAATGCTTCCGCTATATTTGTCGACTCAGTGAACCTGTTACCAAATCGCTATGCGTTTATGACTCCGCTGCACTCGGACAAATCTGTGCGACTCTGTGGCTTAGAACTCTTGCCGCCAGCCAATGAACCATGGCCTTGCGCGGGCGTGGATCACGCTCGTGCGGCATCACGCCCGGATGGGTCAAGCGATCGTTCCGCGGGAGCGCTGGCGAGGGTGATTCTCGCCTAGCGGGAACGGCCGATTGCCTACGGGAGATCGGGGCGTGACACTGGCCGCCACTAATACGTCATCAAAAGCCTGGTAGTTGTGTCCCTCTACTAACTGTAGAATTTTTAGATGAAGTCTTGCTGGAACCTTATTGCCCTATCTGGCTCTGTTTCCACCATTGTTGGTGCAAATCAACTCAATCGGCTAAATTTTGTTGCATAGCCATCCACTATTCTACCAGACTGCTTGAGGTTAATAGACCTTTACTGTAACTCAAACTGGGCCATGACTCCAAAATACTTC